>VZSV01000354.1:186537-222452 GCA_013398735.1 Nothocercus julius
GCAGCGCGCGGGGCAGCGCGCGGGGCGGCACACGGCACCCGAGCACCCACCTGGGGCATCAGCGAGAGCAGCACGGACGTCGACAGCGGGATGCTACCGGCTCCCTGCGGAAAAGGCCAGCGTGAAGCAGGATGCTCTGGGGGCTGCGGGAGCCCGCGCGGAGCGAGCACCCACCTGGATGGAGCCCGGCGAGATGTCGGCATTGAAGGCGCCGGTGCTGCGGAGCAGCCCCAGGACGGCGCTGAACGCGCTCGAAGGGAGCCCGAGCTGCGAGACACCGCTGGCCGCTGGCGGCAGCACGATGGGCCCCACTTGTGCCACCTGTCCCACTTGTTCCACTTGGTCCTCTTGTCCCACTTGGTCCTCTTGTCCCTCTTGGTCCTCTTGTCCCTCTTGGTCCTCTTGTCCTACTTGTCCAACACCAGGGTCAACCACGTTGCCGGAGTTGTCCTGGACGAGGAGCTGTGGGGCATGGTGACAGGAGCACACGGATTAGCTCCGGAAAGCCAAGCAGAGAGGGGAGGCTCAAGCCATGATGGCCCCATTGCTGCCCCAGGGGCAGTCAGAGCCTGGGGACTCTCTGCAAGCAGCCCTTTAAAATCCACATCTTTAAAACTCAGGGGCATCTCCCGCATTCGAGGACACAGGAGCCCGGGCGTGAGCAGCAGCACTCACGTTCAAATCCAGCTGGATGGACTTGTCACCAATGATGGGGAGGGAGCCCAGCGTGTACTGCAGGTTTCCTAGAGCCCCCAGGGGCAGCACGGCTGCGGGAAAGAGTGAAAAGGGCTGAAACGGCAGCAAATGCACTGCAGGCTCAAAGCAACTCCTTGCAGAAAGATTCTGTGCTGCTGATTGGAGTTCCTGCAAATTCAATGTGCTAGAGCTGAAAGATGCACTTTAGGAAGTTAAAATATTTGTTTTTATCCAATGTTAATAAATAAATAAATAAATAAAGGGGAGCTCCAGATGCTGGGCAGACACACGGGCACAGGCTGGGGAGTGCGCAGAGCAGAGCAGGGGAGGACGCCCAGCACTCACCAGTGACGGTGCCGAGCAGCGAGTTCACGACGCCGAGCACGGTGTCCACGACGGGGCACAGCTGGAGGCAGAAGTCGGTCAGGTCCCTGGGCTCCCCGAGGAGCCTCCAGCAGCTCATCATTCTCAGGGCTGCAGGCAGCCCAGGGCGCTTTGCAGACTTACCAGCTTGGGCAGGACACCACCCAGGATACCCTTGAGAGCTTGATCCAGAACCGGCAGTTTGGGTCTAGATAGCAGGAAAACAGGAAGGAGTGACCAGAAACAAATGTGCTCTGCATAGGGGAGACCTGAGGCCTCCTTGCACTGCTCAAAGTTATATATACTTCAGGGCCTGTTTTTTATTATTTTTTAACAAAAATGAACCTTCTAAACGCAGCCCTGTTCAAGATTGCAGCACAATCCAGAAATAGGCTATTTGGGCACTTGCGCCCAAGCTTGAGGAGAAGCGCCGCTCTCCGAGCCCCGCCGTGCCGGATGCAAGAGCAGCACCGCGCACAGCGGCGGGCACCTACCCCACGCGGATGGTGATGTCCCCCAGCAGCGTCCTGCAGTCCTCAATGAGCAGCTTCAGCGCCCCCGAGGCGTCCTGCGCCAGCCGGGCTCTCGCCACGATGTTGGCCTCCACCTGGGCGCGGAGCAGCCCGCCCGCCGCCCTGCGCGGAAGCACAGCGCGCAGTTCGCTCGCGCCTTCCCAGGTTGGTCCATTGCACCCTCAGCCCGGTGACTGGGCGCGGTGGATGGACAAGGGGACCTCCAAGGAGCCATCTGGGGGCTCCATTAGGTGCTGCCAGGTGCACAAGGCAGTCTGTGTTGTCCCCACGCTGCTCTCGGACCCTTCTGACCCACTGGCATTTCCCCACGCTGTGTATGCACAAGGCTTGGCAAGAACGTGTCCCAGCCCTCTGCTTTCCAGAGAGAAGGAGAACCCCCCGTCCTGCAAGCCCCAGTCCTGCTGGGTTCCAGGGGGACAAGTACTCACGAGCCGCCGTCTATGGTGAGCTGGGTGTAGAGCCTCAGCTCCAGCCCGATGCCCGGCAGGAAGCGCAGAGTGATTTTGGGCAGGGTAATGTTCACGATCTTCAGCCTGGAGGACAGAACCAAGAAGCAGCAGGAAGTAGCACATGTGTGACCTGTCACCCTGGTCACATGTGTGACCAGGCCACCCTGTCACCTCAGCCCCCCCCCTCCAGTGCTGTCACCCCTTGCTGAGCCTGCGCTCTGGGGACATGTTCTGGTGTCCCACCAGCACACGGAGGAGGACACTGCAGCTCAGCCCCAGGACAAAACATTTCCCCTATAGACCTGCAGCCTCCGAGCCACCACTGTGGTCCTCTGCCTTGGGTCATCAAAGGGCCCGATGGCCAGGGGACACACATGCTACCTCAACGTGGCAGTTAGCTGTGCACAGCTTCTCCCCAAGGCTTGTCTATAAACCCACCCGTGAAGGGAAAAGGGAATTCATGCGACACCAGACTGCAGGATCTGGACCAGAACCTCCTTTCCCCAGTGTGGCCTGGACCAAGCAGCACTCAGAGACCCCCACCTTCCACGGTCACTCACCCCGTGAGCCCTTGCACTGCACCCAGCAGACCTTTCTTGCCAAGGAGGCCGCCACCAACGCCATCTCCGCCAAGGAGGCCGCCACCGAGACCGTTTCCTCCGAGGAGGCCACCAACGAGACCATCTCCACCAAGGAGGCCGCCAACAAGACCATCTCCACCGAGGAGGCCGCCAACGAGACCATCTCCGCCAAGGAGGCCACCAACAAGACTGCTGAGCTGATCCCCGCCAACGAGACCACCCAGGAGCCCTTGGAGTAAGTCGCCTTTGGTAAGTGAGCCTGTAATAGCTGGGCAAATGAAAGGAAGGTCACCACGAGCCATGCAGATTCACCGCACAAACACACTGGGTCAGTCTGGCATCTCCTGCATTCCCCCCTTTACACAAGGGCCAGGATTGTACAGGAGGCTGTGAAGCCCCTCAAGTCCCATGTCCCAAGTGTTTTGTAAGTGCAAATTATCAGCATCATCCCTACTGCTGACTTCTGATTTTCTGAACACAGTCAAGGTAGAGGAAGAACAGAACTGGTCTCAAAATAAAGAAAAATACCATCCCTTCCATACACTTACCATTTTCTAATACATCTTTATCCACTTTGGAAACCACGGGGATTTTTCCAAGTTGTCCTTGAGAAGGGGACAGCAGGCCACAGAGGAGGAAAAATGCCCAGAACTTGGACATCTTTGGTCTGGGAACCGGGGAAAACAGTTGCAATCAGTAAAGCGTGGACAGGGCAACCATGAGCCAATGAGGAAAGAGAAGGATGGAGGAAAGGAAAAGCAGGAATGTCTCTGCACAAATGCCCAATATCTGAGGCTGCTCTCTGCAAAGCTGTTCTTTTTGCTAAAATTATAATATGGAGAAAATCATTTTAAAAGTTTCAGAGCCACAGAAATATTTCCTGGGTTTTTATGGGTCCTACAACTAGACGTAGCATTTATTCAAGAATCGTAACGAACTTCACTGCTCCCAACCCATTAAAATGTAAATAGCACATCAAAAAGAATCAAAATAAGCATGAGAGGTCTCATTCATCTCAGGTATAAACCTATCCCAGATAATAGAGTTATGCCAAAAATAATTTAACCAATAATTGTTTATGAAAATCATGAAATACCCTTTCTTCTTCAAGGACAGTCAGCAGGATGAACACTCACGTGGAGCCAGCGGAGCTCAGGGCAGGAGCAGCTTCTCACTCACCACGCAGCAGGCTAGAATAACAATTTCTGTTAAAAACCAAGATACCTGTGGATGTGATGAGCACAAGCGAACATTAGGAGTTCTCCCTTTGGGGGCATTTGACTCTGCAGAGCAGGAGCTCGGAGGATGCTTTCAGGGAGCAATTTTGCTCATACTTGCCAGTCACCTGCTTGTAAGAAGCTCTCCAGCCGATGTCCTTGTCTTCTGGAGCTGCCCTGACCATGGAGCCTTATATACCAAACTTCAGAACAGGAGTGAGGCAACTGATGTCATCGAGGACATCAGAATAATTGGTGGGGAGTAAAGCAAACAATATATGGTTTCTGGTGACTTCCAATGCAAATATTTCTTTATAGATGTTAAAAGTTAGGTAAGTTGTTGAGCAACGGCCAGCGAGGGCAAAGGCCAGGCCAAGTCTGGGGCCGGGGTCTCCTTGGGGTGTAGGAAGACTCCTGCGTGCTGCGGTTTGGGTGTTGCTCTTCTTTCAATACCCACACATGGAGATGGCTGAAAGACCATGTCCTACTAAACTCTATACTTCATCTTTTCTTTCTTTTCTTTTAAGGCTGGAATTAGGGTTTGCCTGAAGCATGCCCGGAGCAGGTTCCCCACGGCTCGTGCAGGGGACGTGCGCGTGTCGGCTGCTCAGGGCAGCACCTTGCTCGGGGTCAGGTGCGGAGATGGGAGCAGCCCGTGGTGCTGCGCCGGCCGGGGCAGCGCGCCAAGCCCGACATTCCCGCTCCACACTCCTGCAGCTTCCCGAACCAATGGCACAGCTCCAGATCTATTTGATAATGGAGGGAAACTCTTCCTGGCTTGGACAGCGATGCCACGAGAAGGCACACGGGTGAAGTGTCACCGCTTCACGGATGCACTGAGTGCACAGGCTCTTTGGAGCAAAACCATCCAACACGTAAATGCTGCAGCGGCCTAAGTGGGACGGTGTTATCACCAGCTCGGTCACCGAGCAGCCCCGGGTGATCACAAGCACACGGATGTGCACGGATGCACAGGGAGCTGCACGTCAGACGGCAACACCATAAACCACCGAGTCCAGGAGCCCCTCGCCGGGAGCCGGTCGCTGGCAGCCCTGAGGAACTCCTGTTCCCAGGTGGACGCCAAGAGAGGTGGCCTCCAGGACTGGCCACTCTGCCAGCGGATGCGCTGCGGGAGAGGAGCAGCCCTGCAGCTGCACAGGCTGCTCTGCCCCGCTCCAGCCCTTGCAGCCCCTGTCTGGGCTCTGGAAGTGGCATGGATACTTGTGTCCCTCCTTATGCAGCGCCACTCATTCCTGCTTGTAAAATTTACTTTTACAAGCAGGAAAAAAAGAGAAAATCTTTTGCTGAGCCACATGTGTTCATAGGGTTGTGCCAGTTTGCCCCTGGTTTCGCTCCCATTGCGGACCTGGATTACCTGGAGCTGCAGCACAAAGGCAGCTCTTTGGGCAGGGAAAAGCTACCCTGCCCTGCAGGCCAGGGAGCCACCCAGGATCACATCTTGGGACACTCACAGTGGAGCTGGCCTCAGCAGAGGAGAGGATGCGGTGGCAGGGAAGCCACCAGCCGCGAGCAGACTGCAAGCGAACCACAAACAAGCCGCACGGATGTCACGCTCACCAGGGACGGTGGCCGATGGCTGCTCCCAGCGCTGGGGAATAGCAGCCCAGAAAAGCGCTTGCTCGGAGTTAATACTTTCTGCAAACTTGGAAAGAAGCATTTCCAGGAGATTAGCCAGCTTTTGCCATGCATTAAGAACAGCTTTGAAAAATATCTTAGCTAAAGGCCAGGGAAAGGATGACCGAGGTGCCAATTTACTTAAGGTGCTGGGGCTCTCCCTGCAACCGGATCAGCCAGGGGCCCTTGGAGCACAAACCTGGCTGCCAAAGGTGGATCAGGACATCTGATAAGCTGGAGGAGTGTGTTAACGAGGTGGTATTTCGTTATCAGCCCTCCCAGCCAGCTGGCACTTTGGGCAATCACTGCCCACACCCCGAATTAGCACAAGAAACAGCATAAGAAAAGGTCAGCCCTGGGAAGGGATATCCAGGCGCTGCGGGGTAGCTCGCGTGCATGACCTTGCAGCGTGGCCGCGATTCGGCTGCTCAGCAGCCGCTGCAACGTGCTGAGCTCTCCGACAGTTAAACGTTTCAGCAGAAGGGAAGCAGATTCCTGCAAGGAGCCTCCCGTTGCAAGGTCCAGCCCGAGCCAGAGCGGCCTGTGCAGCCCAGGGAACACCAAGTCAAACCTGTGTATGAAGACGGAACCGCGGGCTAAATTGGGACAGACATGTTCAAAGAGAGAAGAACAGGAACACTGTGAATAAATGTGGCTTTGATGCTTGGAGAGCAGGAAATTGAAAAGTGAGGGCGGGCAGTAACCGTGACATAGCCCAGAGAAGTGCTGGAGATCCTGACGTTAACAGGAGAGGAGCAGGTAGCGCTGAGACATGGGCAAAATAACGAGTGAATCGTCATTAAAACTGGTTGTTGAGGAGCAGAGCCGGGGAAGGGACCCATGTGCCACTGTCACCGCTGCTTGCACGGGCTCGGGTGCCAGTCGGTGGGTGAGCAGGTGCCTGGGGACACCCTGACATGAGCCCTGGTTTAGAAATGAGCCCATTCTCTCCGGGTCCCACGGGACAGCCTGTCCTGCTGACACGGTGCAGCGTCCGGCCCTGGTGCCGCAGGGACCGTCCCCACGGGGGTCCCCAAGCTGCAGCAATCTGCACCCGCTGCCACTGCGGGCAGCACGTGCCGCTGAGCTGGCCCTGCCACTTGGCAGTGCCATTAATTGTCTCACGCAAAAATAAAAAGGTGCCGCCTGAGATTTCCTGCTCAGATCTCTCCTATGAGGGCAGCCTGCAGGACTCCAATGCCTTCTCCTTCTTCATAAGGAAATTCAGGCTCAAACTGTTCAATTCTCTATCAGCTAAGGTAAGAACAACAAGGACACTCTTGCTGACACGGGCTCGGCAGCCCCTCTGCCGGGAGCTGCTCTTCTCCCCAGTGTCTCTTGCCGCTCACAACCTTTTCCAGGCCATTCCCTACGGGCACTGCGAGGCCAACGCCTGCTGCGTCTGCTAGCGAGCAAGGGCGTGTTCGCCACTGCCCCACAGTGAGAGCTTCCTCAGGACAGTTTTAGGAGCAAAATGGTCTTTTCAAAAGCAGCCTTAATTCCACCCAGCTACCAGCCACCGGGAGAACCGCTCAGCCGCATCACTCCAGTCACATCAGACCCAGGCTCGTCACTGGCTTACTAAGGACACGTAATTACCCGGCAATTGGTGAACTAGACGTGTGGGATGGATACCAGCCAGCAGCAGCAAAGCACAACACCAGGCACGTGTGAACAGAGGTGCCTACGTACGTGCCCGTCGGCAGAGCCCCACGTAGCCCTAACCAAGTAGCCCAGGTGCTGTGATAACCCCAGCCCGGCTTGGGGTCCCCACACGGTGCCACGAGACTCTCACGCTGCTGTCGAGCACCGCGGGTCCCCCCTGGCCCTGCCCGGCCACATCCCATCCCTTCGGCATCTCTGCTCCCCCCGTCTGCCTGCCCAGGCACCAGCACCTTCCCCAGCGCTCACGGCCTCCAAAACCTGCCACCTGGACGGTAACGGGTGACTCATCCCTGCCCAGCAAAACGTGTTTGTTTTCTGGGTTTAGTTTCTGCCAGATGCATACGGGGACCCTTTCAGCGTTAACCTTTAATCCTAGGGCAGGCACCAGATGACTGATGCTTGCACATGAAAAGGTGCCTGGAAATTTTTGAACTATTTTCATTCTTCTTGTTGTGCGCGCAAAAGCCAAAGATAATATTTGCCAAATGCGCTGGGCTTTGCAGTTTGGGAATGGCAGCTTGCTATCTGCAGCCGCATGATAAAAGCCCAAAGTGACATTGAATGATGACAGGTCCTGGACAAACACAGCCGGTCTCCCCTGGGCTCACGCTGCCGCGTCCGAGCGGAGACCGGAGCTCCACGGATGCCCTAGGACGGCGTCGGCCACGCGCAGCCCTCCCGCCCCGCAGCCCCTCTCGTGGGGCTGTTCCTGCTGCGAGCCCTGGACACGCTGCGGCTGCTGCAGAGCCCGCGGCGCTCGTGCCACCAAAGGCAGTGCGGGCACGTGGGTGCTGCATCATTTTATTTCAGCTTGTACAGTCAAATAGGGTCAAATCAATGAAAAGCTGAACAAAGCGCGGCTGGGCAGCCCCCCGGCCGCGCTGGCCCCACTCTCGCTGCCTCCTCGCCGCATGTCAGGTCTCTGCGGTGGTGGTGGCATTGGCGGTGACATTGTCGGCTGTGGGCACGTCCAGCACCAGCGCGTCCTGCGGGTTGGAGAGAAGGGCCAGGGCTGCAGGCAGCGGCCAGGGGGAGAGCCCAGCGGAGCCGGCGGCACCGCGCACGGCAGGGAGCCTCTGCGTCCTACCTGGGCGCCGCGCAGCGCTGCCCGCCCATAGCGCGTGCCCAGCAGCTCGGGCAGCGGGATGCCGCCTCGCAGCGCCTCTGAAACACGGAGCGGCCATGCAGGCACCGGGGACCAGCCCCGGCGCGTTAAATCACTGGTATCCCCCCCATTCCCACCCCCAAAAAGATAAGAATCTTCCATAGGAAGGGAAGCCAGAGCCGTTTCCCTGTGCAGAGAGCAGACCCGTGCGGGAGGGCACTGCACCGAGCTCACCGTTGATGGATGGCGCGTAAGCCACGTGAATAACGTCTGCCAAAACCCCTCTCAGCGGCTGCTCCTGGAAAGAGACCAGCGACGTGAGCGGCCCACGTCCCCCACACCGGCACCCTGCGCCGGGGCCCTTCCCAGCGCGGCCCCAAACTGCAGGAACCACTGAGGCTCCCTCCGCTGCCCCAGGAGCAACGGGAGCATTGGAGAATTTCAAAATTTCAATGAAAATTGCCAAAAGGGAGACTCCTCCCCCACCACCCACCTACTCTGCCTAGGTGTTCTGGGCAATTCGGCAGCCCCTGGGATGCAGGAGGGTCCCCGTGGCATTAGGGGGCAAGGGAGGGGGTTGCTGACACATTGTTGCTGGCACCAGGGGGACACATTTATGGTGACAAATGTGCCAGGCAGCAGTGCGGGACAGGGGTGGCTCCTTCCCGGGCTGTCCTGTGGTGGCAAGCAGCTCTGGTGGCTAATCTGTCTTTTAGAGCTTCTTCCTTGAAGTAATGTCTGGGTCTTTGGCTCTAATTTTAATGTCTTGTTATTTTTAAACAGAACTGTTATTGATAATGACAGAAATCAGATTAATTCCTGTTAGCAAAGCCGGTGGTGCTCAGGTTCACAGCTGCCACCGCAGCCCCGCTCCTGCCGCGCGCGGCCAGCGCTGCTGAACTCACGTCAAAGGTGCCCACGGACGAGGAGGCCAAGGCCAGCCCGGCTAAGCTGCGGAGGGAGGGAGGGCCGGCGTGGATGGTCCCGCGCGCCGCCCGCCCCGCGCTGCCCGGGGAGGCCGCGGGCTGGGCGCGTTACCTGCGCAGCGCCAGGGTGACGTGCAGCCTGTCCGCGCCGGTGGCGAAGCGCGCTCCCAGCTCGCAGAGCTGCGGGGAGGGAAGGGGGCGGCTGCTGCGGCGGCTCCGGGCCACGGGGCCGCCCCGCGCGCGGTCCTGCCCACGGCCTGGCACTCACAACGTCCAGCACGAAGAGGGGCTGGGGGGCTGCGCCGGCGGCGCCGGCCATGAAGGTGGCCGTGCTGGAGAGGCGCACGGAGGCGGCGCGCGGGGTGACGGTCACCAGCGGGGCGCTCGCCACCCGCATCGCGATCAGCAGCGGCTGTGACGGAGGCAGCGCTGCAGACACCTGCGGAGACCCAGAGCGCGGAGGTGCATGGGGCTGCTCGCCGAGGAGCGCAGCCTGCGCGCCGAGGTCCCCGGCGCGCTCTGCCCACCCCACGGCACAGCGCCAAGGACCTCAGCACGCAGTCACCAAGCGCCTTGGCGCGCTCAGCTGCTATAAAACACCCAGGAGGAGCCAGAGGTTGGTAGTGTTGAGCAAAGTTCACCCACCTCGGGGATGAGGGTGCCCAGCATCGATGTCATCAGCGGCGGGAGCCCAAGAACCTGCCAGTAAATCACCACTCAGCAACGCATTGGGGCCAGCGCGCGCAGGGGATGGGGCAGGAGAGGCTGCCAACTCAGCTGGTTGGGGCTTGGCCCCTCCAGGCTGGAGGCTGCTCTGCACTCAAGGACTCCGAGGACTGGGCTGCTCCTTCATGGGGCCCTGCTACCCACCATGGTGTCCGTGACGTCCAGCGCGAAGGCGTCTGGCTGCGCGTGCAGCGCGGCGCCCAGGAACGCGGCCGAGAGCACGAGCTGCGTCGCAGCCTCCGTCTTCGGGGGCAGAGCGGTGAGAGGCGGCTGCTCGGCAGGGAGCTCCATCTCAGCTCCCTCCTTTTCACGCAGAACGGTCTAAAAGGGCAGCAAAAATGGCCAGGTCAGAGGCAGGACAGGACCTCTTGCAGCTGAGCAAAGGGGCGGCTGGGACACCCCGGGGCAGCAGCTCTCACCTTCAAATCCAGCTGTATGAAAGTCTCATTCACTGCGGGGGGGTGCAGCAGGGTGTAGCGAAGGGTCCCCGTTGGCCCCAGGGGCATCTCAGCTGCAGCGGGTAAAGGGACGTTTTACAGCACCCCCGGCTCCGTCCCGCTCCGAGGGATGTCTCCGCAGCGCTGCCTTGCGAACGGGCGAGCTGGAGCTGCCGACTTACAGGTCATGGGGGCCAGCTTTGCGTTCACCAGGCTGAGCACTGCATCCACAGCTGGACACAGCTGCAAAGGAGGGGGACGCTCGTGAGAAAGCCCCGCACGGAGCCGGCTGCCATGAGCACCGCCGGACCCAAAGCCCCAGGACCCTCCACTCGTAGCTACCCATAGCGACGCCGGTCTCAGGTTTCTATATCCTGAACCAAATTGGGTTATTTTGGAATAAATCTCATTTAAACTGAATGAAGAAAAGGGCCACACTTGGCCACTGATATCAAATCACCCCAGCTCGGGTTTACAGCGTGGGTTAAGCAGCTGCAGATCTGCGTGCTGAGGAGCCCCCGGGCAGGGATGTGCTCAGCATCACCGCATTGGTCCCCGCGGCGCATCCCTCGCCATCTGCTCCTGATGCCAGCGCTTCCAGCAGCAGCAACATCTGCACTGCGGGTGCTGCCAGCACAAAACACGAGGCAGCTGCATAGAAATGCTCGAAACGTTCCCTTTTACCAATCTGCACGCTCCTGGAGCTGGCAAAACTAAGGAAACTGTTACTGAGCAGTGAAGAGGAAGAGATCTCTGGAAAACAAGCACCAAAGGAAGACTGGACTCACCAGAGTCGGCAGCACTTTCTGGAGGATCCTGTCCAGAAACTTGCCAAGGGCCTTGGGCAGGAGTCTGGACGGAGAGAACAGGTCAGCGAAGGAGCTGTGGTGCAACTGCACCAAAGTCCAGTGCTAAAGAGACGTGTTCGACACGGATTGGCCCTAACGGCCCTCGCGGCTAAGGGAAGATATTTCCTCTGTTTACAAGTCTCTTCTCATGAATGGCACCTTCTGCTTTTAAACCAGCCCAGGAGGACAGTGCTGAAATGAGGGCTCATGCCAGGGGTCCTCACATGAAATCAGGTGAATGGGGCTTGTCTGCATTTGTGCATGGAGTATTTTGGGTTTTTTAGTGGAAAAAATGGGGTCTTCACTGCGCACACATTTGCAGGGAAGAGCACCCGGCTTCTGCACAAACCCACACCTGGAGACCGAGAGGTTTCCGTTTACAATGGCCCTAGGGCACTTGCTGGGCACTATTGGCTTTGAGGAAGCACAAGCACTTCCTCCACAGCAGGACGGGGCTGTCCCGGCACTCACTTGCTGGGGAGGTTGGTTTTAACGCTGATCAGAGCGATGTGGCAGTTTTCGGAGCTGAACCGGGGAGTGCCCAGCGCATCCTGAGCCAGCCTGCCCTGCGCGGTCAGGTTTGCCGCCACCTTGATTTCCATGTTTCCTCCCATAAAGCTGCACAGAACAAACCCGGATAACACAGGATAAACCCCGGGGTCCCTGGGGACCCGCTGCCTGCATGGTGGAACCAGAGGCGCCACGGTGCCGTCCTCAAGCTCCCCAAAACACTGGGAGATTCAGGTGGGCTTTGGGCATTGCCCGCGTCCATTCGGCCCCCCCAGATGCGGTGCAAAGCGGGGGCCCCTTTGCAGCGGGACCCCCGCTCACCCCTTCCCAGTGATGGTCATCCGCACCAGCACGGCCATGAAGAGCCCCGTCCCCGGGCAGAGCCCCAGCGTTATCACGGGGGGCTGGATATCTTTCACTTTCACCCTGGAGAAAGGAGGAGAAAAGAAAGAGCTCGGAAAGAGGTGCCATCAGAACAGCCTGACCTTTTAAATCAAAGCCACCCATTAGGATATTGCAGTCAGCATCCTTCTCCTTTCGCCTTTTGTTTAAACTTTCTTTCTTCCTATTCGGATCCACTTTTAAATTTGAAAGTAAGCTTCTTCATAAGACTGCAATGTTTAATTTAAAAAGGAAAATGAAAATGACATTTTGATATTTAAAACTTCTCCATTCTTTTGTCCAAAACTATTCAGAGATAGCGCAAATCCTCCAGAAATTCTGGGTATCCCTCAGGACGTTGTGCCCAAAAAACCGGAGAAATGCATTGCTGAGAGCACAGCTCCCTGCGGACCCCGCAGAGACACAGCAGCCATCTCCAGCCAGCTTTGAAGCCGGGGCTGACATGCTTTGTTGCCTTTAAGTTATCGTTCCTCCATGTATTTGCAGACACAGCCATGCAGAAAATCACCAGCTTTAATATCACACTTGTTAGTGGGGAGTGATTTGTTTCTGCCTCCAGGCTGCCGCTTCTCAACCTCCTGCTTTTATTTTGCAATTTCCAGCCCCAGCTCCCGGTGTAACGCACCGATTATAACTCACCCTGAGATACCTTTGATGAGTTTGGTGTTCGACTTTTTTTTTGTTGCTTCCTCTGCCATTTTCTGAAGAACATCACTCTCAGCCAGCGCAGTGGAGATCGCTGGCATGTTTCCACAGGGAAAAAAAACAAATTTAGGACGAAATGCGCATCTGCCAGCATTGTGCTGGAGCGTGGGGGAACCTTGAGCCACCCACCACACCCTTTAGAACATTGTAACTCATCCCCGTGCCATTAAACGGAGGGCTCAGGTCTGCACCGGGCAGCGCTCGGCAGCTGATAAGGTGTGTAAAGACACCGGTGGCACAGAAGGGGACGATGGCCCCCGTGCTGTGGCAGGGCCGGTGCCGCCCCTGCGCCCCAGGGACCGGTGCCAGCGCCGCTCTCCTCTCACCATGGTCAATAGTCCCGATGTCGATCCTGAGGACAGCGCCCGGGTTTTCAGCTCCTCGTGACGGTGCCAACCCAGCTCCGAGCAGCACAAGGCACCAGAGCCTCAGCATCTTCGGAGCCCGGTGCTGCTCCCCACACACACAGGCGCTTAAACGAGTGCACTGGCCTAAACCGACAGGAAGAGACCATCAGCTGGAGCAAATTCCCTAAGAGGGAATGTGGAAAGGTGAGGGCTGCATTCTGCAGTTGCACTGAAAGAAGCAGAACAGGGTCTGTGCGAGGCAGCAGGGCTGCACCAGACAAATCAGAGCGGGACCCGGCTGGCACCCCAGACACCAGCACGGTGTCACACGCGGCAGAAGTGACATTGGGACGCACCCGGCCCAGCCACCACCTGCCCCAAAGCCTGCGGATCCGGCTCCCTGTGGCCTCAGGCCCCGCATCCTAATGGCACAATCTGCAGCCCTTCAGCAAGAGCAGCTCTGCAAGGAAACGCACCGTGGTCCCCTTGACAGGTCTCCCTGGAGGAGCCTTCCCAAAGGCTGCCCGCGCTGGCACCAGCCTTCTGCAGACAGGCAAGAAACAGCCTATATATATGAAAATCCTTCCTGAAAGAGGGAGAAAAATAGAAGGATTAAAGGGTTGAGTAATTACTCTGATTTAAAACTAATCCCTGTGTTTCTGACATCTTCCAACATAAATAATTTCACTAATAAATTTGAAAGTCTGGCTAAGTTCTCGAGCCTCAGGTATCAAGTGAATGTTCTTAGCATGCATGAAGCCAACTCTCTTGCTCAACACCCAGGAAGAGCCACCTGGAGCTCTGCGCGCTCAGTCTGAAAAAGAAAAAATGATCCATTTAACAACAGAGCAGAGATAGGAACATGGGGGTTAGTTCTGGTTCTGGGACACAGACTTCAGGGTGCTTCTCACCGGGTTTGGTGGCTCTCACACCTCCCCAGGCAAAGACTCCTGCAGCTGATGCAGTGAGAGCGGCCGAGGGCTCAGCCCGTCGCTCAGTGGAAGCCGAGAATGGCCCAATATTCCTGCCGATCCCAGCGGGGCTGGAACGAGGCTACCAAGAGCTACCGCCTGCCTGTGCTGCCGCCACATGCGATCTCGTGGCACCGAGCCATTTATTCCTTCCCTTCATTTCTATATAAAGTCTGTCATGAGGCTTAATCTGTCATTGGCCTCCTCTTAGCAAGGAGTCATCAGTATATCACTAAGTAGAGACAAGAAGATTTACATCTTACCTAAGAGGAAAGTAAGATTTATAGATAACCCCCATTTAAGAGCCCAGCAGGCGAGAAAGACGTTTTTGTGCTGGTAACTTGATCAGTCATTAGCTATGAGCTGACACGTAATTAAACCTCCACGCAGACTGCCAGGTACAGACCAGCTCTTCAGGAGAAGAAAATCCATGTCTAAGCACCACGGCGCCTTCCTTTCCCTTCAGTTTACCCCTGGACTCTTGTGCTGCTGTAAATGATAACGATTCACAGATAAACTCCAGTGCTGCTTGGGAAATAGCTACCCGTATTACCTCCACCGGAATGAGGTTTAACAGGGGGGCAATTTCCAATCACTGCTCTACAAAGCAGCAAAGACTTATTTCTCAGCGAAGTCTGTAAGTCCTGTGCATGTCCCTGTCAATGTAACATGCCTGCAATGCCTCTCCCAACCCCAGGCAACTCATCTGCCGTTTACAATCTTGCCAATGGATTTACTTTTCTGAACACATTTGTGGCCTCTAAATGGGCTGCATACATGGGTATTAGAGTGTAAATTCTGCTCTGTCCCTTACAGGCTTTTGGATCTCCAGCTTGGTATTTTCTCCTGACACAGCTATTTGGATACTTTCAATGGAAATCCACAGCGTGGCTGGAACTCGGCCCTTCTTCTTGGCATCTCTCTGTCATAGCGAGAAGGAAAGCTCCAAAAGGCTACTGAGAACCAAAGGCTTCTCCGAACGTGTCAAGATGCACCTGGAACCAGAGCCCAATAACTCACGCAGGCACCGCACAAAGGACAATAGCTGCGTCCCAGGCAGGGCAGGTGTATCAACAAGTGCTGAACAGGATGTCCTATAGGCAAAGGATTTGGACAAAAATGGGCAATTTAACCCTTTCTGGAAGACTGACCGTGCCTCAAGTGAGTATCACACATATCAGGAAAAGAGAAAGTCAGAATAACAGCAAGGAGAGGTGCACAACACCGGGGTTGCATTTTCAGGGCATTTTGGCAGCCTGTGCTCCATTTTCCAAGCCACGCGGAGATCAGGAGAACACGTGTGCCCAACTAGCAAGGGCAGCACTGAGCAGAGCCCAGGCCAGCGGGGTGACAATGGCCGGTGTCACCGTGTTAGTGTGGATGAGAGACAGCGAGTCCGAGCCCGTCGGAGCTGAGCTGAGCTCAACACGAGCAGTGCTGCCCGTTGCGCCCGCGGCCCCGACGATCCGCGGCTGCAGAGCAGAGCCCCGCGCTCACTTTCGATCAGTGTTTGATTTCTTGGCACCCTCCGTGCAGAGACCTTTCTTTGTGCAGCTTGAAAACTTCACAATAAAAGGCAACCTGCCCCAACACCTGCTGTTCAATATTTTACCTTGTTAGGTCAATGGCCAATGTAATCAAACATATGGAGAAACAATAAAAAAGGTATAAAAAACAAAGTGTCTACACCCAAAGTAGCCTCCTCTTTGCCAATTTCTGCCTTCGTCAACCAGGGTGATGAGGATATATAAAGCACGCACGATCCCTTCCTGTGGCCGCAGCAAGACACAAGCTAAGAGGAATGGGAAGATTGGCCAGGAAAGGTAAAGATGGTTTTATAAAATGAAGAAATAGAGGAAAGGATTGCTTGTATTCCTTTTGGTATAGCTCTGTAAGGTCTTGTCTCCACAAAGACTGATACAAATACAATTTGTTTTACTCAGGTTAAGCCTTCCAAATTATTTTCTTAACATTGTAAGAACCCTACAAACAATTCCACAATGTTTTCAGAAGGATAGAGGACATACTCACTTTTTAATTTTGTTTTAGCCTCCTCCATAACTTCCGTTTTTTTATTCGACTAATTCTTGTTTATTTACTAGTGTTTCTACCAGCTGCAGGTCACGATGCATTCTCCATTGGCCATGACACAGCCGCAAGCGCCCCTGCAGCTCATATACTCGCAGGAGGTTTTCAAGGCTGAGCTTTCTTTTTGTACCTTCAATCCTCAGGAACTACGCGAGACTCATGCCTATTTTTTTTTTTTTTAATGAAAACTGAAAAGAAAAGGCAGCTCGGGCTGAGGTTCCGTGGCCGCCTCCCTGCTCGAGGGGAGGCTCTGGACCACGAGCCCGGGCTGGGGCTGGGGCTGGTCCCTCCTGCCGCTCCCTGCGGATCCTGACCCGGCTGCCGCGTGTGTCCTCCAGGCACCATGGGGAGGATCTGCGCCCTGGGCACCGTGCTGAGCCTCCTGGCAGCAGCGCTGGCCACCAAGGCTCCCGACTGCGGCGGGATACTCACCCCGTTGGGGCTGAGCTACCGTGAGTACGGGCTCGCCCTGCGCCAGGGCGGGCGCTTCTCGCAAGCAGGCAATGAAACGCTTCACCAAATGCCTTTGACTCAACTGTCACCACTAATTTATGCCTTTTACTAGTTCATTCTCATCATCCTCTTTCTACAGCTAGCAGCAGTAGGATTTATAGGAGATAGAAATGTGTTACCTGGACAGAGCCCATTCCTTGCTCTGCCCAGGAGACCACCCGTTCCAGGAGGTCTAACGGGGTTTCTGCTCTATCACACAGTGGCTGAGGTCTCAAAGCAGCATGCAGAGACCATCCTTGCACAGGACCTGATGGCCCCGAGAGTCTCGGACCTGCTCCTTGGCTCCCCCAAGCCCACCCGGTGAGTCCCCGGCTCTGTCCCAGTGATGCCTCCCCCATGCGCTGCTGCTCTGACCAGCGCTACCAAAGGCTTCGCCCAGCAAGGGCAAAAGTCCTCGTGGGCATCAACGTGTCTCTTTTTAAATATAAAGCACTAGACTAGAGCAATGATGTTGCATGTTCTCACCAAGCGTGCTGGGCTCGAGAGGTGCAGCTGGGACTCCCCTCCTTAGGCAGCAGAATGGACAAATTTCATTACAGCTGTTGCAGCTTGAGCCAATAAAGCAAGCAGAAAAGCGGCACAAAAAGTGATCAGATTTGGAAAATGCATGGCTCTAAAACAGAGAAAATGAAAATGCAAGTGAGCGGCCAATAGGACAAGGACTATTAGCAGGAAAACAAATTCAGCCCAATTTTCTTTTGCATTCCCAGGAGCAGTGCACAGGACGTGCCTGCTGCAAGGATTCATAACATGTTTTTTCAGGCAAGGGCCTGGATTAGCCCCCAGGATTAGTCCCTGTAATCCTGTACCCAGACCCACGCATTCCGTATCCCGCCTTGCTGCTACCAGGACCAGTACAGAGAGGCTTTGGAGACAGGAAAAGGGGCCACCCGGGGCAGGTCTCCTAACCCCTCCACTTCTGCTCCATCAGGAACCAAGTTGACTCTGTCAAAGTTGCCGACCTGTCGCTGTTGCTCATCCCCGACACGGGGCTGCGGCTGAGCATTGACGCAGACCTCGGCATTGTGACTGCCCCGTGAGTACCAGAGCGGGCGCCGCGGCGGGACCGGCTCCCCGGCGGCTGCCCCATCACCGCAGAGCCAACCTCTGCTCTGTGACGGAACCGAGCCCAGCGAACGGAACCCACTCGCAGGAGCGGGCGGCTCTGCAGCGAGCAGCCCCGGCGCTCCGGCCCATCCGCATCTCCTCTCTTGGCGCAGCTCGACTTCCAAGGTGGTGAGACTGTCCATCCTGGCAGACCTCCAGGTGGAAAGGAATCCTGAAGGGAACCTGGAGCTGACCACGTCCGCCTGCAAGCCCACCATGGAGGAGATGCAGAGCACCGAGGAGGTGGAAAGGTCGACTCCACACGTCCTTGTTCAGGGATGCGGGCAGGTCTGGGGTCTGGAAAACAGGGCAAAAGAAGTAACTGAGCGATAAGCATTCTTAGGCATAAAGGTGATGTGACCACTGAGCCACCAATGGCCTAATAGCTTATAAAAATTAAGACAAAACCTTTATCTTCACAAGCAAATCTTTGTTCTACTTCAAGTTTTTTTTTTTTTTTGTTTTCTTTTTTAACACTATTCTAAGTTTGTTTTTCAATAAACGAGCAGATCTTTTTCAGTACTGTAGCATGCACACTTTTAGTGCAGGTCCAGTGATGGTTCTGCAGTGTGTAAAGGCTCTGAACTGTTATTGTACTTTAGTATGTTATAGGACGCAAACAGGATAACGTCTGGAGTGCTTGTTAGGACAGACCAAGGTACAGCTGCTCACCTGGCTGAGCACGGCCTCACCTAACAGCTCCTGTTTTGTTATTTCCATCCAGCAAGTCTCCTAGTTTGGAGGTGGACAAGGAGCTTGATGTCAGTAAGGTAAGTGAAGTCTGTAGAGACAGAAGATGACAGAGTTGTACAGTTGTGTCAATGTTAGTGAATCTGGTGCTTAGGAAACCTGCCCTTGCTTGATGCAAGGGCAGGCCCAGACTCAAGACTGCAGCGTTCTCATGGCTCCTCTAAAAGCAGAGGTGACCTGCAGGGAGCAGAGCCACGCGCAGCGGGAAAGGCTGGGAGCGCAGCGGGTCCCGCCACCCGTCCCGTGCCCCATCCCCGGCTCCTCCGCCGCCTCTCACGTTGCTCTGCTCCCTGTTCCGCAGATCTGCGTGGAAGTCTCCAGGCTGCTCATCCTGCCCAACGAACAGCTCGCGTCGCTGACAGGTGAGGACCCCTCGGCCTCCGGCCTCGCTGGCTGTGAGCAGCTCCAGGAGCTGGTCCCGAGTGCCCCCGGCTCCCGGCCTGCAGCACATGCAGAAGCATCGCTGCAAGTGCAAATAAACGCGGCTGCCAGCACCCTGCTCTGCCCACATCTCCTCAGCAACAAGAAGCCCAGAAGCACTGCAGGTATAACAAGATATAAAGAGATACAACTAGATATAACCCAATGCCATCTCTACCCCTTTTTCACAGCTCAGTTCCCTGTCACCCCGAGCTGCCAGGTCCGGTACGTGCCCCTGGCTGCTCCCGTGATCTCCGAGCAGGGAGTCACCGTGTCCCTGCAGGTAAGGGGCTGCTCTCCAGCATGGGCACCAGCCCCGCTCCCACCCTGCTCCAGTGCCCGCATGGCTCCTTGGCACCTTCTGGGCAGTGCCAGGATATTGGCTGGTGCTGCGACACCGTCTCTCCCGTCCCGTGTCCCCGCAGACAACGTTCCTGGTGGGGGGGGTGGCGCTGCCCCTGCCCGCCAGCCCCACGCCCTTCGCCATGCCCGAGGCCGCGAGCGCCAGCGCTGCCCACCTCACCCTGGCTCTGTCCAAGCACTTCTACGGCAGCTTCTTCTTCGCCCTGGAGATGGTGGGAGCCTTCAACATGACCCTTGCGGTGAGTGCAGCGAGTGCGCCAGGAGGGGACGAGCCTGTGCGCTTGGGGGGCACCAACTTGTTCTGCTGCGTGTGCATCACCCGAAGGAGCTGCACGGGGAAAGGGACACCAGGACATGGAGCGGCCCCTCCACGTCACTGCCAGGCAGGTACTAAGCTGCATTTTGCTTTCCAGACCCCGCTGACCACGGCCATGATGGCGCAGAAGATCAGCCAGGTTGGTGGCGGCGCGGGTGCCCCGCGGGCGCCGGGGCGAGCACGGGGCTCCCATGACCGCCACGCGCTCCGCTGCAGATCGGCTCCCTCTTCCAAGAGGAGCAGCCCGTGCTGCTGCGCGTCGCCTTCCGCAGCTCGCCGTGGGTGGTGCTGGAGGAAGGCAGGGCAGCGCTGAAGCTCTTCCTCACCGTGCACGTCGGCGTGGGCTCCCCGGACTTCCAGAGCTTCCTGAGCATGAACGTGGTGGGTGAACGCGCGGCGCCCGCGGCTCCTGCACAGCGCAAAGCACGCGTTGTTTTTGAATGAGAGTCTGACCCGGTTCCAGCCATCGCTCACGGGATGAGCTCAGCCTTGAGCCTGGTCCCCAGCAGCCTTCGGCTCCCGTGCCCAGCACGGGGCAGGGGACGCACTGCGGGAGGCCGTGTCCAGATGGGCTCCTTGCCACCCGGCCTTCAGCAGGGAAATCGGGCCATTCCTCTGTGCTGTGATTCTGTCACCGCTTTTCTACCTGCAGGACACGTCCGTGGGGCTCCTCCTTAGCGTGGCCGACGTGAGGATGATGGTCTCTGCAGCAGTGATCGAGTAAGGAAGCGGCCTCCCTGACGTGGCCTCCGCAGGGGCGCGGGTGGTGGCAGGGGACAGCAGAGGCCGCGCAGCCCCGGGGTCTCTCTTCCTTCATGACGTGGCCGTTGCAGGGGTAGCTCTATCGCAAGGGACCGGGTGAGAGCCCAGGGCCACATTTCCTGCACTGCTCACCCGCTACAGACCCCAATCCTCTGACAAATCCCCTGTCTTGGCGACTTGCCCAAAGGGCCTCCACACAATTCCCGGCCTCTGCCACTTTGTTTTGCAGGGACATGGAGCTGAGTCTGGCCGCCTCTGACGTGGGCCCCGTGCCGGTAGGTACCTGCGTCCTCGGGGCTGGGAACAGCCTCCGCACGGGCCGGGAGCGTCGCTGTGGCTCCGGACGGCCTCCCCGCGGGCGCCGGAGGCCGGCGGGGGCAGCGAGCTCAGCGGGCGCCTCTCCCCGCGCAGGCTGCTCTGCTGGAGGAGCTGTTCGTGCCGGCCCTTCGCGACGGGCTCCTGGCGCAGATGAACGGTGAGGACCCCCCGGGGGCTGCCTCGGGATGCTCCGCGTCCGCCACCACGCAGGGATGGGGGCGACACGGAACGGGGTGTTTTCCCTCTCTTTCCCTAGAGGTCCTGAGTGAAGGAATTTACCTGCCCCATCCGTCCAACTTCGTCTACACTGACGTCAATGTCATCATTCACCAGGTAGGAAAACGGGCGGTTAACGCGTTCCCTGCCGCCTCGGAGCAAGCAGCGAGCATCCCACGGCCCCCCGATCCCACCCCCGGGAGCAAAACACAAGTCACAAAAGGGGAGAAGACCCCGTGGGTTAACACAAACCGCGACCCACACCCTCCAACACCTCCTTCTGCCTTTGCTTAGGACTACGTTTTGATCCCGTGCAACCTCAAGCTGCAGCCCAGAACCGGAGGGCAGATTGTGGTCGGCTGAAGGCTGCTGTCCGGTTCGTTGTGCCTGGAGAAAAACAGCAGCAAAGTTGTTCTACAGGCTTTTTTTTATGTTTTATGTTTTCTTACTGTGTGCAATGCTTAAAAAAAAAAAAATACTTTTCTCTTTCTTTACTAAAACATCACTTTCTCATATTTAGGGAAATAACAGCATTGCACTAGCGAATTTCTCTTCCAGTCCTGCTGTTGGAATTTTTGTTGCACCAAAAAGATGGGTTGTAACCATGTTCCATACTTCAATTAAATACTCTTAATACTGTATTTCCTGATCTGATCACTGTTTTTTTGTTCCCTCAGTGCTTTGCACTAGGTTTTACACTAGGTAAAGGAATTTCTCCTTGCTGAGGACTGGTATCGGTATAAGATACCAGATCTCATATTTAATCGAGGGAGAATGAAAATGCCACCAGTTTATAAGGATGTAAAACCACCCCATACTTCTCATTTGCAGAAGTACACGGCACCTACTAACAAGAAATATTTTATCTGCTTTTCTTCCATTTCTATCAGTGTTCCTATGGGAACATGACAGTTGGTTAGTTTTCCATCGAGTGAGAGAAAAGAGAAAACCATCCCTATCAGTGCAATACTTCCTAATTCCAGACTAATGCCCCTTCAAACCCCCTCTCTTTGGCAGAGCTCGGGCGCAGAGCCGGCACCGAGCGGGAAGCGCGTGGAGGCCCAGGCCTCTCCATGCACTGGGCTCAAGGCTGCTCAAACAAACCCGGAGGAAAAATCAGGATGGAAATGCAGCCAGAGCTCAGGTCCCAACGCTGAGCCTGGGGAGGAGGCACCATGAGAGCAAGCAGAGCCCGGCTGGGGAGCACCGGAGCCCAAGGGCCGGGCAGGATTTAACTGCTTCTCGGACGCTATCGACACCTTTCTTCAGACACTCAGGCCAATCTCATTGACGGGCTGGTGCCGGGCAGGGCAGCGCTGCTGCTGCCTCTGTAATTTTCGCAAGCTCTGGGGTGTGATGTCTCACTTCAGATCCCAGCCCATGAAAGCGTATCAGTTACGCACACATCTGCTTTCACTCCCAACAATTAAGCACGTCATTTCTAGCCCTTGGAGCTGCCGAAAAGCACTCGAAAACCTCATATTTCAAAGGCTCCGAAATAGGAAAGCAAACAAAATAAGCCAAGCTGATTTATGACAAGGTGAAAAAAACCTGAAGGTTTATGCGCCCAGCTCGGGGACCTGACTAATGATTTTAATGCCCGAAGCTGGCAATAGTGGGAACTGCTCCTAATGTGGCTTGCTGGTAGAGCTACAACCATTACTCTTTGGCTAATAAATCTTCAACCATCTTCCCAGAAGGAATAAGCTACAGTAGTAAAAAGATTTATTTATTTGCCAGGGGGTGCTCTGGCTTTGGGCTTAACTGTGCTGCTCCGCACTGGCAGCCTCCGGCTTGGAGCAGCCGAGTGCCGGCCACGTCGCCGCGCACCCGGCCACGTCCCTGCGCTCTTGGCAGACCTGGCCCCGCTTCCCCGCCGTGTACCGAGGGAGCCCCGTTCCTTCACGGCACCCGGGGGAGATGCCAGTGTTTTCCCCAGCATTCCCTTTGATTCCACATGGAGAGGAGGAAAGAGAAGAAAAAAAACAAGAAGAGGCTTTTGTGTTTGTGCCTTTTGCATAAACAAAATCCAGTTTTCTTGCACAGCAGCCAAGTCTCCAGCAGCAGGACTCGCTTTGCAGCGCGATGCTGCCCTTGCTTGTGCATAGCCACGAACAGCCAGGCGGTCCAAACGTGGGCAAATAACGAGGTGAGCCCCTCCACGCGGCCCGGGCAGAGCACAGCGACGCTGCGGCCCCCCCGGCACCGCGCGGGACCCGTGGGCTCGCGCGGCCGCAGCCCCAGCTGCCCCGGGCGGCAGTGAATCGCAGCTCGCGGCTCTGCGATAACGAAGCGCTCGCGAACGGCCCGTTCCCCCTGCTGCTGCCCCCAGCCCCTGCTGCGCAGGCTCCATCGGCAGCAACGCGGCTTCTGCAGAGACACCGGCACGGGCCAGGGAGCGCGAGCGAGCTGCCCGGCCGGCCCTCCATCGGCACCAGCGTCCGAGAGCAGCACTGCGACCACAGAGCTTGTCCCAGTTACCCACAGGCTGCCCCGAGCAAGCAACAGACGGTGACAAGTCTAACCCGAACCTTGCCTTCCCAAACAGGGACCCAAGTCTCAAGGTTTCGCTGTTTGCTCTGGAGCAACGCAGAGCAGATGCCAAAGAACGGCTGGGCGGTGACGGCCACCGTGCCAGCTAGCGAGGACGGCGCGAACAAGCTGTTCCGAGCCCTCAGCAGACCAATAGCAAAGAAAGATGCACTGGTGCAGACAGAGTCCTCAGTGGTCCCATAGAAAGCGGTTAGGGCGCACAGCAAGATGTGCCAAGGTCACCTCTCCAAACGGACTCACCGCACCCCAAGCAACGGTGCCAGGCAGCCAAAGGCACCGGGCAGGACGCAGCAGCACCCAGCCACCGACCCCTGCAGTAAAGCACAGTAATTAACGGACACAAAACCCTGCCCAGCGGGCTGAAGCCTTCTCGGGAAATTGAGATCACCAGTTCCCGCAGTGCACAGGTCCCCGGCCTGAGCTCTCCAGCACAAGGAGGTGCTGGCCCACTGCACAGGGCAGATTTAATTGCTTTTTGTCACTGCAGACGTGACCCAGGTTTTATGACTGTGACTTGCAGTGCCCTAGTCCTGTCCCAACAGCGAATCACAGTATGAGATTTAAAAGGTACTAAAATTGCTACAACAAGGAATTGCTGTGTCTGTCTTTGGAAAAGGTCCCTTTGCTCCTTCCTCCTGAACCTGGTGCAACAACTGGCACACGAGACTCCAGGCCCCGAAGGAAATGCTGCTCTCAGAGAGATGAGAAGGCTGCAAAGGTTCCCCGGTTCTCTTTGGAATTGCACGGGCTCAGGCAGCGGTGCAGGAACGCGCGCGCTCCGCGTGCGCACAGCCCGGGTGTGCAACTGCTCACCCACCACTGCTGCGGTGCCAGCAAAACTAATCCCCCAGCCCCAGCAAAGCAGAAAGTACACAGGAGGGCTTGCCCAAAGAGGGTGCGAAAAAGCGGCTAAACTTTGCTTACTGCACAATAGGTGTTTGCTTTGGAACCGGGACAAAACCTTCTTCACATAAACAAATCCCTTCCTGCAGTAATGATGGATGAGAGGCCGGGCTCACGTGCTGCTGATTGCCCCATCAGTCCGGTAGCTCCCAGGCAGCTCCGAGCAGCTGGCAGGGATCTCCTAGCTGGGATCCCCTAGCAGGGATCCACGGCCCCGGCGTGGCCGGTCCCTCTGCCCGCTGGCCGACACGAGCCTCACGGCTCCGGGTGCAGCGGCCCAAAGCCACCCGGCCCCAAAGGGAGAGGTGTCCCAGTGTTTCTCCTTGCTCGTTAGCACAGCCTGGCCCCTCACGCCGCCCTGCTGCGGATGTGCAGCCCCAGGCGTGTTTCCCCCTGCTTCGTTTAGCCTGGGAGCAGCTGCCGCTCAGCCCAGGGCTCGACAGGGAACCCCCCAGTGTCACCGTGCGGTTCTCCACCCCATGCAGGGCACGTGTCACATCACCAGCAGGCCCAGAGCCTTTGGAAAGGACAGTTCCCGGCAGGCTGCACTCCCCAAGGAGCCAAGGAGCCCCTGGCACGTGGGAGATGCTGGGCTGCAGTGGGGCTGGCGATCTTCACCCCCCCAAAACTGCCACAGGTACACGAGACACAGCAGGCCCTGCGATCAGGGCGCCCTGCAGCAGCTCTGACCTATAACACAGCACGAGGAAAAGGTTGTTGTGGGGACTGGGAGAGCTGCAAGGTCCGGGGCTTTCAACTGCATCGTGTAAGAGCAGCTGAAACGTGTCTGCAGGGTCCTCTCTGCAACGTCCTGCTGCGAGGCTGCTGCAAACGAGGGCTTGGCTGGCAGGGAGTTAACTAAGCTTACCCTCCAATGGGAATCAGAAAGGGATACTGCCCTTCCCTGGAACCAGGGTAAAAATCACCCATCTGTCACCCCTGCCTTAAGAGTGATTACTCCCATTAGCTCTACAAAAACTGGTAATGACTACTAAGCTAGTAACAACTTCTACTACTGGGGAAAGAAAAAAGGGGTGTTTGATTTATGACCTCCAAATGTTTCTTCCCCAAAATATTTATTTTTTGAAATTAAAAATGCCTGATTTTTTCTCCCCATGATGTGCAGAGACCAACTGAGTATTATATTAATCGAAGAAAACATGGACTACTGCATGTAGATGAGCATCCTCCAGTG
Source organism: Nothocercus julius (assembly GCA_013398735.1). Taxonomy (NCBI): domain Eukaryota; kingdom Metazoa; phylum Chordata; class Aves; order Tinamiformes; family Tinamidae; genus Nothocercus; species Nothocercus julius. The sequence goes on from VZSV01000354.1 coordinate 212,158, forward strand.
CTATCATTCTTCTCTGTTATCTGGTAATTTGTATTTTCCCCTCAGATTCTCTTAGGAGATGCTTCACAATCTTTTGAAATTCAATTTCCTTCTGATTTCTGCTTGTGGATTAGCACCTGCTCCGCACGGATACAAACAGCTCCCTTGCCAGGAACAGCTACTGAACGTCACGTGCTTCCTCCTATGGAGGTCTGGGTGGAATAAGTTTTCAAACCAAACACCAAAATGGCCACAGAGCAGCCAAATCCCATAGCAGGAGGCAGGACAGGTACTCTGCCTTAAATAGCATTAGAAACAAGAATCTCATTCCAAGCACTAAAAAAGTAGGAGCGTTTATTAAAAGAGTTGCATGACTAAATGTAGCTCGAGCCTCTGCTTAGAGCTTCATATTCTTCTGAACGTGGATGGTGACATTACTTAGAAAGCCATGCAACAACTCAACTTTTTCATTGTATCAAGAACATTTTTTTTTCCTTAGGAAATTTTTTTCCAGGAATTTAACCATTCAGCTGCAACATCACACACAATTGCTGTAACTGTGTCCTCTAAATTATGTCAATTCACCAGATTAAATATTTGTACATCAAGCTGCCTATCCGTTTTTGGCTTATGCAAGTATCTTAGTACTCACGTGAGCCAGTTAGATTTAAAGTGCCTTAAAATGTGACCAAGAATCTTGAATCAAGTTTAGAAAAGCAAAGAAGATAATGCCAGTCTTGATGCTTCATCTTTGCTGGTCTTTCTTCCTTTCTTTCTGCCCAGTGGTGCAATCAGATGACCTCTCCGTGCCTTGTACTCCCCAGTTCACAAAGAAATTGCCAACATGTTCTGAGGAAACAAAGTGACACAAGAAAGTTATTTCATGACTTCAAAGCTGTTGCGGACCAATGCCCTTCTGCTGACATAGCGCTGCCAGCAACATATAGCGAGCAGGAAATGGTCTTGCAAAACTGCTCTCATTAAATTTATAAAAAGGAGGGTGGAGTATTCTTCAGAAAGTATCAGCGAATATCACAGCTCCTCTGGGACGTTGCCAGGATGCAGAGTGTTGGGTCTTGGTGTGATTCAGGGCACTTTGAAGAGTGCCACTCGAAAGGGCATGCCAGTCCCCACGGACCAACGTAGACCATTGCCAGGAAAGGAAAGAGTCTGGACAGGGGGGATCAGGACCTACTCCCTAAAGGGCTGAACATGGCTCATTTTGTACCCTCTTCAATAATGTGCATAGGCAGGATGTACCCAGCAGCATTTTCTGATGGCAGCATTTTCTGATTTTCTTTCTTGATTTAAAACCTTTCTAGGCTTAAAATTTATGGCTTTTGCCTACTCAAATACCAATGTGCGGGGTCCTGCTGCAGGAGCCGTGAGCTAGAAATAACGCCCATGCCATGGGTGCCTTGCAGGAGGAAAAAACCTTTCCAAACACTTACCAGGAGAACCTGAACATCTGCATCTAGTAGTGGAATGCCCATCATGTTTGGTAGGGGGATCCCAGCGCTCAGTATATCTGCAGGGAACAGACTGGTCCTTAAACACGTTGGGAAGGATGCGTACGGCTCTCCCATCCAGCTCCCCACCAGAATACAGCAGTTGGTCCCAGCGAGGGTGACAGCAGCAGAGCCCTCGGGAGGCTCAAGGGACTCGGGCACCACTGTCCGCGATGCATTTTGGCCTCCCTTATGTTCTATAGCAATAGTTGCTGCCCTAAGGGCTGGCCCTGGAGTAAGCGTGAGATTAAAGGCCAGGCTGGGGCTCTAACTACAGCCCCCAAATACGCATTACAGACCTGTAACCGCTGCACAGGGGAGCCGGGGCATCACTGCAGCTTGCACCCGGACCCCTTCCCCGCTTCCTCCAGGACTCAGCCAAAGCACTCTGATTTTTACTGCTATTCTGGCCACCTTACCATTGCAAAACGGTGTGAACTTTTCTATCAGAAGGTTTCTGAGGTGCGGCTTGAGACTCGAGATCTGAACCGGAGAAGAAACAACAGAGTGAGAGGTCTCAGGCGCACACAGCAGTGAGCCCTGAGGCCTGAAAGAGCTTCCTCCAGCACAGCAAAAGCACCAAGACTCCCTGCCTTCTCTGAAGTAAATCTACTTTTCTTCCGTGATTTGTATTTGGTACTTGGGAAATCCTCTTCCAGATACAACTCTTACAGGAATTCAGTGCAATCTTTGCCAAAGTAGGGGTGAATAATCGCCAAACAGATGCCAAAATTTACATTTGCATTATGAGAAAAGGCAAAGGCAAAATTAAAAAAAAAGAAGAAAAAGCAGAAGAATCACTGCAACCTGAAAAGTGGAGCAGCTGACAGCTAAGACCCTTGGCAGGCAGAACCCATCACAAGCAGGACGTTCGTAGCAGCATCACACAATGACTTTGTGTGTCCCTCTCTCCCCAGGGCCACAGCACACAGCACTCGGTCACTCCAGCCACGTACTAAGATTTGCTTGGTAAAGAGAGACTTACGTTAGTGATGCCAACATCAGAAGAGTCCAAGGAGAGGCCCAAGCTGCAGAAAAGTAAAGAGAACTGCAGACAGCCCATCATCCAGACAGGGCTCGCAGACCCCGGATCCCTATTGAAGCCCACTGCAATCACCTAACTCAGGGGTCACCTCACCCCAGCACAGGGACACCCCTAGGACATCCCCCAGGCATCCACAAAGGCAGTGCAGGATTTTAAGATGAGAAGCAGAAACTCCCACACTTGCAAGGGAGCAAAAAACAAAAGCAAAAACAAACAAAAAACCCCAGGAAAATAAAAGGAACATAACGTTAAAACCTAGCTTTTACTTGCTTGTAAATAAAGCAGCATTGAAACAGTGCACACTAGCTGCTGGATTGTCCTTCCTTCTCCCAAGCAGTCATTCAACTTGATCAATTATTTCAATTATTTCTGAGCTTTTCTAAGTCTATTCTGCTGCTTAGCCCAGGCCACACAACTTGCTCCAGAATCAGCGCCTGTTTGGCCAAGGGCAGAGCTGGGAAAAGCTTCCACTCCGGATTTAAAGATCACAAGTCGTGGGGAACTTGCTACAGCCCCTAATCTACCAGGTCAATCCCATAACTACCACCATAGTTAAAGAGCGTGTTTTATTTCCACTTGGAATTTCTCCTTTCTACTTCAGCTGGAACTTGTCATATCTTTGCCTATTGAATTAAAGACCCCTCTAACATATTTCCATTCCTTATATCATTGCATACAAGCCATGCCAATGTTGCTTCTAAATCTAACTCTCTGACAAGCTAAACGGCTCGAAATCCTCAAATCTCACACTATAAGAAATGCTTTACAACCTTTAATCACACGTTGTCTATCATTAATGACAACACTTCCCTTTACTCCTTTATCACTCAAGTCCAATATCAGACATTTCAAAGTACTGCCCAGGATCAAAGTCAAACCGACAGTCTTACAATTACTCAGAATACCTCATTCCTCCTTGTTATAAAACATTTTTTTCCAGTCTCCAAAAATGTCTCCCACTACTGCAATAACCTTGAAAAAATCAGCACCTGTGTTCACCTCACTGAAGTTCTCACATTCAAGAAACCTGGGTTTGGCAGCCAGTGAAAGTTATTTTAAGTTAGTACCTGCTCACTAATAGCGCAATGGGGAATGTCATGAGCATCCAAGAGCGTCCACCCAACGGCATCGTGTGTGGGGCCTCTTGGCTGAAGGGCTTCTCTGTCACTCCTATTGCGTGTCCCCTGGTTCAGACGTTTCTACCACTGCCATGAGCACTTGTAGTGTCCCTATCCAAGTGAGGCCCTGCCCTTTGTCCGGCACTCTTCCAGACCCTGATTCCCTGAAAACTGAACGTCTGCCTTCAGCTCCAGGCAAGCCAGAGGTTCTCGGCACTGTTGAACCAGGACTAGTTGGGGAGGAGAAGCAGCATCAGGCGCCGCGGCAGGGGCTCCCCGTGCTCCCGTACGGGCGCGACGCGGCGCGTTACCTGCCCAGGGACACGGCGAGCATCAGTCCCCCGCTCGAAATGGAGAGGCGGACGCGCAGACCCAGGTCCTGCGAGCAGAGAGTGCGGGTCAGCCGGCAGGGACGCGGCCTGCGCGGAGCCGCTGCAGCGCCGGCGTCGCCCGCTCATACTTACTGCCCTGAGCAGCAGCAGGCTCAGGAGGGAGCCGTCCGACCGCTGCGAGAGCAGCTGAATGCTCACGGAAAGGCGGAGCGTGGCCTTGTTCACCTCCAGGGAACAGCGCGGGCTCCCGGACAGGGCGATCTTGACGCTCAGGGGACTGGTGCGGGAGCAGCCGGAGCACTGGGGGACCGCGGACACGGAGCTGCCACCCCGCGCAGAGCCGGCGCCGGCACGCGAGCACCGGAGCGCGCGGGGCACGCGCAGCCCCGGACCCCCTCCGCCAACTCCCCGGCTTCACAGAGCAAAGAGCAATTTCTCAGAGGACCGCAGGTGATTTTAGCAGCATGGAGTAAATGCATAATAAATCCTAGGTGAGAGAGGCAAATTGAACCTCAGGGCTCTCACAGCAGGATGTAGATTTGCTGATTGATCGGCTAGGACTGTGTCTGCATCCCTATCAACCCAGCAGCAGCAGCAGCTCTCTGCTTTGGGCAGGAACAGACCGAGGGAGCAAACGGGGACAATGTGCCACATCGGGGCTCCGCGGTGCCCGGCAGCCGGCCCAGGTCACGAAGACGCGAGACACCGACTAGTCGGAGAGGCCGACGGCTCAAGCCAAGGCCCGTCTCTCCCTCGGGGCTGGGAGAGGACGGCGGCTCCAGCCGCGAGGAGGACACGGCACGGGGCAGAGGTTGTCCCAGCCGCGTGGCCGGACGAGCCCCTCCAGCTCTCGTGTGCTCAGAGCTTTGGGCAGGGCTTACGGTGACACGGCCTGGCCACCGCGCGCAGGGGAGGAGGGGACGGGGCACCAGAGACCGTCAGTGGCTCTGAAGCTCAGGTGGCTTCGCTTGGCCGCCCCTGGCCCGGGGGATGTTTGCACAGACCTCGCGCCAGCGCCAGGCACTCACCCCGGCAGGAAGGAGCTTGGTGACAGCTTCTCTCAGCTGCTTGGCACCAGAGAACTGTGGGAACAAAAGAGCAGGGAGCCGACGTCAAGGCGCCCCGCGGCGCCCACCCCGCCGGCAGCCGCTCCTCCGTGCTTGCAAACCCATTTTCAGCCAGTTTGTTCACATTCTTGGGGCCAGTCCCAGAAACTCCTCGCTCACCTGTTGTCCCCACTGAAGTCAAGCGCATCTCCATGACACAGACCTACAACAGGGCAGCACCTGCTCTTATCTAAGAGCTCAGCCCCTCGGGGTGCTCTGCCAGCGCTCAGGTGGCTCTTGGTCAGTTAAGGTGACACGAGAATCATGAGAGCAGAACACATAACCTAGAGGGTTCAGCAGTTTTTAGTGCATAAACCCCTAATAACTTCCAGCGCAAGTACAGAGTAGAGGCATAGAAAACGTGCGTGTCAAGAACTGTACTGCATGCACCAAGTTGCTTTTCTTTGTGACATTTGGAAATGGAGCCAAGGGCATAAGCAGAAGAGCCAGATTGGAGAGGAAGCCCTGGACACGTCCACGTGGGAGCGAGAAGGGTTGGTGGCTGCACACACGAGCACAGCTCCGCAAGGGAGCAGTAAGGACGCGCTGGGGTTTAGCGCCCAGCACAGGGGCCGAGGTGCAGACTCGGCTCCTCAGAAAGGCTGAGCACGGGCTGGACCCCTTGCCCGGCTACTGCCTGGCAGCACTGAGGTCAATGCGTTTGCATCCTCCTGGCTTCCCCAGCACCATGCCCGGTGCTCCGTACTCACGGCTTCGGGCGTGCAGGCAAACGTCTGGACCTGCCTGCGGATGAGGAGGCCCAAGGCGGCGTTGAGGAAGCCCTGGTAGACTCCCACGACAAGCAGCTTGTTGCGCAGGGGCGGCAGGGGCAAGGGGGACGAGTCGTAGGGGATGATGCTGCCGCCCGCCTGCTGCACCACGGCCTGCGCATGGAGAGGACGGAGGCTCTGAAGGGACCCCCAGAGCCTCAACCCCTGCCGGGACCCGCGGGACGGAGCCCAAAAGAGCCTCCGCGCACTAAGAGCTTAGGAAAGCACCGAACCTGGAGAAATTCTATATTTAACACATGAAGAGAGCCGATAAAGGCCAGATCACACAACCAAGTCCTCCTTAGCTAATCAATTCACCGGGCACAAGCCACCATAGCTCACTGCCTCACATCATCCTCGAGGCTTCGCTCCGAAGGCAGCCGAGGGGCAAAGCCGTGGCCGGCGGAGCCGTCGCCTTCGGCTTCCCCAGCCCTCGGCGCTGCTGCCCCGGCTCTAGCAACCCCGTGCGGGCTCGCCGGGGAGACCGGCGTGGAGCCCCGCTCGGCCACAAATACTAACGGCTAGGAAGCGCCTACGCTAAAGAGTGAAGCGGCGCTGATTCTACAGGCTGCAGCACTTGCTATTTGGCCTTTGCTCTTCTCTATTGCTTATCCCAAATTCCTCCTTGTTAGTTATTCACTTTTAGATATTTAGGCTTTTCTGTTTGTTGTTTCTTTTTGTTTGTTTGTTTTCCAGTGAGACAGCAGTAAAAAAAAAAATACGTGCATTAATTTGGTTTAGCATCACACACCCCAGAGACTGATCAGGGAAGGCAAAAAGCAACAATAAATAGTAAGCAGGCAGTGGAAAGGAGAGGGTGAAATTGCTGGTGCCATGGAACAGATACAAATAACAGACGCACAGGTTGTCTCAGGATAAATCTGTGAATGGAACTAGAGAGGGCTGGAAGAAAAGCACACAAAGACTTTGCATCATGGGGAAAGGCAAAAGAAAAAATAAAAAAAAAAGCGCAGCAAGAGACGATTTGCACCAGGGCCTAAATATTTAGCTGACATTTCCGGAACAAACATTCATTCAGATCTTCTGCTTCATTGTACTGAAGGAAGACAAGGCTCTCCAGGGGATCAAGGTAAATGGTGCTGAAAGAAACTACACTGCAATCAAACTCTCAGGGTTTTGTTACCTAATATTTAACTTACCTCTAAATCCAACCCCAGGAAGGAGTCTGTTGTAAATGGAGTGTTGGCGAGTTGATACTGAATCGCTCCTGTACCAATCTGGATCACCGCTTAGAGAGAAAAAGAGCAGCAAAACATTAGGAGATAAAAAGCAACACAAAGTCCTCCTGCAACCCTCAAATCGCCCCCGCCCTGACCTCACACCCACAGGCAGATTTTGAGCATCATTGCTGCTCCAAAATGGGCAGAACATCAAGTCGTGTGGGATCTGCGTTCAGAGTAAAACCCCTAAAAATGCGCCAAAGACTTCAGGCTAAATCCAAGAATAATATGTAAAAACAGCATCAGGAAGATCCAGGTGAGAGCGGTTCAGTGGGACTGTTCAGGTGCGAGTTCAGTGCTGAGCAATATTTGTGAGTATTCCGTGGACAGAGATTAGTCTGGAATACGAATGTCTCGGGCCTCTCTTCCTACCCATTTGCGGACGCGGGAGTGCACGTGGGCCGGGCCGGGTTGCAGATCACAGCCAAGACAGAGCTGGAGCTGCCAGGGAATGCTCTGCATGGACAAGCCCTGGGATAAAGCCAGGAGCCCGAAAGGTCGCAGTAAGGAAAACAATTTACCCAAAGGCTGCAAGAATAGCAACTGCTATTTGTTCCTGATTTATTCCTTTTCCAGCATTCCCCGGGGACTCCTGGATCCTCTCTCCTCCTTCCCCTCCTTGTCCCCTCAGAGCCTCCTCAATCCATACGAATACAGAGCTCGGAGCAGCTCCTGCTTTGTGCTCGAGGGTGCTGAGGAAACTCCGCCACGCCGTCTGTGCCGAGGGGCCCCGGGGCAGGCGCCCGTGCCGGTGCGGGAGCGCGGCGGGGCAGGCGGAGGCAGCGGGGGCGGCTGCGCCGGACGTACCGTTGAGCGTGCTCAGCAGCTGCACGTTCACGATGTTCACCACGGCGTTCATCACCGAGCACAGCTGCAAGAGAGCACAGAACCACGCGCCGTGGGCGCCGCGCCGCCAGCGGAGCCGCTCGCTGCGCCAGAACCTGGGGGAAACCCAGAGCCGCGGTCCTTGGGACAGAGGGATTTTGTGGAGGATTTGAGAACCCCTGGGGTTATGAGCTGCTCCGATCTGCGCAACGTTTAAGGCATCGCTCTGCAGGGAGTCGCGGCAGCGGCCACGGCTCCCGCAGCGTGATGTATTCTGCCTACATCACGGAAAAGCGAGGCAGAAAGATCGTGCCGCTCGCTGCCGCATTTTAACGTGTTGCTCCCGCTACCTCTGCATTTCAGCTACAGGGAGATGTCAGTCTGGGGACTTACCAAAGCCGGCAGGGTCCCGGTCAGCTGGGCATGCACTAAGTCACTCAGCGAGAGGGACAGTAAGCTGCGAGAAAGAGAAGAACGTCTGAGAGCGGAGAAAGCGCCGGCCCCTGCAGACAGGGCTGCGGCCAGGACCTGCCGCCCTCGTCCTGCTCCAGCCTCCCCATCCCTCGGGACACGGCGGGCCGGGCCGGGAAGGGCTGCGTGGAGGGCAGGCAGGACAGGGCATCACTGGCCCCATGGTGGGACACACGGCTCCTCTGTGAAGGGGATGAACCTCTCAGTGTCCTCTAAGCCTGGTCCTCCCACTCTGGTACTTACATCAGCGTTGTTAAGGGAAGGTGGGTGAATTTAGAACATCTCCAAGTTAGTTGTGGGAAATCAACACTTCCCGTGTGGATTAACACTGCTGTGCAGCATTTTGGCCCCGCTGCTAAACAGCTCGATCTAGGCGATGTGCTACCCGCAGGCTTTTAGTTTTGATACTCAGTGTATTTCTGGGCTATGGAGTTAGAGCACAGAGCAGAATGTTCTGCAAGCCCCAAACAGCAGGAATCCATCCCCTGTCTTATCACCTACGGCAGAGCTCTGACAGCGGCACGGGGAGCTGTGGCCCTCCCCGCTCCGGGCTCGTCCCCTGCACCGTCCCTGCAGCTGGAGGCCAAAACTTGTCCCAGGGCGGCCGGGCCGCCTTCCCCAGCCGCTTACATAGAATCTTTCCAACTAACTACTGCAGTGATTACAGTAGTGTTCGGTTCAGATGAAAAAAAAAACAACCAGGAGTAATTCAAGAAAAGAGAAAAGTGTGTAGTTCAAAACCAGAAGATTTTCACAATCATCAGTTTACCTGACACAATCAACACAAGAAGTCAGCAGTGCCAAGGAATTAGCAAGACTGAGCAAGAGATGGGACACCGTGTGGAATTACACCCTGCCACGGAGGTTGGACCAAAAGTCCAAATCCCCAACACCTTTCCGCGATAGCAGCCAAAGGCTGAGTACGGAGACACAATAAGCAGTCACTGCTGTCTCCCCAGAACATTCTCCCCGCCCTTTTATTCCCACCTCTTGGGTATCAATTCATTAGCTAATTCTAAAGGAAGTGCATTGGAAGCGATATTAAACCTCGTGTTCAGATCTCTAATTCAGGTAAGGTTTCCTGGAGAAGCAGAGCAGATTACCCCAATTTTCCAGCAGCCTTTTTTATGCCATCTTCCACAGAAAGAACTAGTTTTGGCAAAGGGAAATAAGTCAGTTCTACCACAGCCCAGCTCTACGTCAGCTTAGCGCTGTTCGAGTCCTGGCAGACTGTTTATTGACGGATAGAGCAGAGGATTTCTGGCAATGGAAAATATAAAACCAGTCACTTACCCAGAAAGGAGATTCAACTTTATGTCACCAAAAATACAGAGGCAGTCTTCAATAATAACCTGGACCGTCCCTGATTCATAATTTGTGCATTTAATGTTCATACCAATGGACACCTCTGCTGCGATATCAATTACTTCTGAGAGAAGACCCATCAAGCTGGAAGAAGGAAACGAGTTAAACAGATTTAATCTCTTAGCCTCTAAAGAGAGGACATCAGCAAAGCCAGTCAATCAACAGCACCCCCATCTACTGTCACTCATTACAGAAGCCACGTGTCACCCTTTGTGCCTGTTCCACCATGTGGCTCTATCATTAGAATCATTTAGAAATCCATAAAAGATGTAAATTATGAGGTGCCAGAAAGCCTGTGGATAGGGGGTTTCCTCTACCCAAGGCCAGGAACCCCAACGCTCACCAGTTGCCTCGGAGATCCAGCTTCATCGCGATGGACATCTGGACCCCGATTCCGGGCAGGAGCATCACGGAGAGGTCGAGGAACCGCGCCTTGATGAGGCGCAGGCTGGGGACGACAGCGAGAGCCGTGACCGAGGCCGAGCGCCGCGGAGCGGAACGGCCCGCGCGCCGCTCCCGCAGCGGGACGACGACC
>VZSV01000354.1:229284-265079 GCA_013398735.1 Nothocercus julius
GCGGGAGAGCGCGAGAGTTAGATCAATTCCTGGGCACAGGGAGGTGATGAACGTGCATAAGGACTCCTTTAATCTCCCTTTAACTCCCCAAATAAGGGGCTGTAAAGAAAGACATCAGCCCTGAAGACACATGGGAGGGAGCTGCACTCAACCCACCTACTTCATGCTACAGAATAAACTAAATAAAAGGCCCGTTTCCTTCAATGCGAGTAAAGCCAAGCTGCCGCAGCCCCGCACCCGTGCAGGCTGCTCCACTAGCAGCAGGCAGGAGCTCTGGGTGTTCCTCCAGCTGCACGCTCATCGCACCAGGCCTCCGCAAGCACCTGCAGGCGTGACGGGTACCCACCTGCTGGCAGCCACCGCAGGCCTTTGGACCAGGCGCAGGACGCGCAGCGGCTTTCAGCGTGTCAACGTTCCGCAAAACCCCCTTTCTAAGCACTGGGCAGCAGGGAGGCTGGCAGTGGGAACGCGTGCACAGAATCGCACGGTGCTGAGAAATTTCACTGCACCTCTGCCAGAAAGGAAGCTGCGGTACCAACAGCCACGGCCGTTAACGTGGCCAAGCGGGACAGCTGCAGTCCTGGAGGCGGCAGCAGCTCCAGGCAGCACTGCTGCCGCTGCCTTTCGCTGCCCGAAGCGAAGGGCCCGGCTGCCTCCCTGGTAAGGCCCGGGAGCATCAGGGGCTCCAGGCACTGCCTGAGGAACCTTCTCAACATCAAAGTCTCAGCAGGGCTTTCAGCGAGAGTTTAGAAAGCAAGTTCAGGATTTTTAGCATGCCATATGCCAACCAGCATCAAAGAGCCATGGGCTGCAGGGAACTGTCACTCAGCAAAGCCACCAATAGCACAGAAATGGAGCTGAACTGAAGAGCTGCAGCAGTAGCATTTGAGAAACTTTTAAGTCCAGTAGCTGAGCACTCTGGATGCTTCCAGGGAGAAGAGTTTGAGGGAAAAATGAAAAGAATCGATTCTCCTATTTGCCATACAAAACGAGGTGTTGAGATACTCTAAGCCCGTGCAGAACACATCTGAATATCCCCCCCGAATGCTGACGGTGTGCAGCTCTCAGGCGCAGGCTCAGGGTTTGCAGGGTTTGCAGGGGCGCGGAGCAGGGCCTGGCTGCCTTGGCAGGGCCGGCCGCTCAACACGGGGCAGGCCGCGGCCCCGCCTGGCGGCACAGCAGGACGGGCAGCCGACGAGCCCAGCCACCCCGAAATGCTCCGCTGTTTCCGACGGGAAGCTCCTGCACCACGAGCGGGCCCGGCCGCACCGGTGCTTCAGCCAACCTCAGACCCACACAACTGGTCCCAGGCACCGGGAGATGGAGCGATGTTGGGAGAGCAAAGAAGAGCAGGATGCCGAGAAGACGCCATTTCCTTGGGAAGGGGAACACGCACCCAGGCTCCTGTGGCCACACTCCTCTTGGCTTCCTATCTCTTTCCTCCTCTCCTCGAGCGAAGCTCTTTAGCCTCGTGTCACATTAGGGGACAACTGGCCCCGAGGGGCCGCGGCCCTGGCCAGAGCAGCTGCAGCAGCTGTGCAAAGCACTGAGCAAAACTCAAGTGCTTTGGAGAGAACGGGCTAAGTGGTTTTGCTTGCATGCAAGTACAAAGTCCTGCAAGCCAAGAAACAGGTTTCCAGGTTGTCACGCGACGGAAAAAGAAATCAAAGCAGCATTAACTTAATGCCAGGCCCAGGTGCCTCTGCTAGCAATCAAGGCCACCTTCAGCTCCACCAACGTGCAGCAACGTGTAAAAGCCAAGCTGAGCTGTATTTCATGGACTGAATTGCTTCAAATCTCCAAGGAACAAGTGTCAGGACTCAATAGCTAGAGTGGCAATAATAAAACAGGGACCTCTTCCAGTATCAGAGCACAAACAGCAGTTATTTTTCTTTCAAAGCTTTGATTCCTAAAACCTTTCTTACATTCAGTTTGACATGAAAACACCCATCTCATTCACTCGCACTGTCACAGGAGACTTGTGTGCTGCTATTAGTAATAGCCCTGAGGTGAATTAAGAGCAGCCTGTAATGATGTTCCACTGCAGCAACTTTATTTCTAGCAAACCAAATAAATGAGCAATATTTTATCTGTTGTGCCTGAGCTCGGCAGAGAGCGGCAGCTGCTCCCCACATGATTTATTGAGCGGATGCTTCCTAGAGAGCCTGGGCCGGGTGCCGGAGCCAGTCACAGAATCTCTTACTCTTAATGGCCCAGCGGAGATGGAGAGCGAAATTCACGTTCTGAAGAGCAGCAAGTTTGGGCACGAACAGTTTTATTTGCTCTTTTTCCCCTATAGAGACACCACACGTGCAAGAAGCGGCATCACCGCGATCTATGAACACCGGCGCTCAACAGCCAGCAGCAGTGCCGGGGACGCAGAGCGTATTGTGCGAGCGCAGGAGCGGCCCGGGACCCTGCGGGACGCTGGGGGTAAGGGGCACGCGCGGGCGGCCCGAGGCGAAGCCGCCCGCGGGGAGCGCCGGGCCCTGCCCTTCCGGGCCTCTCCCTGCTGCAGAGGCGGCGCTGCGGCCGCAGCGCTGTGCGGAGCCCCGCGCGCCCGCCCCGCAGCAGCCGGCCCTGGAAGGACTCCCAGAGCACCGGGATTTCAAAGGCGCCCGCGGAGCCCCAAGGAGGGCACGGGGCAGGTGGCTCCCAGGGAGCCGCGCGGTGCCGAGCGGCACAGCAGGGACTCTGCGCATCGGGGCGCCAGCGAGCTCGTTTTCCCCCAGGCAATCCCGATACGGGATACCGAGCAAAGACCTCCAAAGCCGCGACGTTCTTCAGACTCTAAAGAGGCCTGGCGCGTACAGAGACACTGAGGACGCACACAATCATCACAGCGATGGCAACGCTGCAGGCTCACTTCACTGCTGCGGGCTCCAGCTCCACGTCAACGAGTGCAAAGGGAGAAGGGAGTGAGGCACTAAACGTACTGAGAGCCGTGGGACTCATGAAAAAGGTCCAAGTACCAACAGTCCCATTCGCACCAGCGCCCTGCCTGCCCTGGGACTAGAAATGTCACCGCTGAACCAGGGGGATGAGCGAGGGACTCACCAGACGTCCCTGAAAAGATGCTGGCTCCAAGAACGACCGTCCGTGGAACTGCTCATTGGACAGAGCCAGGCTGCGAGCAAAGCGTAAATGACATCCCAAGCTGGGCTGTATTTTAGTCCAGTCTCCAGCGCAAGATCAGTGAGCCTTAAAGCAAAAATAGTTTAAACCATTCACAAAATACTCAGAGAGCCAAGGATGAGTCCTGATGCCAGTTCAAGTCTCTCTGTGTGCATTCCCAAATGGAATTAGTCTCTGATGCCAGCAGGGCACCTTTTCACTCCAGTATTCCCCTCCATGAATACAACAAAAAGATTAATACTCTATGCTTGACTAATAATGCAGTTAAAGACCTAAGTATCCACCTGGCCTTGCCATCAAGGCCTGGCACGAGCATTTCCACAAGCAGATTATGGACCACAAGCACATGAGCCAAGATATAAACAGGTTACAGATTCAATAAACACCACAATAAAGCATTTCAGAACAAATCCTACAGAACTCATTTCACCTGCCTTCCTAAAACAGTAGCCAAATATGTGTTGGTTAGATTAGAACCACTTTTCTGTGCCATCCAACAATGGAAAGAGAAAAAAAGAATCAAGATAAAAAGAAAACATATTTGAGCCCATAAAGGATTTATTAATTCAATTTACATTTGAATCAATTATCCAGACAAAGCTCAAACGCTGCCATACGATTCAGATGGCTGAGCACACATCACAGTGCAGCACACAAGTCATAATCCACATCTGCAGCTGGTGGATAGCTGCACGAGCAGGCAGAACGCCCCGACCCACGACGCACCGCTGGTTTTGAGGAGCAGAGCTGGGAACGAAGCCTCTAAAACCTCTCACTCAAAGGCAACATTTAATTTTAAATTCAACCCTGTGGACTAGCGATAAATGTTCGGAAGGCGGCCGGACTGGCACGGGCTTGGCTGGAGCACACGAGCACGGAGGAGCCCCGGGCGCAGCCGAGGGGGGCTCGGCCGGGGCCGGGTTGGGATCTGCCTTTCCACTGCGGGTGCCCCACTTCCTCCTCGGGAATGGGGCCTGGAGGGGCTCAGAGCAAGTCCCGGCGCGCGCCGAGCTCGGAGCAGGCGGCAGCGCTGCCCTTGGCGGCGCTTCTGCCCATGCCCGTCCTTGCGGCCCCGCGGCGCCGGGCGAGAGCGAGGAAGCCCCTGCTCAGCGCCTGCGCACGGCCCGGCCGCCCCTCGGCCCGCGAGGATCCCCCCGCCCGGGGCGCCTTCGCATCGGCCCAACTCCTGTGCTGCAGGAGATTCGCAAACCAGCCTCTTTCAAGGAGCCGTCACTTATTTTGGGAGGAGTTGACCTCCGCCGCTTTGTTGATCTCTGTTCGCAGAAAAGGAGAAGGAGCAGGGGGCAGCCGGCCCTGGAAACCCAGCCGCTCTCCAAGCCGGCTTCTCCCCTGCCAACCGAGGGCTCTGGCACCATTCCCGCCCCTGCTGCTGTGCCAAGGGAGGGCTGGGCACAGTCACCTCCAGGCACATCCGTGCAGCTCCCGCACGACAGGGCGAGAGGCAGTCCCAGCCTCTCGGCTGCGCGGCCGTTCACTCCCTCCCTGGACAACAGCCGGGGAAGGAACCAAATCCTGCTGCAGGGTAAAAGATCACAAGGAAAGTGCTGGCAAAGTACAGCCATTTATTCGGAGTAGCCAAAAGAAAGCAAGAACAGTAACCAGTGTCCCAAACTGGCCCTTGAAGCATATAGCCAAACACATCATCGATTTTAGAACACAGCACTTCAAGTAGAATGCGTTTTTAACCAGAAGGCGGCTGTTTGGATCCTCTGAACTTCCTTAGCTGTAATTCTATAGCAGATGCAGGAGTCTTTCCTCCCATTAAAAAAATGTAATCAAAGTTTTAGAATACAGAATTATATGAATTAAAATATCTCCACTCATGACGGCCTCTGTCTTTACTGTTCAGTGTAAGAGATGCAACAGCAACTCATCCGGTACGTCAGTTTTTCTTTTTCTTGTGGTAGTTATGGCACACAATACAGCGCTAGAAGAACAAATGAAAAACAGCTCAACTAATTTCACAAGTAAAGAATCGATCCTCTCCTATGTTTTCTTCCTAGCTCAACATATCTATTCTGCAATAGATTTTAGCTTTGTACCAGTGCAAGAAGAGAGGCAAAGAATTATGAAGCTATGAATCCCATTAGCATCAAAATGCAACTATGGAAACAAGGGGATTTTAGGGAGATAAAGTATTTTTGAAAGAGCTCTAGATTAAAGAAATATTTCTTTAACAAAGCAAGCATTCTTCATGGACCTGAAATCCAAAGTACGTTATAAAATTGAATTTGTTGCTGTTTTCTCTTTTTACTTAACAGCATTAATCACTAAAGGCTTGCTTAGGTGGGCAGAAAAAAAATCCATTTCCCATTGTATTAACTCCAGGCAAATAAGCAGCTTTTCAAGACCCACATAAAGGCAAGCAAACATTTCTGCCCATTTTCTGACGAGAACGACACCTTGTTCATAAATCCTGTTAGTAGCAAACATAATAGGCCAACTATGAGTTTTCAGTAGGCAGGAGTCTCCTCAGAAGCATTTGGGTCTGCAGAACGTCCCCTGGACATTAAGCACGATGTGCATTGAATGAGCCACGGCACCCGGCGCGCTGCAGGAGAGGCGGGCATGGCCGGAGGGGCTCGCGCCGAACACGGAGGACTGACCTGCGCAGGGCGGCACTCGACAGCTGGGAACGTCAGCCCTGGAATCTTAAATATTGGGATTTTTCCAGTTTTGAGATATGCTGAAATAAACAAACACAAAGATCAACATCCTTGGCCTCTGTCGCTCTCCCTGTTGAGGCTGAGCTAGAACCAGGATGAGGGGCAAAAAGAAGCACCAGAAAAGTGCAAATATTTAACAGATCTTTCACATTTGCAAAAGCCTAAGTGCATTTACAAAATAGAAAAGACACTCTAGTGGAGACATGCTCTCTTTGCTTGAGTCTTAGTACAAATATCTTACTAGCCTGCAAAGGAACAGATCTGGTGCATGCATCTGGAGATGCTCCACTTTTAAACTTTACTCTTCAGTTCCCCCCAAACATCCATATATCTAACACAAAAATACTGCTGCAGCACAAATAGCACAGTCTAAGTTGATGCCTATGTGTAAGCCAGATTCCAGGCTCAGCTTGCCTGAATTAACACTTACAGAATACGCAATTACTCCAGCAAAGAAATAAACTTGAATTGCTCCAAGGAACACTCTTGGCCTGTGTAATTTGGGTTTTGACTAACAAGAAATCAGTGGAGAAAACATCCCTGAGGACTTACAATTGATTTCACTTATTATAACTTCTTGAACAAAAGCTCTCAAGGGTTCCTGAAGAACTTTAATCTGAAAAGGAGAGATGACTTAGTAAGAAAACCAAAGGAATGCATTGCTGAAACCCTACCCAGTACCATCTAAGTGGATTTGTGCTTTCTTTCTCCTCTTTTCTTTCCCCTTCCTGTGCTTATTCCCAGGGCACGTTTCCCGCCTCGGAGGCCGGAGCGCTGCCCACTCTGCTCCGTGCCGAGCGCGGGACTCACGTCAGCGGTGCCGTTGACCGAGGAGAGCGGCGAGAGCGCCAGGCTGCGGAGAGAGGGCAACGCGCGGGTGGGACAGGCGGCCGGGCCCGGGGCGCCGCGGAGGCCGGGGGCCCCACGTCCTACCTGTCCAGGGCCGCGCTGAACCGCACTGCCCCTCCAGCGACGTGCAGAGCCGCTGCCAAGCCGAGTTTCTGCAACGAGGACGGGGAGCAGGTCACCAGAACTGCATCCAAATGGAGCCCAGCGCTGCCAAGCGCTGCATAAGGCATGAGCGAGGCTGGGCTCTGTGTTAAAAAATTATCCATGCTTAGTTTTCAGTTACTAGTGCTTTTTTTCTGGAATTTGTCCAAGAGTTTCTACTCAATTTATTCATATAAAGGAACAAATTCACATTTTGCCATTTATCCATCAGCCTCTGCACAGGGGCTGCCCTCTCTCCCCTCTGGCCCCCCCTTTACCGGCCGTAAGCAGAAGTTGGTGCCCAGCACTTACAGCCTCCAGGACAGCAAGAACCACCAAGCTCTCGTTTCCTTTTTTGCTCATTATCTCCAGCTTAAGGGACATGTTCATGGTGGAGCGGTCCACATCCAGGTGCACCCCCAACGGCGTGAGCACCTCCACGATGACGACGAGCGAGAAGGCGGCCGAGGAGCACGTGGGGCACTGCAAGGCAGGGAGGCCAGAGCCGCCTCAGACCGAGGCGGACGCCGGCACGAGCGAGCGCAGGGACAGCGGGCACAGGCGGTGGCAACAGAGGGAACCCTTGGAGTCAGGCAGGGCACGAGTGGTTCCTGCCCAGCCAACTGCCCACAGAACCACAGCAAGAGCTTCCTCCCACGGCATCGTCAGCACAGCGCAAATTTCCAGGGAAGTTGGAAGGCTGCCTGGCCCACCCACCTTGGCAGCACCCATGGGTGCTCCGCGGCACCAGAGCCTCGCTCGCAATGGCAAGAGGCTGTGGAGCTGCGGGAAGACACCAGGTACCAATTGCAAGTCGTGCAGAGACATGAGGGTTTAGTGCTGCATGGCAGCACGTTAAAAACAAGAGGTCTGGGATATGGCAGGGGCACAACCTCCACGGCCTGGGACAGACTCACCTTAGACACAATGGTATCGTTGAGGGCCTCCTCAAGAGCACGAGCCTCTGAGAACTGTTGGAAACAGACACAAACATCGGCTGGAAATGCCCCGTTTCCATGAAAGGCCCATGCACAGCCCAGTTCCTCCCAGGAGGATGAGGAGGGGACACCACCTCCTCCACCTACACGGAGCCTTCCTCACAAGCGATACCCGCTGTTAAGAAGCCCACCCTCCGGTTCCCAAGCTAGCTTCTCTTTACAGTGCTTGTTGCTCTTCTCAGTGCAGTTTGAAGGCAGTTTCTCTTTTTATAATCTAGACAAATGCAGTAGGTTCTTCTTCCTCAATCAGCTTTTCAACAGCTGCCTCCAAGCCCTTTCAGGTAATTAAGGAATATATAGGAGCCTTGGTTAGAGCAGAGCGCGTGACAGCAGGCTCTGAGCTCTGCAGCAGCACAGGTGTTCAAAGCTGCAACTCCAGAAAGACAGATTTTATGCAAATGTAGTACCTGAAAGCACACATTAAATGAAGCAATGAGTATCGGAATGTTACTGCGAAAAAAAGACAAAACAAAACACACACACACACACCCAGGAGGTAGAAAGAGGTACTGAGGACCAGACACTAGTCCAAAATGCTGTGGTAAGAGCCACATCAGTTGGAAACTTGAGCAATCCAGACAGTTGCATCACTCACTGTTTCAGGGGTGCAAGGGATGATCTTGGGCTTCTCAAAGACTATCTGCGAGAAGACAGTGGTAAATGTATTCTCCCCAATGGTTTCAGTTGTGCCATTTGCTACGAGCGTCACCTCAGGGCTGGCTGGCAGAGATGGAATGGGAATTCTCTTCCCATCGCTGGTCTCATATTGAATCTGAAAGCAAAGACACCACCACACACTCACTATGCGAGAAACCCCTTAATTACATGGGTCTCAACGAGCGCATGCTGCGAGATGTGAGCAGGAGAATCACTCTCCATGAATTCCAAGCGACTCCTGACAGCTGAGGAGCTGCACAACAGCTTTCCTGCCAACTGTTTCTCTGCTTAGTGTCACAGAGGAAACGAAGCTCTAAAACTGCTCAGAAGTTATCAAGCAAGAAGTGGTGAAACTTCAGTCTGAGAAGTGACACTCATGGCTCGCACTTACCTGCAGAGGGATTTCAATGGAGGAGTTATGCACTTTGGGGG
Organism: Nothocercus julius; assembly: GCA_013398735.1. Taxonomy (NCBI): domain Eukaryota; kingdom Metazoa; phylum Chordata; class Aves; order Tinamiformes; family Tinamidae; genus Nothocercus; species Nothocercus julius. The sequence continues at coordinate 238,184 of VZSV01000354.1, forward strand.
CCTTGGGCACATATATGATTTTCCCTGTTTCAAATGCAATTACAGCTGCATGGAAACAGAAAGAAATTTATGGGGGAAACCCCAGAAGAATATCAGGTGGAAGGCTATGATTTTGAGTTGCTGCTGAACCACATCAGACCACCTAAATTAGCTTAAATAGTTATCAAAACAAATTTGCTATCCTCAAGTTTATAACACGGGCCTACTAACAGCCAGCAATTTATAGACAAAACCAAAACAGAAGTATCACCTAACAACTGATACATGAGAAAAGGAAAAGAGTTTGCTTTGCATGCCTGAACTTCCTCTAGGTCCTCACTACAGCTGCAATTCGCTCTTCATAGGCCTGGACTGAAACAGCCAGAGGAAGACATTGCCTAGAAAGACCCACGTCCAGGATGCCCTTTTCCCAGTTCCTCTATTCCATAAGTTTCTGACAGCGCTTAAGAACAGAGCAACATCTCCACGTACTTAGCGAGCATTCTGGTGATGCTCCCTCCTGACGCTGGTATTGGATCAAGGGCTGCGTGGCCATATCCCATATTCTGTCACGCACAGTGCCCAGCCGCGTCCCACTACACAACCACCGCACAGCCAAATGGGGAATGACAGGGTCTCTCTCCACCCAGATTACCAGGTATAACAAGGAAAAGGAAAACAACTCACAATTTATACGATGCAGCAACTTCCTGTGCCCAATGGAAATGCAATTTGAAAGTATTTTAGGTGTCTGAAACACAAGAGAAAGTTATTCCATTCCAGGCTCAGCCATTTTATACAGATGCCAGGGAAAAACTAGGTCTGCTCTTTTCCCCCTTTTCAGAGGTGTCTGACATCGTCCGCACTGTCACACTGCGGTTCAGAGATGCAGCTACTGCCCAGCGCTGCAGAACGAGCAGAGGAGGCCTCCTCTTGAGAGCTGGGGAACGGAAGGGCAGCTCGAGCTGCTCCGCAGGCTTTACGGGGTCACAGAGCTCCAGCTCGCTCCCTCCTCCTGGTAGGGGAGCCATCGGCTGCGGCTCCGGAGAGCCGGCATCCCCCGTGGCGGTGAGGAAGGCCGAAGGGCAGAGCCGAGGCTCCGCTTTCCCCGGCGGCGCGGGCTGCAGGAGCAGAGCTCGCCAGGCGTCTGCTCCCGGCTAGGCCTGGAGGAGCTGAACGACGGAGGCTGTTTCTCTCCTTTCTCAGGGTGTTAGGAAGCGAAAGCAGAAATGAGCTGTACCTTTTCTTTCAACTCCAACAGGACGCTGTTTCTTAATGTGGTTTCCACGCTTACACCAGTGTTGCTACAGACAAAAGGAAGTTATTTTGAAACAGAGGGAACCGTTATCAGACCAAGGCACTTAAGAGAAATTAGAGGGACGGGATCATCAGGAGACGGTTTCTAAGTGCTGCCACCAGGCTGCAGCCTCAGGAGAGGACAGTCCTGCCTCACTCTTCTCCTGTGAGCAAACAAGCCACAGCAGCTCTCATACCACCCACATGGGCACAGCCCAAGCCGCTTGTGAAATACATTGCCATGAGTTAGTCTAAAATATAAAGTAGTTTATACCTAAGGAAAGGATGGGGAGAATCAGACAGTAGGACAGTATCTTGGTGGACTGGCACCCATGCAAGGCATTGCCCAAGCACGCAGGTGCAGAGTTTAAAAATCAAAAAACAGTCTCAGTCAGTGACACTGATAATGCAGAGACTGAAGGAAAGCTTTCTCTGGTCACTCAAATAGCTATGCTGCACAAATAAATCCAAAACAAAGGCAGTAAATCGAAAATACAAGCTGTATCAAATGGAGATTTAAAGGCTGCCGCACGCCGTAGCACAGGGCAGCCCTAGCCCACACAGATTTCTGCTTGCGACAGACCAGCAGCACTCACCTCGAGCTTATTTTGACATCTATCAGACTCGCATCACACGCGTAGTCCTCAACACGGACAGAACTGTTGCTCGGTGAATAGTCTTCCAGCAGAACCAGGGCGCTGCAGTTCAACCTTGCAGCGGCAGTGACCACGCCAGGCACGAGGACACTTCCACTGCAGAGACAAAGTCACACAGAACGTCTGCCATGTCCCGCCACAGCCCCTGGGATCGCAATTCTGTGAAGGCAGCTGTATCCAGAGTAAAATCCACCTCCCTCAAGAACTACCATCAATACTGCCCTTCTGGGCGGCTGCTCACTGGACAATCTTTTGAGGGAACCTCAACTTCCAATAAAATATACACGTGTGGTTGCACTGGATCCTGAGACAGTGCTTTGTTTCTGCAGTTTCTTGACAAAACAAACAAAAAAACCCCACTAATCTCCTCTCCCTCCTCTTGCCCACACAGATGCCTTCCTTATGCTTGTCTTGTACTGTCAAAAGGAATCTGAACTCCACAGCCTTTGGCCAACACTCACCATGTACCAAAGATACTCAGAAGAGCAGAAAGATACACCTGGACCCCAGTGCCAGGGATGCACTTGGCCCTTACTGGAAGAACTGTGACATTCATGACATACAACCTGCGAAACAAGACCAGGAAACATGAGCAGCAAAGATAGCAAGGCTCGGTGTGTCAGGGTCCTTTCTTTGCTTTCACAAACGTGAACAATAATGTACTGTTAAACACAGAGTAGCAGGAGGAAGAACTGCCCCTAAACAGCTCGGGTGGAAAATGAAACGTAGAGAGAGGAGGAACAGAAACGAGGCTGGCTTTTCAAGGAAGGCATCCAAGGCCGCATCCATTCTTGTCAAAAAACAGACACTTATCCAATAAAATGCTTTTGGTTTTATTCTGCCTTGCCATTCCTCTCCAGATAATCCCTTGTGGATAGGGTCTCAGCTCAGCACTGCTTGCTGAAGCCTCTGTCTCTATTAGCCTGGGGCTCCCGCAGGCTGACGGTGCCGGCTGCACTTAACACCTTTACCCACCACACGCGTCCCTCCTGCGGCCAACGCTGCTGCTCCGACGCAGACGGCGCTCGGTGCAGAGACACCTTAGTGGGCAGCGGAGCCTCTAGACACAAGAGGATCATGTGGGAACCTTTTCTCTGCCACTCACCCTTTGATAGCTACTGAATCCACTTTTAATTCTGGGAATGTGAGTTTGCTCATTTCAGACTCAAAAAGGCTCCTTGTTGAATCTTCACAAGCTATAAAGAAAAACACTGCTATTAGATGTGGTGTGCTGGATGGTGACCTCTAACCACATGGAAGAGCATTTAAGTTGTCATTTTTTCCACTTTCTTCTTACAGGAGGTAAGAGCCATAGGACACACTATCAAGGCAACGAGTTTATACTCTTGGTCACCTGAAGTTGCAAACAACAAAATTCAGTTATTCAGACATGCCAGGGTGACTGAGGAAGCATCAAGCTTGCTCACTTTCTTACGGGTGAAGGGAGACATTTTTGTTTCTAATTCAAGTGGACTGCAGCTCAAAAATAGCTGCTGCTGCAGGCTAGGTGGAAAAAGCGAGACCTTCAAAACTCTTCGGGTCTACGGAGGAAGAGCAGCTACACAACAGACTTGCTTAGTTTCCTAAGAGAGCTGCTATTTCCAATGGCTGAGAACTTTAACGGGAAGTATAAACAAAGCAGAGCAGCAAGAAAAGGGTCATTGGGCAGTGATCACCTCGTGCACAGATGGCTGGGATAAACTTTACTGCTGGGCTTTACTGCTCACCCTTCTCGTAGGCCTCCCGGGAGATGATGGCGCTCTCTGCATTTGAGCTTCGTGGTGACATCAGCAGACCACACAGGACAAAGCCTAAAACTTTTAGCATCTTCAGTCTTAATAACCTGCCAAAGACACAGTCAGTACAAAGACAATTCTCCTTTTGCCACTTTTCTTATGTGCAAAGCATACAGGTCACAAATCACGACTAATTTAGACAAGAGGCGTACAGAGCTAGCCAGAGAAGTAAACAGAAAGGCCCACAAGTATTTAAGATATTGTAATTCCTCTTTTATTCTTTTTCTCTGAAATAATCCACCAACATAGGCTCTTTCAGAATCTGGACCAGCAACTCTGAATTGCCTTGGAAACTACTTGAAGCACACTTACGTGAATCTATTTTTACTTGACACAAAATAGTTTGGGCACATAATACTGCCCTAGATAGGGTGGGGGCTTGGTCCTTCCCCCAGACAGCTACTACAAAACGTAGCCCTGGCAGTAGCTCCTGACATGGCAGTCATGCAGCGAGCGGCGCTCCGAGCGGAAAACGCAAGCGACAGAGCCACCGAGCTCATCTATGGCAGCGTTTCATCGTGCGCTGCTGTGACGCACCGCTCCCCAAAACACGAGACAGAGCGGTTTTGTACAAAATATTCATAGCAAATACACCTAGCATTAAAAAAAAACAGTAAGGACTCTGCCCTTCTGCTTTACTCACAACTCCCGTGACCAGAGAAACACGCTGAGTTTGGAGATGTTGAGGGATGAGCAGCCACCAAGCAGTCCCACAGCACAAGAGCCTGGGAATACAAGAGAGAGGCACCGAGATCTTAGGAAAAGAAGCAAGGCGGGGGAATAGGAGAGTCCTCTGGGAGCCACGGCCCCCGGCAGGCTCATCGCGGCCCCGGGCAGAGGGGCCCTGGCTGGGCGGCACCGCAGGCACCGGCCCCCCCAGCAAAGCAGGGCTGCAGAGGCAGCCCCACGCTGCCTGCCTTCCCCTTCCCTTCCCAGGAAAACAGTGAACCCGCTTTGCCCAACTGCGTGAAGAGCACACGCACTGCTGCGGTCGCAGCCAGCGAAGGAAGAGCGAGTCCCACTGCGGCCGCCCGCCCTCGCGGCTCCAGCAGCACCCAGCGCCGCACGGAGTCCCCGCTTAAATAGAGACCGCTGTGCTCGAAACGCCCAGCCGGACACCGGGCTGACAATAGTCCCTGGCCGCGGGTCACACTAACCTCGGGAACCACAGCGGGCGCTAGAGGAGTGTCAACACCGAGAGGAGCCATTTCAGAAGAATGGAGAGAGCCATGGTCTGCGCCTGGTGTCAGCTGAAGCGGGTGACAAAGCCCTTTGTGCAGGGGATGCTTGGGCACGCTGCTCATCTGCACCACCCCGGGAGCCTACGGAGGAGCCACATGGCCAGGGCGCCCGCAGCCCGGCCCCGCTCCACCGCAAGGTGCCGGAGCCGGCGCAGCTCCCCGCTCCTGCAGGGGGTCTCCGTCTGCCTACAAGTGACACCGCTTTACTGCACAGGTGACAAACACCCGATTCCACTGGAAACGAGAGGGGAAAGGCCGATCGGCAAGGCCAGGCGTGGGGCAGAGCTCCCCCGGGCTCCCGGGGAGCGGGACGGGCGCCGTCCCCCGCAGCCCGCGACGTCCTCCCCGCGGCGCGGGGACGCGCGGCACAATGGGGAGACGAACAAACAGGGCGGCCAATTTGCCGTGACACAGGCGCCACGCTCCGCGCTCCGGCCTCCGCAGCCGCCCGGGCGCGATATTATCGGCAGCCATTGTCCAGGCTCAAACAGCCCAAGGCCACTCCGTAAACAATAGGACACCTTAAAGCGGCCACATCACCGCGCGCTCACGGCACCTCCGCGGGCTCCGCGTGCCGAGCGGCCGCCAGATGCGCTCAGTGCTCATCGGCCTCGCACGGTCAGTCGCTGCCTGAGCACAGCCCCAGGGGAGACGCCCCAACAAACCAGTATTTTAAATGAGATCCATAGTCGAAATGTCGATACCCAGCATCTCCATCAGCTGCAAGCCAAGAGCTGCAGGCAACACCAGAACCCCTCCTGCAGCCCCCAGGTGCCAGCGGGCGCCGCTGGGGACCGAGTGCCGCTGCTGGCCGGGCCCACGCGGGACCCCGGAGGGGCCGTGCACAGTCCACGCGAGCAGCTCCCCTGCTTCGGGAAGCTGTTCCCTAGCGTGCCCCTTCCCGCTGCTCCACGCGGGCTGGAGCGGCGCGGGGGCAGCGGGAGGACCCGCGCGGGCCGTGCCAGGACAGGCTCTCGCGCCCAGCTCGGCGCGCCGGCCGAGCCGCTTTGCACGCACAACCGGGGCCCGGCTGCCGAGCGTTCCGAGGGCTGCGCTCGCAGACGGCCGGGGCTTCGCCGCGTTTTATTTTGTGGGCGCCCACCCCACGCAGAGCGCGAGCCCCTGCGCTCCCCCTGCCCCAAGCCGAGCAGGAGGCGGCTGGGGCTCTGCAGGGCCCCTCTGCCTGCGCCAGCACCAGCGAGCCAGACCCCGAGCGCAGCTTTTGCGGTGAGAGCGCGTGCAGCACCCAAGCGCCGGCTCGCACTGCCGGCAAACACAGCCGCTACCTGCCGCCACGCTCTGCAACCACCTTCCGTGCCCAGGCACAAGCTTCCTGCCCCAAAACACATTTTACACGCTGCACGATGCCCGCCAGTAGCGCAGGGGAGGATTCAATGGACAACTCTGCCGGAACAACCCATCCCGCTGGGAGTTTGGTCCCCGCTCCTCCATTTCCCCAGTCGGAGCGATGAAGCTTCCCCCGGCCCAGGAGCCGAGGGCGGCCCCGGAGGCCGGGCGGCCTCGCGCAGGGCTGAGGGGGCAGCGCTGCCATCGCAGCCTCTGTCAAACTGCCACCAAGCTCCCCGGTTCCAAGTCATTTCACAGTGACATTCTTGTAGAAGAGGGATAATTACAAATTAATAAAATGCCAAGGCACACTGCATGGAACAAAGCATTGTTTCACTGCTCGTGTTTACCTCTGTGTTTAACATTATACCTGCTGTAGAGCTCAGACTTCGATAAAAACACCACCAATTACTTATTAGAAGACATATCGACTTCTCATCAAGCATTTTCCCTGTTACTGTAAATACAGAGAAGGAAGTCTAAATCCAGCCATCCTTTCCTTTCTCGGGATCCAACAGAGAGCTCCAATCCCCAGCACCTCAGCCCTCCGACATGCTGAGCTGCTTCCCCGCGTTTAGCGCTGAAGCTTCCCGAGGCTGAGATCCCGATTCGCTGCTGCCTATAGTGCCGATGCCGTGGAAGCTGCCACCTGGTTCAGCTTCCTGAACTGTCCCCTGGGGTCAGCAGAACTAGCGAATAGTGCGCACGGACACAAACGCGTCCTCGGCAGTCACCTCAACACCTGCAGGGCCGTGGGGACCAGAAGGTGGGCTGCCAAGGAGACGCTTTGGCCACTTTCAAGTCTTTATCTTGTTCTTACATCACTGCTCTTTCCAGCAATCCTGCGCGTGCCCTCAGCAGATTTCCCTCCTGGAAAAGCAGAAGAGCCAGCAACAGGTCTACACTGTTCACTGGCTTTGAGCAACCTGCTCGGACGGTTCTCAGTGAGTTTTGCTGGTATGGCTGGAATTTTTAAATAATTTTTTCAAGGATTTCAAGGTCTTCCCTTTCACAAGATTCTGGGAGGATGGTGCACCCACATTAGGAAACACAACCATGAGAGGAAAAGGCTGTTGTGGCTCCTTTCTACCAACAGTCCCACGAACGCACCCCTCTCTTGGGAACAACCTGATGCTGATGGAGTCTGCAAAAAAACTGCCCTGCCTGAACCCTGAGCCTTGTCATCTGAGCTCGAGGCATCTTCTCACTGCAACAGCTCACAGCTAACACGAACCTGCTGCAGCATATTGACACAGAACCAAATCTTGGGCGGTGCTTCCTGGCTTCATCATCCTAGGCTTACTCCTCAGAATGGGACTAAAATCATTTCTAAGAACAAAACCCTTTTGGTGGGGTCAGTCGTGACTCAAGCATGGATTGAGCTAAGAACCAGGCATCCTCCCACACCTTCAAATAAGAACATGCAGGGTATAATCAAATCCCGTGTTAATTCCAAAAGCACTCACAGCGGCTAATAAAACACCAGCAGGTATCCATCTGCTCACATAAGATTATTCTGTCACAGGACCAAGGCCCCACACAGCAGAAGGCCATCCAATATTAATGGATGAAAATTCCTTATGGTTGTACCTATGCATCTCCCTGACAGCCTCTGCAATCTGACATTGCAGTTACTGCTCAAAGTAATGATAAACTTGAGACTTTTTGAACACACAATGTAAGCTATGTTCTTCAAATGACCCTCCAAGAGCTCAGAAGCTCTGGAGGGACCAGAGATGAAACCCAACCATCTACAATTCGCTGAACAGATTAAATTAATTCATGAAGATTCTCACTAAGGACAAGCTCAACAATTTATGGAGGTTCTTGTCAGTTTAACCTTTACATCTTCTCCACTATCTAAATTATTTCTGTGGCAACTGTCAACTGTGACATTAAGAAACTGCAGGGAACTGATCTGCCAAGAAAAGACTTTCTTCCCTTCAGGGATCTGGACACCACTAATGGTAAACAACTTGTAGGGTTCAGCAGTTCATGGCAGCTATTAGACCAGAATCTACAGCTCTTGCACACAACATGGATCAGTTGAGCACAGTCTGGTTTTGGGATTCTCCTCAAGTAAAGCGGGATCCTGCTAGATAATATTTTTACATTCAGTGCAGATAAGTATTTTAGTTCAGTTTCTTCATGTTACTCACCTCTTTCAGAAGGTGAAAGGGTTGAAGAACTTTTCTTTCTTTGTGACAAACATGATGTCAGTGCTACTTCAGAAGCATCTCTGATAATATTATACAATGACTACCCACCTATCTAGGCAAGGAAAACTGGCCTAACAATAATTTTTACATTTCCAGTATGCTGCCAAGAACCTATTTGCAATATCTGTGAACACAACACTGGATTTTCCAAAGTGGTCACGTTAACTGTGGAACGCCTCTCCCGCTAGCCCTGGAGCTCCAGGATCGGGGAAGAGCTGCATGTATCTGTGCACCTGCACTGGGAAGGAATGCGGCCATACTGGCAAAGACAACAAGTGGGGATACTTAGGAACAACTGCAAACACTCTCCCTGTGGCAGGTGGGAGTATTGGAATTGCTAATCCACACTGAGCATAACCTACGCTTGGAAAATGAATAAGGCAACTTTACTGTTAATTAACACTAAGCACAAGGTATTTTCACAGCTCAGTGCTACTGCATTCTTGCTTTCCATAGCTGAGGTCTGTCTGGTAGGAACTCTGCAGCTCTGCAGTATTTTGCAAATAGGTGCCTTTTTAAAAAAAAAAAAAAAACAACAACAACAAAAAAAAGCACTTCTTTTGAGCTGCAGCAATGCTCAGTGTCCCAGATCTAGGAAGAGACTTAGTATTTTTTATTTCCACCTACAGAGATGTGCTCCTGTTTCATTCTGAGATCTCAGAAATATTCCTTTTCTCTGGAGCTTTATTCAGTCATTCATCAGACTAAAAATCAGACCTTTTTTTTAAAAAAAAAAAAAAAAAAAAAAAAAACACATTTCTCCATTACCTCCCTTTTGACAGGGAAACAAACGGTCAACATATTCTGAACCACACAGATTATATATTCAGTGATTTCATTTTTGGTCTCCAAATCCTCATCTCAACCCAATTGCATCAGCCCATGCCATGTTCTATGCTATTACCGCTTGTACTTAAACCAGCTTGGATATTTATACTGCAGTTCAGTGCAAGCGATGTGCTTCACTACTGAGCTTAAACCATCTAAAGGCTGGCATTTAGACTGGGCTCGCTGGATGCCTCTATAGCATCAGTGGAGAGAGGTACTCCATCCCTTCCAGAAACTGTTTAGGACAAGCAAGATTAATTGTTTTGGAGGAACTCTTCTCTGTTGGTTACAGTAGTCTGTGAATTGGTAGGGAGACCCTTGGAGACATCTTCATGTCTTCCCAAAAGTGGAAATCATCAAAAAAACACCAGGACTCCACGACTAGACTACTTTCAGTACAGGGATCTCATTATTAGTCTTAATATCTACCTAGCAGACATAACCAGAGTATTGCTTGGGCATATCAAACATTCACTTTAACATAGTCCAGGAACCCTCAAGCAAAGAGATTTAGCCATTTGCATCTGTAGATGTGGCTTGCACAACTGCACCCATCTTCTCAGTGTACTGCTCTGAATCTGCCCACCATCCTCCTTTCCTACCTACGGAGGAAGCAGGAACGCAGCCATCCTCAGAGCTGGCGACCGGGCTGTGTCAAGATTTTGCTCACGTTTCTGCAGGAAAGTTACCTGGAAGAGAGAACAGAGTGACTCATGTGTTGTCTGCTCTCCTTCCCTCGTGACCAGTGGGTAGACGCAGAGCAGAACTAAAACCTCCAACCTTTTGCACAGTTACTGCTGAGCCCCCTCAGAACTTCCTGCTAGTTTTGTTCGTTTTGCTTTTACTGATCAGCTTTAGCAGCAGCTCACAGGTTCTTGAGAGAATTGACACCTACCCTGGCATTTTCACCTTCTTCTGCTGGCTAGGCTGCCTGAAAATGTCAGAAGCCTCTTCACATGCCTAAAGCTCCTGCACTTCAAATCACACCCCCCGGACCATTTCAAGCTCTGCTTTTATCTGATGCTTATCCTGCATGTTTGAAAAACATGACAGCTCTTTTGGGGGACAATATTTCTCTGAAGATTAAGCACAAAGGAGAGAACTTCTTGAAGACATTCTGCTGCAACTTTACTGAGACATAAGGGCCAGAACTGGAGAGTCACGCTGCTAACCGTAATGATGCAGAGAGGGAAGCAAGAAGTGAAGACTGCGTCTTCATTTCCGAAAGGAGCTGTTGCCTGGGGGCAGGATTCACAGAGAGGAACCCGTGCAAACACAGTGACCACATTTTGAATCAGACCTGACTTTGCTCTGACCACTGCTGAACCACCGGTGCCTGCACAGAATCACACCCACCGATGTCCTTCAGCCTGAGCTGCCTCCTCTCCCCTGGGCCATTCCCTGCAGTGAAGCAGATGGCAAATCTTTGCAACAGCAAAACCAGGCAGCAGAAGTATCCTCAGCACTCCGGGGATCACTGGAGATTTGCTACACACGTTCATCCAGCACGTATTCCTCACGCCACCCTCCCTGATGGACCACACTAAAATCACTGATTTCTTTTGCATACTTCTCATGGACACCACCTGATTCTCAGCAAACTTCTGATCACTGGAAATCAGCTGTGTTTCCTTGTGGGAGCTTCCACTGACACTTCCTACCTTTCCTCCTCCCCATCACATTTAACACCATCCACTGGCTCTAATACAAGCACCAAGAGCAAAGCAGTTAGAGCACCCCCTGTTAGAAGTACTTGGAAAGGTCTAAGTGCTTGTTCAGAGACGTGCCTGGAAGGGTGGATGGAGCAGTTTCCATGAGAGTCAACTGCTGACGCCTTCAGTGAGAACAGGACAGGGCCCCCAGCTCTCTCCTACTGCCGGCAGCACAGGCAGCAGTCAGATGTAGGTGCAAAACTGCTCATTTGAATTACAAGATTCCTAAATATAGTCTATGGATAATGAAATATGGAGAAAATGAACAATGCCTTAGAGACACTGGCAGTCCTGTCTTAGAAATAAGGGTGCCAGTAAAGTCTAGCGTGGACTAAAATACTCCTTTCGTGAACAGTCTTCCTAAGTGACCGTCCTCCTGCAAAGGGCTTGGGAAGGTTCCCTCTTCTCTCACCCTTGGCCACCCAGCTCTTTCACTAAATTTTATAGAAGTGTCACCGCAGTAAAACTTCTTCCATTTTTGTGAAAATAAAAATATGTTTAATATAAAATGCAAACAAATAACTCACTGGGAAGGATGTACATACGAAGACCGTTACTGTACTGTACCAGGCACCAAGAATAGGACAACAGCTTATCAGAATGTTCTTGCCAGGAATGGTTTACAGACAAACGTGATCCATCAAGCACAACACTGCAAAATTGCCTTAATGAGCAATAACCACTGGCACGGAGGGGGGACAGGAATCACAAGGCAGAAGAATTCTAATTGCATGAGCACTGCTTCACTGTTTTGAAGGTTGTAACAAAACCTTGAGAAAACAGAGCCTTTACCAGCCTTTGCAAACCAAACTTCGCAAAATTCTGCCCTGCTGTTAGAATGGCACCATTACTGCAGTCCAGCTTCAACCGGCTGATTAAGACATAAGTATCCATATTACTAATAAAACAGTGAGTGTCAGAAATAATAACCATTATAAGCATGTATGATTTCAGCTACAGAATGGAGGGAAAAAGGCTTTTATGGCATCTTATGAATAACACTCATCTCTGGGGAACTATCAAAACAGAAGATGCCTTTCTCTAAAGCAATCACTGATGATCTATGAGCAGAGAAAATACACAGCTATGCATGAAAATTAGAGCACGTCATTCGAAACACACTGTGAGTTCCCAGAGAAGGCTGCATGGGACAGACCTGTGTCCAAGAGACATTCAGCATGAAGGAGGAGAATTCCAGGGTAGGTAGAGAGCGCCCACGGGGGAAGATAACAAAATCAGAGAAAGAAGCAATGGAAGCTACATGCACTTCAAGTAAAAAATGGTTACAGAAGAATTTAACAGGCCGGTGCCGGCTGCCAGTTCATGCAATGCTAATGCTGCACTCAGGTGCAATGTGAATTCTTCACCGTGTTTCCAGGAGCAAAGTCACGGGAACCCAGCACACAGCCGATCCCCGTGCTCCTTCCTGAAGAATAAAGAGGGGGAGAGACCGACGGCTTCTGCAGGCGCCTGGCAGCAGGTTTTAGGAAACAGCTAGAGATGCAAGCACCAGGAAAGACAAAGACAAACGACATCACACTCCGAGCTGAAAAAGCGGCAAACAAGATGTGGGGAGGGAAGACTAGGATAAGGATGGAGTGTGTAGCCTTCCTGCTAGGCAGAAAGGAAGCAGCCCTGGAACAACTGCAAAGCAGAAATACAACCATTCCTCATGCAATCCCCTGGCCAGAACAGCCACAGGACGAGGCTCTGGCAAGTAATATAGTCAGTGATTTACAGCCTAAAAACAGAGGGTCCTAATAGGAAAATAACAGCTTGTCAGTATAAGTAATGGTGCCTGCAGAGCCCTGCCAGCTCACTTAGAGCAACCACTGTCGGGGAAAGAAATGACCAATTTGGGCAACGAGCTCTCCTGTTGCGCGGGGGAAGGGGGCCGCTTCCCTTGGGAACAGTTGGTCTGGCTGGTTGGGGCCCCGGAGGTTCCTGCGAGGCGTCGCCCTGCGGGAGGCTCAGGCACCCGAGCACGTTCCGGCGCCGCAGCGCTGCAAGGAGCACGGGCACAAAGAAAACAAGGACACACCACAAACGTCTGTTTTAACGAGGGGTCCAAGCGGGAAGCTTGCACTTAACCAAGGTGCTCGGAAAGGAGACTTGCGCTTGAGAAAACTGTTTTGCCACCAGAGAAGGCAGTTCTAGGGAGAGCCTCTTTTGCACTGGGATCTCCATCTGCTTGCCAGGAAATCCGCACGAGGGATGGATCCAAGGCACAATCCTGACCTGAAGCACAAGCCCTGGTTTGTTCAGCTGCTGAAAAACATGTTTGGAAAGGAAGCCGATGTACAGATTAACAGCAGCAGATGGGCCCCAGTCAAAGAACTTGAACAGCCACTTGCACCTCAAATGCCGAGTTCTGAGTAGCGAGGAAGCAGCTAAGGATTGCAAGCCACTTGTGGACTAAAATTCCTGCATATACAAAACTTCAATGCCTATTAAACAAAAAATCTGCAGAGATGACCCAGGTTAATCCTGTCCTATAAATCCTTCAGTGGAAGGGCTGTACCCAGGCTCCGGCTCTCTAAAGCCCAGAGCACAGCCCAACAGTACCATCTCGTGGCAATCCTCGTCTGCTGCAGCCAGCAGGAGAGAGGAACACACACACACACACACACTATTTAAGGCACTAAATCCATGTTTTAAAAAATAGGGACAGACCATACCACCACCTTCAGAATTCACTTCTGTATACTGAGAGACTGCCAGAGCCTTTGGGTTTAAGGAACACAGGTTTGTCAGATCCCCAAAAGAAGCATTGTAACTGAAGTTCGCGTAGTAAGAGAGGCAGACAAGCCCTTGTGGAAAATACTTGTTAAAACACTGCACCATTTTCTTTAAGCTCGTGTAACCAGACACAAGAAAATAGGTGTACAATAAACTTACAGATTAGTAAATTATGATGGCCACAGAAGACTGAACATTATCCTATTGTCAGGATCCAAAACAGAGGTTTAGAAGTGCAGGTGTCAGCAGTTGGGACTTTTATCTCCTGGAAGCAGCAGTTAAAAATCTTTTGTCATTCCAGAATTGTTTGGACAGGAGAAACTGCAGTTGCAGAGACCCACAATCTCCAGGCAGACATTCAGCCGACTTTGCTAGAGAACAACGTGTAACCCACACAGGCAAAACAGAGAAGACAGACGTTACCAAGACTGGGGAAAACAGCATAAATGCTAGAGCTGTAGATAAAGTCAGATGTCTCCCAGATGTACAGCCCATCAGACACAGAAGTGTGTTTGGGCAGCTGCCAAGATGCTAAATAGCAACTGTGGGGCTTTCCGGGGTACCCCCTTAGCTTCCAGGGGAGGTGGACGGCTGCCAGGCGCAGTGCACTGCGAGCGGAGAAGGGGGATGGAGAACACAGAGCTGTGATGGGAGAAAGAGACAGCAATCAAAGAGGAGGAGTGAGAGGCACATACGGAAGAGATACAAGCAAGAATGGGGGGGAAAAAAAAAAAAGAGGAAGAGGGGAATTAAATAGGAAATGGAGTCAACTAAAATTTGCAAGAAAAAGCAGAGAATAAACAACTGAGATGTGAACCAAAAAAAAAAAAAAAAGGGATGTGAAACATGAGGAGGAAGATACCTGGTTTGCACAGGTGTGCAAGGAGACCTCACATGTCCCTGTTAACCCAGCCTTTCCCAGCATCCGGCTCCTTCCAAAAAAGGCCCCAGCCCCACTCCATCGGGAGCCCAGACATACCATGGAGTATAAATCCTCCTGCCTGGGCAGAGATCCCGCTTCCCCTCATTTTCCTGAGGGCCCGGGCCACATCCCCAGGTCCGGTTTCTGGCCGAGCACAGCACTTCTCTTGGCACGAGGTCATCGCTCCCCGCTTTGCCCACCGGCCGCCCCCGGGCCGTGGAGCCCCCAGCGCAGCCGCTCAGCCCAGGCTCTGCGCGCAGGGACACGGGTGTCTTTGGGGGTCCCCGCAGGCAAGGGGATGTCTCCATAGGGCAGCGCTCCCTGCACTTTGCTACAGAAATTGATCCGATGCCCAGTCATTCTCCTGCTCTGGAGGAGCTGTCCTTACACAGCCTAAAACAGGGTCCAGAAACTTTGTTAAATGATTTTTTAGCTTGTAAATAAAGTAAGCCCCTTCCCTATATTCTCCAGAATTCATGCTTCCCAGAACCCAAGTGTGGTATCAGCAGGTTTTATTTGGAGGAAAGGAAATGTTAACGACCAGCAATGTTACTTGACACTACTGTGCGGCAGAGAATTTATAGAACAGAGACCTCTCACCCACGTTTGTGCGAGTTATTTAATGGAAATTAAGCAAGCATCATGACTCTTATCAGTTGCTGAGCAGGAGGCAACAAGCTTGAGCTGAGGAATGAGCTTTATCTGGTGGCACCAGTTCCCAAGGAGTGCCTGGAAGAGAGGAAAGATTTCACTTAATGACACTGGTGTCAGCCTCGACGTGCTTCACTGCAATGTGTTTCTGTGGGCTGGCCACAGAAGGTGGAGGAAACACTGGAGAGAAACACGATAGAAAGGCAGAGCCGAGGAGGCCCAGCATCTGCATGCATAGCAGTAGCTCAACATAAACAGAAGACTAGGAGGGCATAATTGGCTCTGAATAAAGGTCAGGAGAATGCCTTAACTCCAACAAGAGGAGCAGCATTCCCTCAAAGGGATTCCTCTGTCTGCAACCCGGTATGCAAAGGTTACTGCGAAGATGCATTAGCCATCTGAGACAGCTGAGCTCAGAGTACAACAGCAGGGACAGAGAAGGATCCTGCCAAAGTCATTCCTGTTTGGGAGTCAGTCCCAGGCATGCGCAAACAGCCGGGTCGCTCCCAGACTCCTCTCCTGTGGCCCCAGGGAGCATCAGCACCAACTGTGTTTCCCATTTTGGTAGAGAAAGGTGGTAGACAGAGAGAAGCAGGAGTGCCACTGACCTGCTGTTACTAACGTAATGCAAGTTCCCCAAGCCCCAGTCTGGGTGGGCAGGCTATATAAAGGTATACAAATGTATGTAGCACATGAGGCACTGGGAGCTGAACGCGATTCCCAAAGAGCATCAGCCACGCAGACCATTTGGACAGCCACACATTTGATTTGCAAAGTCCTGCTGTAAATAAGTCACTCGCCCCTTGGAGAAGCACCCTACCCGTAATTCAAGGCTGTGATGCAGCTGTCCAGCTCAGCGAGGCAAGAGATCCTGTCACATTTGTTGCAACCGATACTGGAGAATTCCCTGCCATGTTTACAGGGAGAGATCCTGTGAACTGCAGAAGTGCCGACATGCTGACAGCACTCTGCTTTTGCACAGACATAAAC
The DNA here is from genome assembly GCA_013398735.1 of Nothocercus julius. Lineage (NCBI taxonomy): Eukaryota > Metazoa > Chordata > Aves > Tinamiformes > Tinamidae > Nothocercus > Nothocercus julius. The sequence goes on from VZSV01000354.1 coordinate 254,560, forward strand.
ATTTTTAACCTTGGGTACAGACACCCATTTTGACAGCGATTCACAAGCACACACAGCATTAAACATGCTGACAAGACACTCAAATACAAAAATCACAAGCCAGCTCACAACAGGGGTCAGTTCCCTTTGGCTTCAGGGGTTAGGACACCCTGCCCCGCTCCAGAACAGGGAGCAGTGTTTGTAAGTATTTACCAGGAGCTTGATCCATAGATGCCATCCTCAGCAAGTCGCTCCGACACCCGTGTCTTGATCAGCCTGGTCAAGCTGTGGAGAAGAGGCAGCCAGTTGTTCACAGAATTCCAGCAAAAAGGGTGCCACCATCTGCCACTCCTTGAGCTCCGCTGCCCTTTGAAGCGACAAATGCGTTTCTCGTGCTTCTGTTCCACGATGAGCTCAGCACCAGAGTTGTAAGTCAGATTTTTTTCTTTAATCCATGGTAGCAACAAAGAGTTCAAGAAAAAAAACCACAAATATTAGTTTGAAGATCACTAATGACAAGATGAAGAAAAACAGGATTCAAGGGTCCAATTGCACCTCTCCAGCATTCAATTCATTATCCTGTGCTCAGTCTAGAACAGTGACTTCGCATGCAGTAATTTGAGACCAGATGTTTCTGTTTAAACAGACTCTCCAGGGAAATATAATGAAAAGTTTTCCTTAGGTGAAAAATTGTTTTCTCTCCTCTACTTCCTAAAAAATTTTCAGGAAAGTAGTGGCAACACAGAAGGGAAGTATTTCTCAGACACATCTTCAGCCATAAATTCACAGCCCCTTTTACCAACTTGCTTCATTCTAGAGGGTGGGGGAGAATAGAACCAGCCCCCATTGAAAGGCTCTGGCTTAAAGGGACTTAGGAAAAGGTCACAAAATGGTCCAAACTTCCTTTTCAGAGCTGCTTGCGACTGCTGTGCTGCATCACTGCCCTTCGAGGCTTTACAGACCCGTGCAGCAGGCAGGCGCCCAGCCCACCGCAGGACGAGCTGCTGGGAGGGCAGCGCTGCTGCCACCCCCGTGCTGCCCAGCAGGGAAGGTCCCCCAGCAGGGGCAGCCCGCGCATCACTGCGGGTGCTGATCGGAGAGGAGCCAAGACCTTCCTCGCCCGCTCCATGAGCCGTATCCCGACGGAGAGGGCAGAGCAGCTGGAACGCATCCCAGCAGCAGAGGAGGATTCTTCCCTGCTACCCACCAGGAAGCATCCTGACTGCTTCACACCTTCTCCACATACCTCACACCTGCTTTAAACCATCTCTGGTTCGGGGAAAAAAAATAAGTTTCCAAAGGCCATGGGACCCTGAGAGAGAGAAGGGAACAAGAGGAGAAAGGTAGCAGGGGGTAAGGATGAGAAGGGCTTCATCTCTGCTCTGCCTCACTCGCGCTGCGAGGTATTTGGACAGGAGCACATCTTCTCCTGCAAACAGAATTAACCGACCTGGGGGCCCAAAGCGCAGCAGCAGCTTCAGCGGGGTCGGATTTTGCAAGGGGGCTTCAGGCTGCGAGCACTGCTGAGCGGAGCCTGCACGTGCAGCTTCCCAACCGGCACACGCGGCAGGAAAGGAAGCGGCTCCCCTCGCCAGTCAGTCAAGACCTGCCTCTGATGGATGTTGGTGTCTCCTTCACACCTTCCTAGACATTTGTGTACCAGTTTTGCCCTTCCTTTGATATTAGGGGGAAAAAAAAGAAAAAAAAAAAACTGGTCTCATGAATATCCGAAAGGTAATGTCATGATTTTGTGTCCTTTTCACCAAAGTCAGACTCTCTTCTTGCAACAACAAAGACATAAGTCTCTTCCTCCAGCCTCACTGAAGTCTTCTCTCTAGGCTAGATGAATTTCAGTTCTTTTAATCTTCCTTAATAGGCCACGTTACCTCTGCAAACCTCCAAGCCATGAAGGAGAATAGCCATCATATCTTATACTCTGGTTTGTTGCTGTAACAGGCAATCTACTAAATTGATGGGTTTACATACAATAGCAAAACCAGACTGTCTAAACACAAAAGGAAACCCATTACAAGCAGTCATTTATCACCAATCTATTACCTTATAATAGACATTGTTCTTAAATTAGAGACCAGTTTATTAAGCCAATTTCATTTGGAAGATGCTCGTGTTTTCTATTTGATGTAAAACACACACTTAAGTAGTAGGCATTTTTCATTGCATCACAGGAGAACCATTTGAGTGGAAGACAAATACAAGTAGCTTTTAGCGCACGATTGCTCCTCAAAGATGTCTTACCCTGGGATTACTTTCCTGGGCATCCTGAAGAGCAGGTGTGTTTTGCTTTTCAGCATGTTATCCTTGCTCCTGAAATCCTGTAGCACATAGTCCAGCTATTCTTCCTGCAAGGCAGACAGTGATTTCATTAGCACAGTATCAAAGGGAGAGCAGAATTAATTATCTCAGGTTCTCTGGTGTTGAGCAAGAACAAGAATTATGGGAGATAGCTCAGAAAATAAACACTTCCCTACAGTCAGTAGCGAATGATGTTTGATTTTTGTGGTTTCTTAAATAAATGAGGAAACTATTTTTGCAACCACTAATCCTTAGCCCTCATCTTTCATCACAGAGGACAGTACCATTACCCAGGCTGTAAAGCCATCGCGGTCAGTGTCAGTCTTCATGAACGTGTCACCAGTGTCTCCCTTATTAGTTGAGTGCAGAACACGCAGAACTTGTTCACATCCGAACCTGTGAAACGAGCACTAGCAACCGAGAGCTACACTCGACCACGTAATTCAGCACTGAGCAAAGAGCTCATGAAGGAAGCATGTCATCATGTAATTGCATCAGAGGTGTCCCCAAGAACCACCCTGGGGCAGATTTCTACGGTTTCCACATCAGCAAATGCATTTACTGGAAGGTTAAGCTCTACACATTGCATGTTGCTGTTATGCAACAGAGACGTGGTGTGAAGTTGTTTTGGAACTAGTCATTTATACCAGCCACTTTCCAACTCACATGTGCATCTGCAATAATTCTGCATAGAGATCAAACTACTATTTAAAAGTGCTAAAACTGTCTTCTGAATGGCTACTACCTACTGAAGTAGTTTTATTTTTTGTTAGTTTCCCTTTTTGTTTCATAAAACCAAAACAATTTCCTTACTATTATATTTACCAAAATGGAATAACAGGTTGCAGCTACTGCCTTGTCTTAGCATTAGAAATCCCTATCAGGAACGTTATTGGTTTTAAATATTGAAAGCTTGAGGGAAGAAATTAAGTTATGTTTTTCATAAAGACCATATCATAAATTAATAGGCAGAGGGAAGCTCCATCTTCAGCAAATATTTTGAGTGATGTCCCAGCCACTTTGCTGTGTAGTCTATGTTAAACATTCTCAGTGAATCTAACACTCCTTTCGAGCATCCACTTTAAAGTAACTGTATATATAAATCTCAGAAATGATACTGCTACCAGTCTCTATGAATCAAAATTCAAAGACAGATCCTATATCATATCCCAAAGCTGTGCAGTTACAGCAAATACATCTTATTGGGTATGTCTGGCAATCCAGCTTCGATCAGCCCATGTCAAAGGCTACCTTGAAGCACAAAGACATGGGAAGAAAGCCCAGGCGTCACAGCAGGTAAACATCGGGGTATATATCAAAAAAGTGTACGATGGGGAAACTGGAAAGTTGAGATTTATGCCTACATCCACTACTAAATTCCTGTATGATGTAGGATTAATCACAGCCTCCCTGGGCCAGCTTTCGCCATCTGTGAAACAGAGGTGGTAATGCCACCATAACCAGTCTGGGCTGGGGGAAGAGTGAGGATTAATCTGTCTGCAGCAGTGAAGTGCTGGAATGTCGCTCTGCTCCCGCACCACCGCTGTGTCCGCAGGCCACCTCACCTACTGGGAATCACTTTCCAAAAGTCAAAAATCTACAAGCTGCCGATTTTGTTCTTTTGGCTTCTTAAAACGTGCATTCCTGCTTCATATTATATCATTAAGGTAACAGAACACACATTTGAGCTACTCATAACAGTTGCAAGAGTGGATAAAGAAAAAGAGCTACCAAACATTAGGATAACAAAAAGCAAAGCCATTAAATACTGCAAAGCTCTGGCACGGAGCTGCATCATCAGCTCCAGCCTCGCCTGCCGTTGCTTCCTGGAATATTTTTGCCCATTTCTGTAAGCTCTCCAAATTCATCCTGCCTTCTGCTTGTCAGGCTACAGCAGACAGCCTTTGACCTCTGCCTGAAAAACAGTACAATTCAAATCCAGTATCAGATCACACAGACTTTTGGTGACACTTTGAATCTCGTAATTGTGTCTTGCAGAAACAGAGGGAGAGCTGCAGAACAGCAAATACACCAAAAACCACTCCTAAAAGGTTACTATTTCTGACAAACTATCTACAGCTATAGGAAACAGTCTGTCACAAAAGCTTCCCCATTGCAGGCAACCACGCTAAAAATCTGGCCAGTGCAAGCAGACTTTAGAGGCAGTAGCCCTGGGACAGCAGAACTATCGGAGAAAAACTTATGCTAATGCAACCATTAAAGCTCTGTTTTGCTGATGCTTTAAAACAGGTTTTAATACCTCTTTAGCAGCATAGGCTTCAGCTCACAGCTGTGGTGCACCTGCCAGGAAGGTAACCAGCTGGAGGGAGCATCAAACCCCATGGATACAGCTGATGTCCCAATTCCCAGCCATTTCTGCAGAGCAGCCGGAGCACTGGGACATCACGGGGCTCGTCTGCCCAGAGAGCAGCAGGGTGAAACCAGCAGAGTCCTCCGAGTGCTTCGCTCGGCGCTGAGAACGAGCTTTTTGCCTGCATGGATGTGCCCTGCTCCAAGCACGGCCTTGAAAGTAGGCACAGAATCGTTCTGACCAAGCTGCATTGCAGGGAGTTCAAGTACAGGAGGAAACTTTTTTCCATTCATCTGTGACAGCTCCAAGAGCAACCCCCATCCTGGGGATTTGGCTGCCAGCATGCACAATATTTACTGACTTCAGTGCATTAATCTAAGCTTGTTACTACTGCTTCTTCCATAAAAAACTAAAGCAGTGTAAGAGGCTTTTTTAGTTTAGTTTTTTTTTTTTGTTTTTTTTTTTTTTTTTTTTTTTGCGTTTTTTTCCCCCCCCCTCCAAAAAAGTGACCCATTGCAGCAGCTTCATTGAGCCCATCCAAAATGTTTTTCAACAGAGCTAAAAAATGGCAGCTCCCGGGCTCCCTTCGTCTCCACGGTGGCCCCACCTGCCCCGTGCTGCTGTGCAAGACGAAGACCATTAGCGGAGGGCAGAACAAGTCTGCGCGGGAAGCTCAAACAGAGATAACCCCAGGAACAGGCTCATGGTGACAATGGCACGACCAGGGCTCACACCCAAACTAGTTTAAGATTAGCCAGCGCAGATAACACTATCGGGTGGCCATGGCAGTACAGAGCGCAGCGCCCGCGCGCCTGCCTTGAGCAAACCGTAACACTGAGGCAAGACTGAAAGGCATCTTTCATTCCCCTATTACATAGGGAAAAATTGAAAGCTGACATTGAACTTTGACACCTGTCCAAATAAGGACCTTCTACAACTGGGATTTCTAAACAGATTCAGGGAGAAGCCACCTCTGAAGAAGGGAGCTGCCTTCCCAGCCCACGAGCTCCGGGCCCCTCTCCCGGCACCGAGCAGCAGTAAGGGCTGTGGCTGCTGGAACACCGGGGGGCTCTCGTGACGCTACCCCTGTTGCAGCAACACAGGTTCCTCCTGCTCCCGCTCCCCTTGCGCATCTGCTGGAGACCCGACACAGGCCCGAGCAAGGTCTCTTGTATCACAGTTCTGCAGGTTCAAACAGCTAAGGAGGGAGGGATTTCCCTTGAAGTCTTCATCATTCTCTTGACCGATTTATCAAGGATTTTATTAATCCTGATAGATAAAGGAGCTCCTCTTCAGCTGTTCTGCAAGAGCTCTTTCCCATGTAATGATCATCAGGCCCTCTGGGAACACATCCGTGCTGCTCCTGAGCTCCCAGGGAAACTGCTGCCAGGCTCCTCTCCAGCTCTTCACCGTCTCCACGCGTGCAAGGCCGCTGGCCACCCTCCTCATCCTCACGGCCACTGCCACTGAACTTGGGCCATTTGCTTCTTTTTTTCCTCCAACACCTCATAGAAATGCCAAGATGAAATACGGCTTTGAATTCTGATTTGGAAAATGGGCCAATCTCCATTGCTCCTTCCCCCCACTCCATTTGAACCTCATTTGTTCATCACTTCATAAATACCAATCTGCAGAGCTTTGAGTAAGGAGATTTATATCCATGCAGTCTAAAGAGACTTAAAGCCTCCCAAATGTCCATTCATTCTTAGGTATTCCCTGGGGACAACAGCAGAGCCAGAGCACTACCAGAAGACTGGCAGACAACCATTTTGCAAAATTACTTTCAAGAGGAAGAAGTCTACAAAACATCAAGACTTGGAAAGAGAAACCACAGCCGTTCCTGTTTTCTACAGTTCAAGAGGTCACCCACGAGTTCTATTTATACATATATATACACGCACGTGTGTGTATATACATATGCATATCTATATTGTAAGGCCACTATTGAAAACCTTGCCAGCCTTGTTGACTAAGAGAAAAGCTAGTTTCAAAAGCAGCTTTCAAAGATGCCCTCCGAGGAGGATAAAAAGAAAGAGGAGGGAAAAATTTGTCACTCATTCCTCCCTTACTATATAAAGCTGGAATGGCCCTCTCTAAACTTTCCTTTTGGTCTTAAGTAATTTCAAGGGCCACATGTAACTTGCTCCTGTTCTATTAATACAGAAAAAAAAAAAAAAAAATCACCCCGCACACTTTCTTGAGCATAACAGATTTCTACGTTAATGACAGTGTAAGAACACTTAGCTTCAGCAAAAACATTCTTTCTTCTAGATAGTCTGAACCTTCAGCTGAACGGGTACTATCCAAAAAAGACATTTTTTTTTTTTTTTTTTTTTTTTTTTCTATCTTTTCATATGTACATGGCCTGTGTTAAAACTGTGGCTTTTCTGCAGAACTGCTGTATAGTCACACACTCACTATGCTGGACTTGTGCAATGATTTTCCACTTTAAGCATAGAATATTGCACTGTTGCTTCCTTTCCTAAAAAGTGTTCTCATGTCAAGTGAGAACAAATCACATCAAATATTTTTTTAACTACGTTTGATTTTATCCCTATGCCTTTATCCTGTTCCTTTATTACTGCGCCCTTCTCTAATTTCTTATTTTCTATATATACTTTATGTTCTTTAGTGACTTTTTTTAACGCTTCCTTCACATTTGGATAGTTAATGGGCTTAATATCAATTTCTGCAAGGAACCAACAGCCAAAATTTCAAAATCTCACCCCAGATCATACTTACCGATTTTGTGGAGGCTTTCCTTCTGCAAAACCATCATTTGGATTTTTGTTCCTCTGTCTTAAGGATCATCAGCTTCAGTATTCCACACACTCATCCAAGCTGCTTGTTGCATATTCCAGTTGCCCAGAACTGGATCTGCAGCATCTTTGTCTTGCTGCTTTCTCTGCTTTCTGCATCAGAAGATCAGTAAAGTCTTCATCTCTCCTGCTAACAGTCCACAGGTGCCCTGCTGCTCTTCTCTTCCTCAGGTACCTGGTAGTTTGCATCCCCTGTAATAATAAAGTCCTGTAGTTTGGTAGATTTTTCCACTTGTTCACGAGACTCCATCCACCAAGCCCCACTGATTGCTCATTTGCTATGCTGCAACTTTGCCAGAGCACTCATTCCTTTCCCACCTCATCTAGTCTTTCTGCAGTTTTACATTCCCAACCCTGAAATGGAAACACTTGACCTAACGCTCGCACGTGAAGCAACATTATTAATTTTTTTCAACTCAATCTGTGCTTTGCCAAAAAACTATTTCCCTTGAATTCAAGTTCTAGGCATGCAAGTTATTCCATCAGCCCTGCTAGGTCCATAGTACCATTTCCTGTATTTCTTGCACTACTAAACAAATTGAGAACAGTCTGTGTGTTGCAGCCTGAAAACCTCATTATATTTTCACACCAACTTACTAAAACTCTTCCCTTTGTGAGAAGTAGATCCCAGCCTTATCTACAGGAGGGTGTTTTCAAAGAGAAAAACAAAAAAACAAAACAAAAAACCCAAACCCACACACCCCTCAAGGACACACTTCTTGAGGGCAAACATTTGTCTACAAAATCACTAAGTGCTGAAGCAGTCATATTAAACAGTGATATGATACAACAGTGAGCAAGTTATTGGCCTTTATTTGAAGGCTTTTAACAATTACAGCAAGAATCGTCATTGCAAACCAGGAATTTTTAAAAAGACTGAATAATAAAAGTTAAAAAAACATCCACAAGCCCACCTGTAAGAAAGACATGTCGGTACAGAAAGGAGAGGTGAGCTGTTGGTTCTTCCATTCTGTTCACTTTTCAAATACCTGATAAAACTAAGAGCCTAAGAAAGGTTGGATGCTACGTGAATTGTTCCAGAAGGTGAGCATTCAATATTTAACAGCATATACTGTACCAGTGTGCCAGAGTAGCTATGTAAGTTTATGGGTTTCAGTGGGGCTTGCTGCGGTTGCTTGCTTTCAAAACAGGACATTAGAAAAGATTATGCCAAGGTATCTATAATGTAGACAGGTAAGTTTGTCCATTCTGTTTACAACTCATGCTGGTGGTACAGAAGGCATGTAAGCAACTGGAAATCTTAGCAGCATTTGACTTACAAGATTGCAGCTTCAACTTAGTTCTATAACGCACATCCAATAGGTCCACATGGTAAACAGTCTCACATGGTCAAGGGGTACCAGCGCTATTTCTGACTCATCCTTCTCTTAGCATTAATACACCTTTGCTTGCTTCTAGTAGCAGAGAACAAGAATGGACCCATCTCATTATTTGGGTACTTCAGTTCCACGCATGCAATCTTGAGGGTGGGAGGACTTGCAGCAACCACGTTCCAATGAGCAACGGACCCCCAGAGAACACCGAAACACCCAAGAGGTCATCTCAAGTCACACATCGTTGCCATCTTTTGCTTTCAGCTGGTGGAAGAATGGAGTTGAAAATAGTATGGTTTTGATCTCAAAGCAAACAAGTAATGAGAAAGAAGATTTTATGTGCATCAAAACCCCCGATCTATGACTGTGCTCCCGTAGTGCCAGCCCAGCCCTGCAGTATCAGTAGGCACTGCCAGCAATACCTACTCTTTAGAACAGAGCATCTGCAGAACACTCGGGGTTCTGCATCACGATAGCTAAGCCTGTCGGGGAACGCTCCAACTTCCAGGTTAGACACATCACACAAGCACCTCTCAGAAGCTGGTCACTGTACACATCTGTAAAAATAACATTTAAGCTCACCTACAAAATAGGCTCCAACTAAGACAAAACAACTAAGTTAAGTGAATTTTGCTCAGACAGACTGGTGACAGATGCCACAGTTGACATCTGCTGATAACCACTGTTTTAGCCATTTAACCATCTAAAGTCATGCAACAGTTTTCCTGTTATCCAACCCCATTCTTACACCTTTAGAAGGAAGCAGCCAACAACACAGTCACATTTCATCTACTTGGGAAAGAAGAGCAAGGACCTTCTCCCCAGCCTAAGCCAAGGAAAGTTTCAACGTTACTGCTACTCCAGTTAGCAATGAACCTAACTAGGACTGGAGAAGGAAAGCCGACATTCCAGGTCCTACAAGCTTCGGCATGAAACATATGATTTGCCTGATCATATCTGAAAGTACAAGACACTCCAGTAGACGTGACACTCTTGAAATACAGAACTTTATTTAGAAACTGTTTAAAATAGAAAAACCCTGTCAAGAAAAATCCAAGTCAAATATGGTTTCCTCAGTAAAATGGAGTTTCAGGGCAACAAAAGTCTAAAAGGCCACAAGAGAAATAGCACCACTGCAATTTTAAACAATGGCTAGATACTTGCATTTTTTGGCATTCACTGAATTTGGGTTTTTCTCTGAATTTCACAAAGATTCATGCACTACACAACAATTACCATAAAATGCTCTCCTACACACATTTTAGGACAAGCTACCACCAGAAACAAATGAATACAAGCACAACAGGATCGATCAATCTCAGTAGTGAAGGGGGATCAGGAGTCTTGCAGGATCTTGCCAAACACAAAGTAATGAGGGGCATGATAGCAAGGAGAAAAAAAAGACAGTTAAAGAAGGTACTTTAAATATTAATATTTAAGTTAGTCTCAGTACTGTATTTTCTGCAATAACATTAGCTCTGTTAGCCAGCACCTTTTTAGTTTTGACCCCAGAAGATTACTGAACTGGCAAGTATTATTAGATACACCCTGGTTTAAAATAAAAACAAAACAAAAAAAAAAGGCAAACTTCATCCTCATGTGCTCGATTCACTTTCATTCTAAGATAGGTGCACAGTGCAAATCCCATTACAACCATTTGATTTGACCAGCACTCCTTGGAATGGGGAAGGGAAAAGAACCAGAGACCAGCAGGTATTACAAACAAAAATAAAGAGAAATAGGACAAGAAGAAACAAGAGCCAG
>VZSV01000354.1:337303-354840 GCA_013398735.1 Nothocercus julius
CGCGCGGGCCCGGAGAAAGGAGGGCAGCAGCGGGGCCGGGGCGCGGAAACAAGGTCGCTGCAGCGCGGCCGCTTAGGGCAGCCCGAGTGAATCGTGCAAAGACGACGAATGTGTCTGGGAAAGGGAAGACAAAAAAGGGGAGGAGAGCTCAGTCCTGGTGATGTGAGCAGGGCTGCTCCCCGGGCCTTGCGCTCGCTGCCAGCTGCCTCCCTGCCTTCCGCAGCCGGAGGGAAGCGTCTCGCGTGCTCCTTGCGCAGCCGGAGCAGCAGGGCCGGCGCGTGGGGCTGCTCCCAGCGGCCCAGGCCCCCTCTCCTGCTCTACAAAATGGAGGCAGCGGCAGAGCTTGCCAGGTGCTACGAGGATGCTGAGAACCAGCTCCATCCATCCTGAAACCACTCTAGTTAGGTCAGGAATAATTTAGCTTGGAGTGTGCTTCTCCAGGGAGCTGGCTGTTTCTCCTGACTCTGCACAGCACTTTGATGCAAATACTTGGGCTCTCCAGCTTTTATAGGAAGAGCTGAATTTACTGTCCAAAACGGAGCTCCTCTCTCGAGTCCCGGCGCCCTAAGGAGCGGGTCGCTTGGAGACAGGAGTGGCTGGCTGGCAGCTCGTGTCTCTGGTGTATTCATCATCCCGGAGAGCTCTGCGCAGGCTGCCCTGCTCTCTGCAATGATGCCTGAGATTATGCAGGGCTTGGTGAGCTGCCCGGGGCCCTCCGGGGAGGAGCCTGCCCTGCCCTGCGCTGCCCTGCGCTGCCTGCCCGGCCGCGGGCTCTGCACGCTCAGCGAGCGCCGAGCGCAGCCCCGGCCGCGCTGCAGCCCCCGGGCGCTGGGCACACACCTCGTGTCCCCCGCGGGGCTGCAGCGTGGGCAGGTGACCTCCTTGCAGTCAGCAAGGGCAGCTCCACCAGTGTGACCGCAATTCAGAAACTTCCCGCCTGTTTCCCTTGCAGACCGCTCCGGCCCTCCCCGGATTCCTCCAGCGCAGCTCTCCGGAGCGCTAATCTGGGCACTGCACGGCTCCAGGGAGCAGGCTGGATCCGTCTGTTTTCCCAGCGCTGCTAAGGGCAGTGGGATACGGCAGTGCAGCCTGCAGCCTCCTCCCAAGCCGAGGTCATCCCGTCGGCAGTGAGGATCCCCCGGGCTGGCAGGAGCGGTTCCCCGTCCTCAGGCCCCTCTCCCCGGAGCCCTTTTGCGGCCGGGGCAGGCGGGTGAGACGCTGCAGGGACCTGCTGGACGGTCACCTCAGGAAGCCTCAGTGTCCCCTGCTGCTTCCTCTCTTCACCATTTCTGATTAGGGAGGCACTGGAGAGTTTGCCCTTGTCCATGACCTCTGAAGGGAGGCAATCAGAAAGGGAATTTGGATGGGAGATAACTCATCAAGGAAGCTGTCTGCTCTGCAGAGCATCAAATCAGCTGAGAAATAACAACTGTATCACTAAAATTAGCTGAACATTTGCAGCAGGCACTATGGGCCTGCTGGAGCAAAAGCGACAGGGGAGCCCGTCGGGTCCTGCCGGGCGCTGCCGCTCTCTGCACATCCCCGAGCAGCGCGGTGGCTGCCAGCGGTTTTCAGGCCCTTGCACTGCAACTGCTTCTGTGTCTGCAGGGCCCCTGGCCCTCGAGCGTGGACGAGCATCCCGTAGACGCCCTGCGAGAGCGCGAGGTCACCGCAGAGCTAGATAGGGCTGTGTCTAAATCCAAGGAGCCTCCCATGAGGACCAGGCGCTGCATCCTCCATTTGAAATGCTGGGACAAGGTCCCTGTCTGAACTTTCTACCCATCTGACATTAACATGCACGGAAAATTGGGACGATGCTGCCGCTCAGTGGAGAAACCAGCCCTGCCTTCCCCAGCAGTTGAGCTCGCTGAGCTCTGTTTTAGCCGTTAGCCCTCACACCCTCTGTCCTTCGCCCCATCAGCTCCTACAGCGTTATTTTCTGCTTTTTAACAAGCTTGAACTTCACTCTTCTGTGGGATAGAAAGATGCTTGGAATGTATAGTTTATTATTGTTATAGTTCTTGTTAATAAATTAGGCGCCAGGGTAATATCCCCTGGCCAGAGAAGAGGGGATCGGGTGTTCGGGGCTGCCAGCGAGGAGGCAGCGGCTCCCCGGCTCCCTGCTTGCCCTGGGGCCTGGCACAGACAAGGGCGGTTCTGCCTGCTCTCCGGCCCCGCTCGCGCGTGCTGTGGCCCGTCCTGCGGCCGTGGGGAAGCCTGCGCCGGGACAGGTCCCTTCGAGCGGGCAGGGAGGGTCACTCACCTAAGGAGTCCCCTCGCAAAGTAAGAGGCAGCCTCTCCACCGCAGTGCCGTCCAGTGGGGACGGCTGGAGGCTGGAGGCAGACCATGAGCTACGGGGCTGCAGGAGAGCCTGGGTGAAGGCCCCTCGCTTGTGCTCTACCGAAGGTCAAACTAAATGATTTGATGGTCCCCTACGGCTTTAAAAAATCTTTAAAATTCTTCCTTTCTGCAAAGAGTGTAGACTTGGTTTCCAGGAATTCTATGAAGTTGCTGCTATGAGGAATTAGTCAGAATAGTACAACTCCAGGAGAGCCAGGCACGTTGTTCAGATACTCAGGCCTGTATACAGGGCTTGAGTTCAGGCATCCAAGTTTTAAAAAAATTATCCTTCAGCTGTTCCTCATGCATAAAATACAAGAAACCCTTGCCTATCTCATAGGTTCAGGGAGATTTAATTCATTACTGTTCATAAAAATGTTTACAATTCCCTAGATAAAATAAGTCACAGAAATGCAAAGTATTTTTAACAATAATTGATTACCATCGTGGGAAGAAGTGCCCTGCCCTTAGCAAAGATTAATGGATTCTCCAGGTTGTTGGTGTGATGGTAATTAACAACAGGAACAGAACTGAGGAGACGTTACCTTCTCCTTTGATTCTTACATGTCCATAGCTTTGCTGTCAGACTTGCTAGGAGGAGGAAGAGAAAGGAGGCTCTGGAAGCCAGAGAATGCTCTGGGAGGCAGAGATGGCTCTGGGAGAGGCTCTGGGAGGCAGAGGAGGCTCTGGGAGAGCCCCTGAGAGGCTGAGAAGGTTCTGGGAGGCAGAGGAGGCTCTGGGAGGCAGAGGAGGCTCTGGGAGAGGCTCCTGAGAGGCAGAGGAGGCTCTGGGAGAGCCTCTGAGAGGCTGAGAAGGTTCTGGGAGGCAGAGGAGGCTCTGGGAGAGGCTCCTGAGAGGCAGAGGAGGCTCTGGGACGCAGAGGAGGCTCTGGGAGAAGCTCTGGGAGGCAGAGGAGGCTCTGGGAGGCAGAGGGGGCTCTGGGAGAAGCTCTGGGAGGCAGAGGAGGCTCTGGGAGGCAGAGGGGGCTCTGGGAGAAGCTCTGGGAGGCAGAGGAGGCTCTGGGAGAAGCTCTGGCAGGCAGAGGAGGCTCTGGGAGAAGCTCTGGCAGGCAGAGGAGGCTCTGGGAGGCAGAGGAGGCTCTGGGAAGCAGCCCTACAAGGGGATTTGCACTTCTGCCGTGGGTCTCTCGCTGCCGTGACGTGCCTGCCCTACTCCAAAACGTGCTGCCCCGGCAGCAGTGGCTGCCGGGTGGGACTCGGCGCCCTGCAGCGCCAGGCCGGGGAGCTTGGCGGGGGGTCTGACGTCCTTTGCTGCGCAGGGCAGGGGGGACGCGACGGAGGCCGGTGCCCCCCGCCTGCCTCCCGCTCGGGCTCCCCTGGGACCAGAGCAGCCTCGCTGTCCCCGCAGATCGCAGAGACCTACGCCTTCCTCCCGAGAGAGGCCGTGACCCGGTTCCTCATGAGCTGCACCGAGTGCCAGAAGAGGATGCACTTCAACTCCAATGGGCTGGAGCCCAAAGGTAAAGGCGCCCGAGGCCCCCGGCAGAGCCGGCCGCGCGTTTCCTAGCGGAGCGACAGCGCCAGAGCTGTCAGGACACTGGCCCCGTAGTGACAGAGGTCTTTACCAAATGGTTTTCTTAGTCTGTGTTGGTTTTAATGCACTTCTGTAGCAAAGCTGAAACAATTTTCTTAAATACGATTTATTAATCACTATTTAAGCAGCCTCTTTTCTCAGCTCAGAGAATGGAAATGGGCTGGTGAGTTTAATTTTTTTTCTGAGCAGAAAGTTTCGCTTCTGGGTGCACCTTCCCCAGGCAAGATAACAAAGCCTGGGTCAGAATTATTGCAGATATGTCTGCAATCGACTCATAATTATGTGTGGGTGGACTGGGAAAATATGACCTGAAGTTTTTCCTTTAAACTATGAATTTGTAATGGAAGAAACTGAATATGTCTGAATAACTCAAGTTTTGGATGAAGAAGTAATTTGCACTAATTAATAGGCATGCACAACATGATCCTATTTTGGATAGCAAAGTGTGGGGATAATCAAAGTTATGTTATGTCCAGGTATGCAACCAATTAGTTTGTCACCTGTGGTATTTAGCTCATGATGGTTCTTTCGTAAACTGAACTGACCAGCAGCTCCTAGGGGTTAGATATCAGCACTGCATAAGATGGGACCAAGTCTTCTGCAAGAGTAAATGGTTAAAGTTAGTGCTTTTTTTTTTTTTTTTCTTTTCTCTGAATTGCAAAGTTATCTAGTGCAGAGCATCAACCTGACCCTGAGAACTTTCCCTCAAAAAAAAAAAAAATGCTCCTTTAAAAATACATAAACAAATCACAGAAAGTTAGAATATTTCATAACTGGTATGGCTGAAGCAGAATTATCAGAGAAGCAGAATTAACTGAACAAAGGACCCAACAAGAGGGAATTTCTGCTCTTTCCAACTGTTTACTATTAGAAGCAGACCTATGGACAGCCTCGAGGTTTCATTTAAGTGCAGGGTGTGTGCCAGTTATCCATAGCTACTTACTCAAATGCTTTGTGCTTGTTATGTTTTTAGGAGCTCTCCCAAATAATCAAATAATCATTTGTGACATTTATTAGCCCAAGCTCCATTCCCCCAGCACTTCCCCATCCGACCTGTGAAGGGCCCGATCCCTTTTTCAAATTAAGTCAAGAGAAATTTCATCCCTTGGCCTCCTTGGGAGCAAGACGGACCCTTCCGCCGGCCGAGGCGCGTCGGCCGCGAGCGCCGGGCTGGGTGTCGGGGCTGCAGCGGTGGTTTCGGCGGTCTCGGGGGGTCTTGGTGTCGGTTCGGCGGCAGGGACGGCAGCGGGCTGAGAAGTGTTTGCCATGAAGCTTTTCCCCTACCAACTCTCTTAAAAATAAACCAGACAGGAAAGAGAAAAAAAAAATCTCACACACAAAAATTCCTCCTTCTTACCCACCAGGAATGGAAAGCCCTTTCTTTCTCCTCTGAATACTACTTAAATAGTGACCTGTGAAAATACACAAAGTTAATTGGGTAAGGTAACTTTTATTCGGAAAGAGTGTCTATTTTCACTAGTATATATACAGGAATATATTTAGAGCAGGTCACCTAAAATGTTGGGGTCATAGAAAAAGTACTTAGTTGTAGACACATCCACACTTCCTTGCAAACCTGTGGAGGTAAAGTTAACTCAGCAGGATGAAAAAAGTGAATGATTCCCATCTGGTCCTACTTCTCTTGTGCATTAAACAAATCTCAACACACTTCATTTGTGATCAGGAAAATCCCTAATTAAACATATCTGACATCAAACCCTGCAGGGCACCAACATAATTCATAACAGCAAATTATCTTGCTCATTGGAAGCTTCGAACAACGCTGGACTTCACAGTGATTTCTTAGCTCTCTTATTAAATTAGGAGTAATTCCAGCAGAATGATACAAGCATGGAATTAGGATTGAAACTGTTTTATTTCAAACCATTCTGCCTGAGTGTTTCATCTATATTTCCAGCGTGTGGGGCATGTGATAAAGTTAACTTTTTAAAAATGAGGTAAACGATGACAGTAGCCCCCTTTTCCTCTGTAGGATGTGGATGGTTCCCGTGGCGTCCCCAAGGCCCTTTAAAACAAAGGTTTTCATTCTCTTCTAGTTAAAAATATGTCTTTGGCGTTTTAGGCTCATGTTCTTATCTCTTGCAGTTACACAAATTCACAGAGAATTTGTTGCTGAAGGGATTATTCTAGATTTAGCCCAGGATGCTTCCAGGCAGCATGTGAGTACCAGCGTTCGGCTGCTTTCCTCTCGCCCCCCGTCCGAGCGTGCTGAGCCCGTCCTGCGGAGCCCCGTGCGTTTCTGCAGCGCGAACTCCGACGTGGAAGGCGTCAGGAGAGCAGCCCCGCAGGGAAGCGCCGCTCCTCGGGCTCCGGCTGGCTCTCCCCGCTCTCAGGGGAACATCGGCTCTTTGCCCAGACTGGTCTCCGTGTGAGTGACCCTGGCCATCCTGTGTAGTTTTCCCTATCCCCACGCTAGAAAGTTTTTCCAGTATCTAATCTGAATGTTTTGCTGCATCTGAACCCATTGTTGCTTTTCCAAACATCACAGATATGCAGCAAAGATTGCTCCACTTTTCTCCACAGGATTAATTTTATATAGGTAAGGACTTGTTCTTTCAGTTTCATGACCTCCTGTTGTTTGGGTCTCTCTGAATCCTGCTTTTCAGACCCTTCTGGACTCTTGATGCTCCATGCTCACTGCCAGGTTTTACAGAGAAGGATCTCCATGGGAAGCCGCTAGCAGCTTTCTGCTATCCTGGGAGCAGAAGCCAGTGCAGGTCCCACAGGCTTCTCCGCGTGTCGGGAAGAGGCTGCGTCAAGTGGCAGCTCCCAGTGTGGTTAAAGCCACAGCAGCTGAATTTTCATTCATCCTCATCCAAGGTAGCAGAGGGATCATGGGGGTAATTTGCAGATGTTCTTCCTTATTGTGACACCTTGGCAGGCCACACAGCACGGATCCTAAGGTTTATCTGTGCTTGAATTGTTCCATCTTGCCAGAATCAGAGGTCCTTGGAGAGATGAATGTTTATCATTATTGACTCACTTCCCTTATATGCGTCATCAGGAGAGTTGAGAGAGATTTCTAGGTTCCTGCCTGTAAGAAACTTTGGAAAACCCTGGAATACAGGTTTGAAGCTCAGCTGCAGATTAATCCTATCCTATTGCTAACATTGCTGTCCTCAATTCTTTCACTCCTTATTAATGAACTATTTATTTATTTGAATTTATAATTTAATCAAGGCTCTTTTTAATTTCAGTAAAACAAAGATAAAAAGATCATAAAGGGAACCTCCTAATATTTATATGCAATTTCTTACAAGCAAACTTAAAAGTTTGTTGAAGCAAGCAAGTGTCATTTAAGAAAAGCACTCATATGTATTTCTGGCGTTGCAAGGAACCCAGTGAGGCAGAGAAGAACTGTCGTTTGGACCACCCAGCTCATCCCTCCGTCAGCGGAGGATTCCTCTTGGCGCCTCCTCTTAGTGCCCTGTGCAGATGCCGGTAGCTGTTGCAGGTGGCGGAGCCTGCAGCGCGTTCCGGGGGGATTTCGCCTGCGCAGGCCTTGCTGGCCGGGAGCTCTTCCTGGTGTTGACCCTCGCACTGCTCCGGCTGAGCTCTCGCCTTCGCCCTGTGCGCTTTGCTTCGTGGCGTGGAGCAGGTCCTGCCAAACGCCCAGCGATGCTGCACAGCCCAGCTCCCTCCCGGCCCCGCGGCGGGGAGGTTGGAGAGATGGCGAGGATGCCGAGGCAGGTTCCGAACCTTGGGGCAGCAGCAAGAGCTGCTTGAACGAGGTCCCTTTTCCCGACAGGCCGTCAGCCCCCGTGTTGGAGGCAGTGAGGAAGGCTGTTGGGTGCACGGTGACGGCGCTCGCTGCCTGCGAGCTCCCTCGGCGCTGCAGCGTTATTCCTACGGCTGGGCTTCGCGCGGGGGCTGAAAGCGCTGGGCCAGCGCAGACACCGCGGGTGTCGCAGACACCGCGGGTGTCGCAGACGTGAGCGCGCTGAGCACGGCTTCCCTTGCTTCCCTTTCACACTCTGCACTCTCTTCTTGCAACCTGGGCTTGCGCTGGGGCCCAGAGGTTGCAAGTGCACACTGTGCAGGGCTTTCCGACTGGCAGGGTGCCATTTCCAGCTCAGGCTCTGGAATGAGTGGAAGTTTCTGACTTCTGTTGTCACGCGGTAGGAAATTGTCTTTAGAAAAAAAATCCACTTGGTTATCAACTTGTGCTGCTGCACAGACCAGTGCAGTCAAAGGTTTCATTGATTTGGTGATGTGGCTTCATTCCTTCTGATCTCCCGCTGCTTGCTTACTTATTTTATCTTTAGGGTGGACTGAATCGCTTTTCATCGCATTTGGCCAAGTTGTGAAAATTTGTGTTCATGGGAGCTCTTTCCTCCCTCACCGCAGAGCTGGGCTGTTGGAAGCCCTGGGATTTTAGCACTTTCAGTCACAAGATAACATCTTTGCAAGTAGAATAATGGGTTATTTTGTGTGCTTATTACATAGAGACATAGAAGTGCTCTTAATCTACAGGCCAATACATGACAGAGAGAAGTGATAAACAGCCCTGAGAAAAGAGGAGAGGAATTAGTTTACAAGATTCCCGAGTTTACAACATTCCTAAAAGCTTTGCACCTCTGTATTTGACTAAGCTAATGCCTGGCGGGAGCCCTGGCCATCCCTTTCCATATCCAGATGCCAGAATGCTTCAGGTGCCCAGGAATGAGCTAGCAGGACCTGGAAATGAGCATTCTAGTTCAATGGCATTAACTAGGCTCCTGATGCAGCAGATTTGCAAAAATAATCTGATGTTTAGGCCAGTTATAGACAGTGTTATTGGTTCAGGTCATTTCCTAGTGACACGAAATAGATCTGGTGTCTTGGGAAGCGTGAAGCTTCTTCAGGACTACTGAGTTTCACCGGGATTTTTGGTACTCGGCGTTTCTGAGCAGCAGGCCCATTGCGTTGCTGCTACGGGTTTTCCAGGTGCTGTAGAACACTCTGTAAATGCTCTTTTTTAGAGGCACTGTGCCAGAGGTGCTGTGAACCCAGCGACCCTGGAAAACGCAAACCAGGCGGAGAGATTGAGAGCCCGGGATGAAGCCTCCTGCCCACAGCTCGGCCTCCACTCCCGGGATCCCTCCTTCCCTGCCCTCCGTGCCTCCCATGGTTGGAGGCCTGGGCCCATTCCCACGCGGCCAACTCCTGTACTGGAGTGTACTGTACTGGCAAAGGATCTTCCTCTTCTCCAGCGCCCTTTCTGTGGGGAATGGCGACATGCACAGTGCATGAGCCGCTGAATCCAGTGTAGAATAAAAATAGATGTAGCGTCCTCATGTCCTTCACGGAGAAGCTGCAAGCTCCACCGCGGTGGTGGCATAGGTGACAAAGCGTGAACAGCCCTTGAGAACTGGCTGCTTTGGACCTCTCCCAGTCTGGCTCGCCAGAAGGGTCTGCGGGAGGGTCTGACTCCAGAGCTCAAGGTGATGCATCCAAAGGAATCAACAGCAACCATTTAAATTGGAGATCTTAAAAATTAAGTTTGTGTTTTAATGAGAGTGTTAAAAATAATCTTCACCAGATAGACATTCTTAATAAGTTGTCCTGCTGTTCACTCCTGCCTGAGGGAATGCCCAGCAAAACGGGCAAGACTTTGCAATGCCAAAGCAGGCTGAAAATAAGCGCCTGCCTGTCAAGCTCTGCATAAATCCTGGTTGCACAGAAGTGAATCTGAGACCTCTGGTACAACTTCATTTCTTCCTCAGCTACAATTTAGTTTTGTAGAGAAAAAAAATCGTGTTTTATGCGTAGTCTTTTCCACAGGTGACAGTAACGCTTTTTTTTTTTTTTTTTTTTTTTTTTCTCCTCCAAAACAACAGCTGTTCTGTAATTATGCTCTTGGTGGGGTCATATTCTTATAAGAACCTTAACTCAGCAGGCACCACTTCTATTTAGGTATTTTAAGTGCTCCTAAATACCTGTAGTTAATTGATTATGGTAATGTGCGACAGGTTTGTGCCTCCACACCCCATCCGTAACGTGAGTTTTTCTTGTCCTGCTCCTCAGAGAGCGAGCCGCCCTCCTCCCTGGTGTCCGGGATCATCGACTACAACATGCCCCTCACCTCCACCTACCTGAAGCAAATGAAGCTGCGGGTCATGAATTCCCAGGAGCAGGTGAGTCAGCGAGCAGCATGCGGTGCCACGCGGGTCCTGCCCGTGCGGAGGGACGGGCAGGACGGATGCTTGGCACGTGGGTTTGGAGATGTGCTGTTTGCACGGGCTGCTTTACGTGAGCACAGTCGCTGACTGCAGGCACTGCTGCCGTGCGGATGTTCGGCGGGGAGAACACGCGCGATGCTGGGGCTGCTTCAGCATCAGGTTGATGGAGAGGAGCGGAGATGCGGTTGGTGCAGTGGTGTTCAGAGCTGCCTGCATGTTCTTTACGCATACGCTTATTTTGAGGAATTGTTCTGAAATTGAAGATGGGGACAGGAGTTGGTTGCTCTGCTCCCTCCTGATCGCCTGGGAGCTTCAGCAGGCGCTGCCTTAAGCCTAGACAGGGCTTCAGGTCCCCGGGTCAGCTCTTATCCTCATCGGCAACCTGCCAAAGTTCGGCTGTTGCCAGTCTCCGTCCCTGCGTCCCGACGGGAGCAGGCTTGGTCATATGGTGACACTCTCGAGCCCCTGGATTTTAACTGGGGACTGGGGGGGGACAGGCTGCCACACGGCCATAGCCAGGCCCTGGGGTTTCTGAAGTTCTGCAGCTGCAGGATTGGCCATGGGGGCCTCGGGGCACCATGGAGATGGGTTAGAAAAGGAAAAGTGTGTTTTACTTGCTCACCACAAGCCATTGCTGAAACCCAGTGCTGGGTTTTATTTCTAGCACCCTGAAACCTGAGTCTGGTCTCGTGAGATACTGCTGGTTGCAAAAATCAGAGCAGCTCTGGGTGTGCTAGGTAGAGGTGGGAAATGCTGTTGATAGCTCAGACTGGAGTTGCCTCCAAGGGACATATTTGCTAAACCAGTGGCAATCTGGAGACGTGTGTTAGAGGATCCAGTCCTGGGGTGTAAAATGCCAGGCCTGAGTTTGCTGTCATGAGCTGAAGAGATAAATATGGATCAGCCACTTCAGTAGTTAAAACATTGCCTGTGGACAAAATAATAACTGAAAGCAAATACAGTTGTGTTTTGGACCTTTTTTACTTTTGTGTATGTTGGGTGCTTCAGTGAGTTTAAGGTTCTGTGCACTAGTTTGTACTAGAGGTTTTAGGATGTGAAAACCTGTGATTTGTAAAGTTTTACAGTGAGCTCAGGGTTCTGCTGTAGAACTATGGACAGCTCCATGGAGACAAATCCTCCTTCTCAGATGCTGCCTCTGAAACAAGCAGCTTAGCTGGAAATGGATGGCCCAGTGCTGGATACGTGGAATAAATGGATACAGTGCTTCCAGGTGTCTGGTTGCTGATTCAAAGCCACTTTTGCTTAGATATCTTCAAAAACTAACACTTTCTGACTGTCGTGGGCTTATGCAAAGTGCTTGCTGGGTCTTGGGGCAACTTCTTGCAGAGAAGTGTTGAGATTACAAATCTACTGCTGTATCTAACATTAACTATCAACCTTTTCTTCCCCGATGTTAAGGATTTAGTTGACCATGGGCCTAACCTTCCCTTTCAGTGTTTGAGGAGGTTCCACTGGGTTAAGTTTGAGACGCACATAAAAGACACCAGGAGAGGTTTTCTGTTTGCCATTTATGCCTTTTCTACTGATCAGTCTTCTTGGCTCCAAAGCTTGGTTCAAGAGAAGCATATAATCAAGCTTAATTAACCTCTTGTATCCAAATTACAGGTGCAAAAACAAGCTTGCAGGTTGATCTTATTTTCATAATGAAAAAATACCCCAGAAGCCAGAAGAGTTAAGTCCAGAATCAGAGGTTAGAAGCTGGACATCCAGGGCTGCTTGTTGGGGGAAGTTTGCTCTGGTCATTTAGAGACTTGAGAAATGCAAAGCCTGATTTTTTATTTTTATTTATTTATTTTTTTTGACACAGGGTCTATCACTAGCTAGAGAGATTGGATGTGTTTCCAAGATGAGTCCCTCACAGCTGGCTGTGACTGCACTAATGGCATTTGTGGTAGGAGAGCACAAGAGGGGACCAGCTGAGGCAGCCAGCAGTTGCTGGCTGAGATCATAAATCAAACTGCTTGACTTTGTTTCCCAGCCTCTAAAGTTTTCCCCTTGCTAATCTGTCTTTGGTGAGTTGCAATGCAGCTTTCTAAGCTTTTCAAGCTGTAGCAGCCAAGGGAAAAAGCTCTTTGGCAGAAGGGGAATTTGCCCTTCAAGGTATTGCTGAAAGCACGGGAGGCTCCCGAGCAGAGCAGCTCCGCTCGGCTCGGAGCAGCGCGCGGGGACGCGGCACAGCCGGGGAGGACGCAGGCGGCTGGAGCCCTGGGGAGCCCTCAGTGTGGCTTGGGTGCCACCGGTTCAGGGACCCAGGGACACCCCTTGGCTTCCCTGGGGAACACTCTCCTAAGGCAGCTGTGTGATGCGAGTGACTCGTGTTCCGCTCGGCTTTTGCAAAGAGCAATTATTTGTATACAGCAGCACCAGGAAGAACTTGCATCACTTGAGGTAACAACAAAGGAATTTATGCCAAAGTGGCCTTTTAACTTCATTATCCAGGAAAAAAATGTGCATGTAACGATAATTCACTGGTGCAGTTAAGCACATCAGTGTTAGGGCAGGGATGTCTGCAAAGGGAGGCAGGGGCAGAGGAAGGAGGAGGCGTTTTAGCTGTGCCTGGCGACAGGAGAGCAAAGCGAGGAGCTTTTTATTTGGTTCTTCAGAAAATGGGGCATCCCTCAGAACCCACAGAGCTCGGAAAGCAAATCACCATATTACATGAAAGTATTCAGAGGACGAGAGAATGGGATTATTTTCTCACATCAGTCACGTTTCATCATGTGTTTCTTGAGGTCTGTGCGTTTCTTCTGGCACGACTAAAAATGACTGCGACTCATGGCACTAAAACAGGGTTCACGAGAACACGCAGCCGCTTCCGGGGTAGGGTCGTCTTTCATCCCAATCTTATACCAAACCCCACAGTTGTGAGAAAAATCAGCCCTTCCCCTTTGCACACAGTGCAGAATTGCAGAGTGTCTACTGAGGCATTAAAGTATCCTCTGAACTTCTGACCTTTTCAATCTAGCAGCAAAAAGGAATGGAGATATTTGATGTTTATCTATAATGATCCTTCTACCTCATTTTCAAATATTAGCATTTTTAATAATGGGGTATCTGGGTTTATTGCAGTCATTTTCCAGACAATCTTTGCTGTCTTATCCAGCCCCAGCCTGGGTTTATTCCTCACGTCCAGCGTGTTCGGCCGTGGCCCCGCGCGCGGCAGCTGGGAGAACATGGAGGTCTGAGGAGAGCAAAGCCCTGCACTGGGATGGAAACGGAGCCTCCGCGCCGGGGCTCCCCGGGGACGGGGACAGGGACGGCGCCACGGCCCGCACGCCCGCAGCCACTTCCAAAGGCGGCTGCTGCGGTAGGAGGTCACGTAACGGGGACAACAGGAGCCTCCTTCCCGTTGCTATGGATGTGCCGCGCAGCCTCCGGATGGTGGGGAGGGAGCCGTGTCCGGCCTCCTCCCGCTTCCAGTGCTCCGGGCTAGAAGGGGAGCGTGCGACAGCGCGGAGCAGAGGCGGCACTCGAAACGGGAGCAGGGATGGGGAAATATCTTGTGCCAAGAGAAGGTGCCTGGGAGAGGGCGCTTCAGTCTATACCCCAAAAACCCGAGAGGGAGCCGCTTCAGTCCTGAAAGCAGGAAAATGGCAAGGAGATTGCCGGGGAGGGAAGGAGGGATGGATGGATAGATGGATGGATAGGTACTACCCCACATGAGCCCTCTCTAGCCTCTCGTGACACCGGCCAGCAGACCCGTTCTTTAACCAAAGCGATAAGAGCTTTGATTTGAAAGCACAACATCCTTTTTGTGGTCCCAACGTGCACAGACACTTTTTATTTTAGAATGTAGCAGCTAGAGACAGATTAATTAAAGATCAGTAATTGTCTACAAATAACGATGCCTTGAAACAGCTAAAGTTGCATTAGAAAAATCAATTAAATTAGTGAAAACTTATAGTTTGGAGACTTGGATACGGATGTTGCATTGAAGCCTGGGAAAAATATCCAATTAATAATATTTAGAAACAAGAGGATTCTAAAGGTGACAAGTTTGCTAATGTTCCGAATGGGCTGAGACCTGCGCTCAGAGGTCGCTGGTGCCCGGGGGCTGCCCTGGGTGGCACCCCCTGATTTAAAGCACGTGCCCTTCCCGGGAGCAGCTGCTCGGCTCCCCTCTGGGAAGTGCAGGCTCCCTCTGTGGGCAGGGTTTTCCTGGGGTTTCATTTCCTTGCCCTTTGCTTCTGTATCACATTCCAAACCAACGCGCTGGTTGAACACGGCGAGCGGTGCTTGCCTTGCACCCCAGGCCGTGAGATGCCAGGGCCTGGGGTAAGGGCACCCCTGGCATCCACTCTGCGTTTCACCCATCCTTAACTCAGAGCTGGAATTTCGCCCGCTCTGCACAAGCTATCCCAGGTTTCATCCTGATGAGTAAAGAAGAATACATTATAGGACTGGCTGGGAGATCTTGACCCAATTATGTTGACTATGGGCAATCAGAGGATAATTCCAACCAGTAGCATGTGTGTGCCTGGAGGTACAAAAGCACTAAATATCCCGGCATGGAAAAATCACAAGAACTGTTGGGGGTAGAAATCCAGGCAGAGGGATAGGGATGAGAACAGGCAGTTTTTTTAAAGGAATCATGTTGCATTCTACCATCAAGGAGCAAAGAGTTTTGGCCAAAAGTTCATCTGCCATTGGCAAATTGAGGGCAGCAGTTAAAAATAGAAAGTCATAAATGGAAACAAGTGGAAGAATTAGGAGAACTAGAGGAGAAAATGCTCTGGCTAGAAATACTGTGGACAAGAAGAGAGTCCGTGGCAGGAACGGAGGGAATCCTGCGGGTGCCGTGAGCCCGAGCCAGCTCGGGCCATGGACTCCTGTTCACGGATGTGCCGAGGGGGCAGGAGCGCATGGAGGTTTCCGGATCCGCAAGGAAGCGGGATGATGTTTGTGACACATGGGGGTGAGAAGCGACTCCCCAGCCCATTAGCAATTAAACAGGGTGCTAAGACCTCCAGAAATAAACACCTCTAAAGCGGCAAGGCAAGGCAGCTTCCGTTCACAGGTCCCTCCCTTGGCTTGGGAAGACCTTCATTAGCTGAAGTTAATTTTTAATGTATTTTGGGGCATTAGGAAACCTCCCTAACTGCCCAGCTCTGCGCTGCAAGGGGGCCTTGCGGACGGGGACAGCGGCAGGAGGGGGCTCCGCTCCGATCTGTTGGGTGCTGACCAGGATCTGCACTAAGACCAAGGCTGAGGAGCTTCCCACAGCTCTAGGGTTTGGCTTTGACAGGGCTTTGAGAAGCTGCTGCTTCTACCTCGGAGTCACTAAAGCAAGTTCAATAATAACTGCCAAAGAGCAAGCAAGGAAAACAGCCCCAAGGCCGAACGCGGCGACAGTCGAAGGGTTTGGAGGAGCACGCGCCTCCGGGACACGCGTGTCCCTGTCCTCCCCCCGGCCCCTGAGTGCAAAGCGGAGTAGGGAAGTTACCGCCTGCCCTCGGGGCTGCTCCCGGGGCTGCGCGGACGGCAGCAGCCGCGCGGGCCGTTACCGCTCGTTTCAGCGAAAGCGGCGCGGGCCGGGGCGAGCGGCGTCTGCGGGGCCGCGGCGCCGCCCCAGCGCGGCCGCCCTGCGGAATCGCCTGCAGTTTGCCTAAGGAACTGGCCTGAAGCGGGTCCGGGAAGAGCCCGTTGGGGTTTCCTGGGCGCTGCTGGGGCGGCGGAGGCACTCGCGGGCGCCGGCCCGGCCGCTGCTGCCAACGCTCGGACAGCAGGGGGAGGACGCGGAGCCGCTGGACCCCGCGGGGCTGCTCGTGCCCCAATTCCCGGGAAAAGCCCCTTTACTCTTGCGTGTGTCACTGCTCCTTTAACAGGAAGAGCGACCCGCATCAAGTGGGAGCAGAGCCCTCGACCCACATCAAGCCTGCTCTGCAGCTTCCCAAATCCTTCCTCCCCGTTATCTCCCAAATGTGCTCTGGGCACCAGATAAATGAAAATACGAAAAATGCTCCCTTGTCCTGGGCCCAGCACCCATGGCCCTCGTGACTGCGCCGGCTGCGGCTGCCGCCGGCCTCGCTCGCCCGCGTCCGCGACACCCGGCACCCCGCGAGCAGCCGCGCGGGTCCCCTGGGCGACTTGACCTACTTTTGGGAGGCACAAGAACATCAAGTGACCGGCACAAGGTCGCGCGCAGCCCGCGGCTCCCCCGCCGCACGGGGTGGCTCCGCTCCGTGCGGAATTAGAAGCAGGGATCGGAAGTAACGGACATGTTGCAAGGAGACAGGGAAGGAAGGGACTTATGAATAATATATTTGATGTGTATTATATAATAGTAGTAGTACTGGTTTATTATGTTTTGTTTGTTTTTTTAATCCCGTAAGGCACTTACCCCGTTCCTGACAGCTTGATAAATCACCTCCACCGATCCCATACCTAATTGCCAGTTATTTCCCCCTGGATAATTTGAATCCAAAAACACCCGCTCGGAGGGAACTTCATGCGCAGCTTTCCCGGCTGCCGTGCGGCGGCCGCCCCGGTCCCAGCTCCGTCCCGTGCCCGGTCCCAGCTCCGTCCTCGCACGGCACCGGCCGCCACCTCTGCCCGGCTCCCAGCCCCACGCGCAGCCTGGAGGCCCCACAGGGACAGGGCCACTCTGGCTGCTCCGGTGCCGTTTCCCACATGGACGTGGCCGCTCGACGCTGGGTTTGCCCGTGCAAAATTTAGGTCAATCCGTTGCCAAAGTGGATTAACCCGGCCCACACAAAGGCACTTAGTGTAAAATGAGTGCGTCCGTGTGGCCAGGACGGGCAGAGCCGGGACGGAGTGGAGCAGGGACACGGAATGGGGACCGCAGGGACCGTGCAGAGCGGGGACACGGAGCGGGGACTGTGTGGAGCAGGGATGCCGTTCCCAGCCCTGCGGGTTTTGGGCCGGTGGGAGCCGCCATCCCGGCTCTCCCTGGAGCGGGCGAAGCCGAGGGGAGCCCGGGCGGAGGGAAGCTCGGTGCGGGGAACGCCGGGGTTAACGGCGGCTCCTCGCAGCCCAGACCAGTCTCCTGTTCACCTTAAATGGTCAGGATTTTATTTTAGCTCCAGGGAGGAGCGGCCGTGGAGCGGGAGCCAGCGCAGCCCCTGGGGATAGCGGCGCTGGCCCTCACGGGGCACCGAGGACCCCCGGGGCCCAGCTTGGCCCGCAGCCCTTCGGCTCCGCAGAGGAGGCCGGGCGAGGAGGACACGGAGCCTCCCCTCTGTGGCAGCCTCGCACCTGGCGCTTCCCGCTTGCACTGACCACCTCTGCACGGGGACGGTTAAGGCGAGCGAGGACACGCGGCTGCAGGACACGCGCGATGGCCACGAGCGCCCGCGCGGCCCTGTGTGTCCTCGCTGGTGGCAGCGTCAGCCGTGGCTCCCTTCGCCCACGTCCCCTCGCCCTGGGCGGGGGGCCCGGGCGGCGGAGCGGCCAGGGCGCCCGGGCTGCGACCTGCGGCA
>VZSV01000355.1:9032-24385 GCA_013398735.1 Nothocercus julius
GCCTAAATAATCTCTAACCCAATCCTCTTCAACCAGGGGAAGGTCTTCCTCTCTGCCGGTTTTCTCTCTTGTCTCCGGGCTCTGTAGTTCATGGGGACCAGCCTTAGCAGTAAAGACTGAAGCAAAGAAAACATTTAGTAACTGTGCCTTCTCTGTATCCTCTGTCACCAAGGCGCCCTCCCCATTCAACAGCAGTGCCTGTAGAAGCCTCATCCACTTCCTCTCCCTGGTCAGGAGGCCTGTAGTAAACTCCCACGACTGTGTCACCCTTGTTGGCCTGCCCTTTACTCCTCACCCCCAGGCTCTCGATTCGTGCTTCGTCCTCCCCTATGCTGAGCTCCATGCATTCCAGTTGCTCTCTCACGTAAAGAGCAACTCTGCCACCTCGCCTTCCTGTCCTGTCCCTCCTGAAAAGCCTAAAGCCGTCCATGGTCACATTCCAGTCATGAGAGCTGTCCCACCATGTCTCAGTAATGGTGATGAGATCATGGCCCTGCAATCACATGCGCATTCCTTGTTCCTGCAGTTCCTGCAGTTCCCCTTGTTTATTCCCCGTGCTGCATGCGTTCACCGGCATCGCTCATCTGCATTTCTCACCTGCTTCGCTCACCGATGTCTCACCGGCATCGTTCTGCAGCACTGCTCACCAGCGTTGTGCAGAGGCATTGCTCACTGGCATCATGCAGAGGCATCGTGCATCAGCACTGTGCATCTGCACCGCTCACTGGCACCACACACCGGACTCACTCATTGGCACTGTGAGTGACGGGCATCGCTTGCCGGCTTTGCTCACCAGCATCGTGCATTGGCTTCTCTCATTGGCACCACAAGCCAACACCACTCACCAGCACCAAATGCCAGCACTGGCCCCATGCACTGGCACCACATACTGCAGCCACCCCATGCGGGACTCAATCCAGGGGCTGCCTTTTTTCCCAGGGACTCAAGGCAGCCACAAGGGAGGAAGGGCTGCAGAGGGCTGACCAAGGTCATGTTGCACTCAGGGTCATGCAGGAAAGTGGGTGTCCCCGAAGAGCCTGGACAGATCCTGCAAGCAATCCCGGCTCCCGGGCCCTGCTTGTTCTGGGGCATGTGTTTCTGTCTGCTGGCTCTGGCTCCACACATCACCTCCTGCTCCATGTGTACAGAGCATCTTCTGTCATGAGGAGCAGCCCATGGCTGGTAATCAGGAGCTGACTGAATGCAAATTGTGGTGGCTAGAGCTGCTGCAACTCTGAGTTTGGCAAGGAAGCCAAAATGCTTTTAGGAGATTTGAGTTCAGAACTCTGATCTTAGATAACAGTGCCACCTCCCCATTTTTAATGAGCATTGTTCTTCTCTAGAATATGGAGACCAGTAAAGCCCTCAAGCCAGTTTCTTTTTGTGTTGTCCCATTTAGTTGAGCTGGGCAGGGCAAAGCCTATGTGGGTGGCTCAAGGCTCTCTAGCAGGGCCGAAGGGGCACCGGGGTAGCAAGGAAGGAGCCAGGGGCAACTTGCAGGAGCTGTCCCGTTCAGCGCCAATCACGTCTACAGAGCAGCAAGACCATTAAAGGAGCTCTGGACATCTCTGACTTCACTATCCTGTTTTCCAGTTTCCACGGCTGCTAATGAGAACATGGAGCAGGGGAGGGAGAGGTAGAGGGTGCTCTGGAGTGACACTGTGGAGTGAGGGGAGGCCCTGGGGAGCGGTGGTATCAGGGCTGAGCACCCAGTCTGTGCATGACGGGACCGCCTTCAGTCCTGGGAGCAGCTCTCGGCATCTCCCTTGTCCTCCACCCTCACTGTCCACTGCACAGAGCTGCCTCTGACCAGCTCTGCTGCTCCTATGGTGGCGAGTCTTGCCCGCGCTGTGCTGATGGCATGGTGGCATTTCCAGGATATTGCATGGTGGCAAAGGCTGAGCAGCCTGGAGGCAGTGGGGGAAATGCTAGCCCTGGAATCGGGGGCTGCGAGTAGGGGCGCCAGGTCTGCTGGCAGAGCTGGGAGGCTGGTGCTGCAGTAGGGACAATGCCGCGCTCCCCTCTCCACCCCTAGCAGTAACATCCGCTGCTGAACTCCACTCCAAGGAGGGACAATTTCTTAAGATGACCATTTGCGAACAGAGTAGGACTGCCCCATTCCGCTCTCTTCCCTGCTGCCTGCGCCTGCCCACGCCCGAGGCTGTTGCGTCCTCTGCAGCGTAATGTGGAGCATGGCTGGGCTGGCATGGCCGCAGTTCCGGGGCAGTGGGGACAGGCCTGTGGCTGCTGCCGTGAGGGCTCTGGGCTGCCCATCAGCTCCGGGTGGACATCCTCTGCCATGGGGAACATTGGCTCCTTGCAGGAGGGGCCACATCCCAGCCTTTCCCCACAAGGGGGTGGTGGGACCTGCATCCACCCAGAGACACAGGGCTGCAGATGGGGTGCTGCTGGCCCAGGCTCCTGCGATGGGTTTAGCTGGTGGCCCTACAGTGTCAGAACAGCCCTGCTGAGCCCTGCTCCACTTGCTCTGTGAGCCTGCAGCTCTGAGGACACTGCAGGATGCCCAAGAGGTCCCGGCATCCCACCTCGTCCCTGCCTCCGTTCCCTGTGTCCTGGCTCTGCACGCGCTGCTCCTCTGAGCTCCCTTGGGGTCCTCCCCAGGTTACTCCAGGTCTGGGCTGATGGTTGCTCCCTGGAGGAAGCGCCTGTTCCAGGCAGCGGGGCACCCCTGACCAGTGTGCAGCACTGGCCAGGGAAACAGCTCATGGCTAGTCTGGTGCAGCAAGATGCTGCTGCTGCTGAGTGCGGCTGGGCGCAGGCAGCGCAGTGGAGCGTCAGGCTGGCTGCCTGCAGCTACCGCAGGGCTGCCACTGGAGGGGACAGAGGGAGTCTCGTGCCAAGGTGGCACATAGGATGCCGTTCTCCTCCCAGTGTTAAGCCGTATGCAGTTTTGTGGGGTGCTCCGTGCCACTGGCAGGGGTTAGGGTTGCAGCTGGGACTCAGGAGCCCTGCTGCGCCTGGCACAGCAGGCTCACAGGGAGGCTTTGATTTCACTCGCCCCGCTCAGTTCCGCACCATGGCCATGCTCCCTCTCTGCGCTGCTCTCCCACACCCCATGGTCCCCTGGAGCGTGTCACCCTGCCTTGTGCCTGCCAGGGGTTGCTATGAGATAACGTGTCGGAAGATGGAGCAGAGCTGGGCTGGGGAGGCTGCAGCAGCTCAGTGCAGAGGAGATGGTGCTGCAGTCAATCATCAGATCCCCCCACCCTGCACGCTGCATATTTAATAGCTCTTTGGGTCTCAGCATTTAAATCTATCTAATGAGCATTTAACTGCTTCTCAATATTTAATGCCTCGGTGTTCAGTGCAATAACGCCATGTACCACGGTGAGTGCTGGTCCATCACGCTGGGCACAGCGTGCGGTGTGTGATGGGAGAGCAACCAGCATGGCATGGGAGCTGGGGAATCTGCTGCCTGGCACCTCTCATGTGGGCTGCAGGTTGTCTCTGTGCCTGATGGCCTCTTTGGTGCTCTTGGCTCCTCTTGGCAATGCAGCTGGCCCTGGAGATCCTCTGCCACGTCCTGCTGCAAGGCTGGCACTGGTGCAGTGGGAAGCAGCTCTGCAGGCAGCGCGGGACTGGCACCCGATGCTGGCACAGCCCTCAGCCAGTGGTGCCATCCTGCTGCAAGCTTCTGCCCTGAGATTTGCACCCTGGCCTGGCAGCCCCACCGGCGGGGTGCTGGGGCACGCGTGCTGTGATTTTGGTTCTCCTAGGTGTGCTTGCTCATACTGATACAGGCTGCAAAGTCTCCCGTGGGGCTGAATCAGGATCCTGGTGACTCTGCCTGCTCTTGCAGAAAGGCTCAAGCTGAGGCCTTTACCCAGGAGCTGTTTCAGAGTCTCTGCCTGCATGACCCTGCCACGAATGTCTGGGGTGTCCTAATGCCAGCACCCTACATCTTCAGCCATGAGCTGAACAGCAGCAGAAGCCAACACGGAGCTGTCAAACCTTTTCCTTTGGAGGAGCAAAGTCCCTCTTTCTCCGGTGGATGGAGCTGCAGGCACCTGTTGTGGCCGAGTACTGAGCTGCCCTTCCCCACTGCCATTTCCCAGGCTCAGGGGAAAGGTGGGGGGATGATGTGCCCTGCCATGCTGTGCCATGTTAAGCCCTGCCATCCCGTGTCATGCTGTGCCCTGCTTGTAGGCCACGCTGTGGTGTGTCCTGCCATGCCCGGCCATGCCGTGCACGTACCCTGTGAGCGTGTCAGGGCACATACGCTGCGTCCACACTGCTCTGTTCGTGCAGGCGGTGCAGCCACCCCACCCCCCCCCCCGGTGCTGGGACCGCCACCCTGCTCTGCAGCCGAGCGGGGTGGTCTGTGGCTGCAGGGCCTTCCTCATCCCCGCTGCGGGGGCGTTTCCTGGCGGTGTGGAGGTGCCTCACGGAGAGGCCACCTGTGCGCGTGGCTCCCCATGTCCATGAATCTGAAGGTCTAGGTTAGGCACGAGTCACCACTGCTCTGCTGGCCTCTCACCAAATTGCAGGGCCCTCTGGAGATGGTCTACTCCAAGTTCCTGGATCAAGCAGGTTGCCCACGACTGTGTCCAGCTGGTTCTGAATATCTCCAAGGAGGGAAACTCCACATTCTCTCTTGGGCAACCTGCGCCTTTATCAATCACCCTCACAGTGGAAAGTGTTTTCTTGGGTTCAGAATTTACTGTGTTTCCACTGTATCACTGTATTTTATTGTATTTATCTGTAGCTATGCTGTATCTGTATTTACACTCTATCTGTATTTCTTCCACCAGAGCAGAGAGTTTGTGAGCAAGGCCCGCACCTGGTAAGCCCTGGCTGCACACGTGCACATGCTGCACAATGAGCACTGCCTGCATGTGTGCTTGGTCCACAATGAGCACTGCCTACATGTGTGCATGGTGTACAGTGAACACTGCCTGCATGTGCACATGGTGCACGGTGAGCACTGCCTGCACATGTGCACTGAGCACTGCCCGCATGTGCATGGTGAGCACCGCCTACATTCATGGGCATGGTGCACAGTGAGCACTGCCTGCACATGTGCATGGTGTGCAGTGAGCACTGCCTGCACGTGCACATGGTGCACAGTGTGCATTGCCTGCAGTGAGCACAGCTCATGTGCACTGCATGCAGTGAGGACTGCCCGCTATTTGCCCAGCCTGCAGGAGCCGTCCCCATGGATGCATGCAGCCTGCCTGTTCTTGCCCTGCCACCATGGGGTCCCTGCTCACCAGCCTCGTGATGGCAGTGTCCCCTGGGGCAGCTGCTTTTGCTCTCGTGGGGCTGTTGGGCTGGGGCAGAGCCACGGTGTGGGGCAGGGGGCTGTGCTGGGGCAGGCTGCGCAGGGTATCCATGCAGGCAGGCAGCCAGACAGCCTCCGGAAACGTGCAGTGTTACAAATTAAGAGCTTAATTAGCGGGCGTGCCTCCCTCAAGCAGCTGCCGCCTCATTAGCATCCAGAGTGGTGATTAAGAAGTGGGAAGGGGGCTGGTCCTGCCAGCCCAACGCTCCACGCACGTCTGCTCTGCCGCAGGGCAGGGTCAGGCACTGTCCTTCGCCTGCCTGGCAGTAACTATGCAGCCTGAAAAGGGTCTCCCCATCCCACCCCTCAGCCCGTCCTGAATCCCACCTGCAGTTCCCTGACCTCCCTCCTTTCCTGCTCCTAACAAGATCCTTGGACTGATGATCCCTCTTTGCAAGTCTTTCCTCAGGTGTCTCAAAATGCTCTACTCGAGGTCCATGGTGTGGCCTGTGGAAGCCCGAGGTGGCTCCTATGATGTGCAGGGCATGGTGCAGGGCAGGGTAGACCCCATGAGAACATCCCATTTGCTCAGAGCAGGCTCCCCTCTGCTCCAACCCCTTGTGCAGGCCCCCAAACCCACTGGAGATGTGCTCTTGAGTGAGATGTGGCATTTGTCCTGGCTGGAGGTGAAATCCTGTCTGGATGGCACAGATGGATCCCATCAGAGAAGAGGGGTCCTGATGCGGGGGAGCCGTGGTCCAGCATCATCCCTGCTGAAATGCAGGAGGAGCATGGCCAAGCACCAAACATCTGCACCCCTCTGGGGCCGAGCCCTGCTCAGCTTCAGCCCCGCTGGTCCCCTGTGCCACATGGGCAGGTGATCCCGGAGCGTGGCCCAAACTGCGGACAACACAGGTGCCATGTTCAGCTTCACATGGCCTGGCCTGCAGTGAGAGCAGGCTGAAGACGACGCTGCTGTGAGCTGGAATCACGGTCCCAGTGGGTGACGGGAGGGCCTGGCTTGTCTGTGGCTCCTGAGAGCCCATGAGCTGTCGGGATGGCTCGGGACTAGGGGCAGGGCTTATCTGCCAGGAGGAGGTGCAGCAGCTTGGCCTGGGGCTCGTAAGGATCTGCATCAGGCCTCTACAAGGGGGGCTGAAAGACTGCTCTGGAAGTTTGCTTGTAGGAAAGAACCAGGCCCACTGTGTAACGGGCAGGACCTTGTTTAGTGGCATGAAAGTTCTTGCCATGTGACTTTACGTGTACTTAATGAAGGAGCCGGGAAGTTGAAAGGCTCCACACAGTCTGTGACCAAGGTAGGCAGCTGCTGCCACTGCGCTCAAGAGCTCACAGCATTTCTTACACAGGGCCAGGCTGTCTGTGCTCGTGGGGACGGGCACAAAGAACGGCATCGGAGAAGTGGTGAAAGTCTGAACCTGAGAAGGGCCCGAGGAATCCAGACTGTCAAAGCACCTGCAGCACCAGGCAAGCTCTTTCGAAGGAAAAGCAGTAGCTGGGGTGGAGTTCAGGGGGAAGGACTGTTGCCACAGGCTGTACCTGCACCCTGGCACGGGGACCCCTCGCTCCCCGGACTGGGACCCCTCTCTGCCCTCAACCTGTGTGGGTTGCAGCTGAACCTGGCAGACCCCCATGGGGAGCGCCTGCTCGCCAAAGCCCTGCTGCAGGAAAGGGCTGGCACGGGGTGCCCCAAGCGGCATGCTCAGAGGCTGCTGCTGGCAGAGCCCAAGGCTGATCTGCCACGGGTAGGAGGATCTGATGTTTCAGAGTCCCACGGCAGCTGCTTCTGCACCAGGAGCTCAGCGGAGAGAGAGGGCTGCACCTTCTGCTTTCATCAGCAGCTGGAAAGCACAAGAGCTTGTCCTGCCTTTGGAAAATGCACCAGGAGATTTGGACTGAACATCCAGAAAGGACAGTAAAGGGAAGAGACTGTGCAGGGAACTGGGATCCAGAAAATGGGACCTGGCAGAGAGAAGGGGCTCTGGAAAATATCCAGCTTATTATTTGAGCATCCAGGCACCAGGATGGCTGGAGCATTGTCCCCAGGCAGAGGTTTCAGAAGTGCAGTGCCAGTAAAGTTCTGAACGTTGGGTTTGTCAGACCCTATGCCGAGGCTCACAGCAGTTGCCAGCCTCTGACTGAAGCAGGATGCCCATTGCATTAACCCAGCCCCTTCCTGGACCTGGCTACAATTGCTGCTGGCTCTGGAAACAGTCCCCGAGTGCTTGGGGTGGCTTGGGACAGCTGGTGTCACCACGTGGTGAGCAGAGTTTTCTGCACGCGCTCCCTCAGACACGGCCACAGGCTGGAGGGGAGGCGGCTGCGGCCCCGGCCGTGGCTGCGGTTCTCCCATCACTCTTCTCCATTCATCTGTGTCCTGGGAGGATCCAGACTAAAACACTGCCCCAAACCTCAGCAGAGCTGTGTCCTGGCTCCCACCACTGGCAGATCCAGAGGCTTTGGGGGCTTCCAAGCAGCTCCCAGCCCTTGTCCGAGGGCCCTGGAAGTGAAATGTCCTGCGGAGGTGGCAGGGCCATGCCCGCTGCCGGTGCCCTTGGCGTGATGGCTGGGGGCCAGTCCCCTGCCCCTCTGGCCCCACTCCCGCTGTGCCTCCCTCCTTGTGGCCCCTGCGGGCACGCGGCTGGGAGTGACGGAGCCGCCCCGCGGCAGGACACGGCTCCTCGGTCCCTGACCCGCGGGAGTGCGGCGCAAGGGGAGCCCGGCCCTGCGCTGAGGCCTGCACACTGCCTGGGCTCCAGGGCACCCAGCTCAGCGCCTGTGCAAACGCAGGTGGGGGCTCTACGGTGCCTGCGCCGCTCGCTGAGCTGGGCCCGCTGCGGCCGTGCTCTCCTGCGCGGTGCCTTCTGTGGCTCCTAAAGCTCCGTGTCACTGGGAAGCTGCCCTGCTGAGCACGTCAGGGCTGCTGTCCGTGCTGCATTGGGCAATGGTTCGGGGGTGCTCATGAGGGGGCACAGCCTGGGGAGCCCCGGACGGGCTCTGCACAGAGCTCTGGGACTGGTGCTGCTTCTGCGAGCCCAGACACATCTCCCTGCTGAGCGTCCGGCGCTCCTTCCAGTGCTGGGGGCTGCAGGAGCTCTCTGCAAAGCACCTGGTCCTGCAGGGCTGAATCCACCGTGCAGGGACGTCCAGTTCCCAGCTGCCTGGCCACCAGAGAGAGCAAAAATGTTGCCTCATGATCTAAGAAATGCCCTGAGGTTTGCACCTAAACTCTCCTGGTCAAAACCAGGCCAAAGGCGCAGGAGGAGCCTGAACAGAGTTTCTGAGCTGCCAAGGTGGTGACACTGCCCTGAAAGCAGCAGGAAACCTTCCCCCCTCCCTCCCCCCCTCCCCCCTCGCCCCGATGACCCCAACTCTTTGAAGAGTGGCGCAGGCGCCTGCAGGAGCGGTGCGGGTCCCTGGAGATGCTGCGGAGCTTTCCCAGGAAGAGCCACACAGGTGCCTAGGGATGTTGTGGAGCCGCCCCACGGGAAGAGCCGCGCTGGGCCTTGCACCAGCTGAACTTTCCTGCTGCTGCAGCAGCTGCTGCTGCAGCCCGGTGCTGCCGGTGCCTCCCTGCCTGGAGACCGGCAGCGGACCAGCTGGGGGAGCAGGGCCGGAGCTGGCGCCAGGCAGCTTCCCGGGCGGGATGCGGCACTGAGGAGGATGTGGGTGCCGGGCAGGCCGGGCAGAGGGGCAGGCAGGGGAAGCTCCCCCGTGTCGCCCGGCGCCTGCTGCAGGGTCTGTCCGCGGCCCGCCCTCAGCATGGGGAGACGCAGCCACTCCCGGAGTTTCCTCCCGGCCGGGACGGTGCTCGCCACAGGAAGGGAGAATCTCTGCTCGGGCCAGGTGTTTCCGGGCTCCGCAGATAGGATGTGGGAGGCACATCCTGACCCCTGCCCGCCTGTGCATGCAGGCCCCCGGGGAGCTGCGCATGGATACACGTCCCTGCCGGCACCCCCGCGCGTCCCTGACCAAGTGCCCCTGGCCCTGCTGGGGCTGCGTGCCCATCCTGGCCATGCATGTGCACACCAGGCCACGCGTGTGCACCCTGGGACACATGTGCACATGGGATCATGTGTATATGCACACAGGGGCCATATGTGCGCTTACATAGGGTCACATGCAAGCGCAGGCAGGTCCACATGCGCACACAGAGGGCCACGCGTGTGCATGCACAGAGCCACACATGTGTGCACGCACAGCCACCATGCAGGGCCACGTGTGTGTATGCACAGCACCACACACGTGTGCACGCACAACTGTGCAGGGCTATGCATGTGCATGCACAGTGCCAAACACATGTGCGTGCGGCCTCGCGGGCCCTCCTGCCCCGTGGCCCCTGCTCTGCGGGCCGGGTGCCCCCAGCCCCAAGGCCAGCAGGATGTGGGGGGCAGGTCCGCTGCGCCTGGAGGGTGTCCCTTTCCTGGAAGGAAAGGGGCAGAGCTGGCGGCTGCGGTTTCCTTTAGGCTCCAGCTCTGCGGACAGCGGGGAGCTGGAGCAGCTCGCGCACGACCGCGCGCCGCCTGCGGTAGGTAACACACCTGGGCTCCATAGCTGTGGGGCCGCAGGCCACCCTGAAACAGTGTAGGGCTGGGGCCCACACTGCTCCTGACTTGGCAGGGGGGCTGTGACCACCTGGCATCTTGCCATGGGGCTGGTGCGACCAGGCTGGCCCCAATGCTCTGCCATGGGGTTAGCGGGGCCCCGCGGTGCTTCACTGAGGGGGCTGGTGGGGCTGGGCAGGCGCCAGTGCGTGGCTGTGCGGAGGGAGGGTGTGGGGGGAGCCTGGCGCTGCCATGGGGCAGGAGCCCTGCTGTGCTGCAGCACGTGCAGCCCTGGCAGTGGCACCCGCCGCCCCTGCTGCTGCTGCCCCACAGAGCCGCCTGCCCCATGGGCTGGGCTGCCCCACAGACAGGGCCACTGCAAGGCGGGGGTGGCTGCCCCACAGCCTCTGCCTTTGCTCCCGCAGTGCCCATGTGGGGCCCGTTGCAGCCATGGGGGGCACCTTTCTGCCACACATCTGTGGGGCAGCCCAGTGCTCACCTGGGCCATGGGGCTGGGCCATGGGGCTGGATTGGGGCAGCACCATCGGGTGCCCCACAGCAGCGTGGAGTGTGGGGACGAGCCCAGTCCCGGGTGGCCCCAGCCAGGCCCGTCCTGCCAGGGCGCTGTGAGGGATCTGCATGTGCCATGTCGTGAGGAGGCTGGGCAGAGGGTGCCGGGGCCTGAGCACCTGCCCCACACCTGCCGTGGGGCAGCAGCACCTTCGCGGCCGCCTGACCCAGCTGAGCAGGGCGCGGGTGCCATGGGGAGCACTCGGACCAGCCCTGGGACGGCCCCATCGCCCGGTAGTGAGTGCCCCGTCCAACGCGACGTGTGGCGGCCGGCGCTGGTGCCCCACGGCTGGCGGGGGGAGGCCGAGGGGGTGGCAGTGTGAGCCCCATGGGACTGTGGAGGCCACCGTGCTGGCAGGATGTGCCACCATGGGGCTGGGGCCGGTGCGGGGACTGCTGCCCACGGCGGGGCTGGGGTGGGCACCATGGCCCTCACGGCTCGAGCCCCGTGGGCTGGACCTGCTCCCCTGATATGGGTCAGTCCCGTTGGGCCGAACCTGCTCCCCCCAACATGAGTCACGTCCCGGGGACCAAACGCAGTCCCCGCACAACAGGTCATTCCCCATTGGGCCGAACATGTTCGCCCAACATGGGTCAGGTCCCAGGGCCGTGCATCGTGTCCCCCACGCGGGCTGGGTCCCGGCTGCTGTATGCAGTGCCCCCCATGCAGGCTGGGTCCCCGGGCCATATGTGGTGCCCCCCACACAGGCCGGGGCCGTACGCAGTGCCCCCCACGCAGGCCGGGTCCCGGGTGCCATAGGCGGTGCCCCCCACGCAGGTCGGACCGTGGGGGCCCATATGTGGTGCCCCCACGTGGGTCAGACCCTGGGGCTGTACGCGGTGCCCCCCACGCAGGCCGGGTCCCTGGGCAATACGTGGTGCCCCCACGTGGGTCAGACCGCGGGGGCCCGTACGTGGTGCGCCCACGCGGGCCGGGTCCCGGGGGCAGTGCCACCGCTGTCCCTCGGCCTGGTGCCACTGGAGCAGCTGGCTTTGAACTTTCCCTCCTCCTTCCCTCCCGCTCCAACTCTCCTGTCGCCATGGCAACGCCTTAAACTAACACTGGTTCCCGGCTGCCGGGGGGGCCGAGTTCGCGGAGAAATCCATCTTCCTGGTGCGGATGCTCCGCGCCCCTCCGCCCCCAGCCGCGGCGCTCTCCGCTCCCGCTCTGCGCTGGGCCACGGGCCGCACTGCTGCTATGGTTACTTGGGCCCTGCCGCCCCATCCCGCCGCCGCCAGCCGGCTCCGCTCCAAGGGTAAGAGCCGCTCGACGGCGCTCGCCCGGCCCGCACAGCTCCGGGGCCTCCGGCTAATGGCGCCGCCAGAGCAGGCACCAGGATGGGCACTGGGGAGAGCAGGCACCGGGACGGGTGTTGGGAGGAGCAGGCGCCGGGACGGGCACTGGGCAGAGCAGGCACTGGGACGAGTGTTGGGAGGAGCAGGCGCCAGGATGGGCACTGGGGAGAGCAGGCGCCAGGATGGCTGTTGGGGACAGCAGGCACCAGGACGAGTGTTGGGAGGAGCAGGCGCCGGGACGGGCACTGGGGATTGTGAGCCTCAGATGGGCACTCCAGAGCGGATGCCAGGATGGACACAGGGATGTGCAAGAGCCTGTCCAGGTGTTGGGAGAGCAGGTGCCAGGATGGGCACCAGGATGTGTGAGTCCTGTCTGGGCGCTGGGAGAGCAGGTTCCATGATGGACACTGGGATGTGCGAGTCCCGTCTGGATGCTGGGAGAGCAGATTTCGTGATGGGTACTGGGATGTGCAAGTCCTGTCGGGCGCTGGCAGGGCAGGTGCCAGGATGGGCACCGGGATGTGCGAGTGCCCGTCAGGTGCTGGGAGAGCAGGTGCCAGGATGGGCACTGGGATGTATGAGTCCCGTCCGGTGCTGACAGGGCAGGTGCCAGGATGGGCACCAGGATGTGCAAGTCCTGTCGGGCGCTGGCAGGGCAGGTGCCAGGATGGGCACTGGGATGTGCGAGTGCCCGTCAGGTGCTGGCAGGGCAGGTGCCAGGATGGGCACCAGGATGTGCAAGTCCCGTCGGGCGCTGGCAGGGCAGGCGCTGCTGGCAGGCGAGCACAGGGCACCCTGGCAGCCACACGTGGCTGCCCCGTGGGGCGCGAGTGTCACCTGCCGGGCTGCGCTGCCCTGCGGAGCAGCCGCCCCGGGGATGTGCCAGGACTTCGGGGGTACCAGTGGATAGACATGGGTTTTGCGACCACCGTGGGCTGCGCAAACTGGGGAACCGGCTCCAGGGCTTCCCATGGGTGCACGCAGCAGGGGGTGGGAGCCGTGGTGGCAGCGGGGCCAAGGTGCCCCCTGCTGCGGGTCTGTCTGCGGGGACGTGGGCTGCAGTTTGCAGTGGGTTGCGTACGGGCGGACAGAGGCCGTGTGGTGCGGGGGGCGGTGGCTGCCCTGGGGCGCAGGCGGATGGGGCTGGGGTCTGTGCAGGAGGGTCCTACTGGGAGCCGGGCTGTGGCCTGCAGGGTAGGGTGCCCGTGCGGGCATTTGGGCTGCAGCACGTGCAGGCAGGCGGAGCAGGGAGCGCGGCCCCAGGAACGCTGCAGGGAGCAGGGCTGCCGCGGGCGGCGCGGAGTGCGCCCGGGTGATGGCGGCTGGGGCGTGCAGCCGAGGAGGCGCTGAGGGACCCGGGCTGTGGGTTGCGCCGGGGTGTCCTCGCCTGGGACAGATGCCGTGCTTGGCAACGGGGTGAGTGCTGGTGGCAAAGGCTGCGGTGTGGGCGGAGAGCGGCGGCTGTGGTTACAGCGGGGACGAAGGCTGCGGTGTGTAGGGACGTGCAGGTGCTGGGGGACACGTGCCATGTTGCAGCGCGTGTGCTGGGAAAGGGGCTGGGCTGCGTGGCCAGGCCTGTGTGCGGACGCAGCCCTGCCTTCCTGGGGAGGCACCGGGAGCGCGTGCGTCGGAGCGAGGGACCGCAACGCCGGCTAGTCTGAAGCTCCGCCTGGGCAGGGTGGCAGCTGCTGAGAGCAGGTCACTGCTTTCGTGGCACGGCTGGCCGTGAGCGCTGCGTGTGCTGCTGTGCTCAGGGACACACGCCCTTCACACATGCCCATGTGCTGCTCGGCACACCGCGTTGCTGTGCGCTGTCGTCTGCCTGCAGCACCGTTTGTTGGCAGAGCATCTCTGCCCCACTCTCTTATGGATGATGGTTTCTAGGCTCTGGGTGTACTGGGAGCCTGGGCATGGGATTTTGCAGTTGCATTTCTGTGTTTAGGCCTTAGTTTGCAGCCTTGTCCTGCCCTTCATGTTCTGGGGAACTGCTGGAGAGGTGAGAATCTGCCACCCTCCTCCTCTGCCAAAAGTGGGTCAAGGCATCAGGAAACTCCACAGCTGGATTTGGCTGAGCGAGTGCTGATACATGTGAATGTCTGGGTATATTTGTGCTAGTAGGGTGCAAGAGGAGGGGAGCACGGCCTCGGCAGCAGCAGGGTTTAGATAGGAGGCTTAGCTGTTGTTTCTTGCTGGAGGCGTCAGGGCAGGGACCTCAAAGCCTTCAGCGATGCAATGGTTGTACTGCCGAGCAGGAGGCCGGTTTTGCGACTCAGTGCATAGCAAGGCACGGTGGGAGAATGTCTTCAGTGTTAATGTTTAAGCTGCTCTTCTAGCTGTGGTTGACTGTGCGCTTGTGCCAGCCTCGGCATATGAAGGGAAATGCTGAGGGCCTGGGAACTGACCTCTGCAGGGCCCCGGCCCTCTTTCGGGATGCCCTCCCTGGAGATTGCCTTAGCCCAGGATGTTCAATTGCTCCTGGCCAGTGTCCAGCAGTGACTTTGGGGCCTGCAGGCCGCACATAATGTGCAGTGGCACTGCTTGTGTGCGGATGGACAGGCATGGGGTTGGAGATGCATGGGAATAGCTGGAGATGGCTGGGTGATGGAGCAGGGGTGGCTCTTACCCTGGGTATGGTAGGGTCCTAACCCACCAGACCCTTACAGAGGACACTGAACAATTTCTTGGCCATTCTGTCTCAGTAGTGACATGCAGCTGATGGAGACAATAAACAAAAAGTTTCCATACTTTCTTCTACTAACACTTAAATGCGTTACGGAGTTCTTGTGTTTTTGGGCACTTACCAGGACCCTCTGTGGTGAGTTTCCTGGCTCTCCCAAGCTTTCAGTGGGGACTGAGTTCAGGAAAAGGGCATAAAGAGGAATATTACAAAGTTGTTTTCTAGCTAATGGTCATGTTTTCTGTTTTCCAGTGTATAACACCTTAATACTCTTGTCTTGTTTGTATTATCTTGTTGATAGATAATCTGTACTATTTGTGATTTGTACTATATCTTTCACTTAAACCACTGCCACATCACAGGAGTGCATACAAGAGCACACAGTAAGCCCCATGCAGAATTTCCTGCTGGAATCTCCAGCAGGCAAAGATCAGCACAACAGCCTCTGCAGGCCGCGCATGCGGGAGCAGTGGCAGCCTCCGTGCGCGAGGGACCAGGACCCGCGCAGCGCCCGTGGGTGGGGGGCAGCAGGGGCTGCAGCAGGAGCTGCGTGTGGGGGGCAGCGGGGGCTGTGTGTGGG
This sequence comes from Nothocercus julius, assembly GCA_013398735.1. Taxonomy (NCBI): domain Eukaryota; kingdom Metazoa; phylum Chordata; class Aves; order Tinamiformes; family Tinamidae; genus Nothocercus; species Nothocercus julius. The sequence continues at coordinate 23,960 of VZSV01000355.1, forward strand.
GGTGCTGCATGCAGGGGGCAGCAGGGGCTGCAGTGGGGGCTGCAGCGGGGGCTGTGTGCAGGGGCAGCAGGGGATGCAGCAGTGCTGGGCGTGCGCCCGGGCCCCGGCTCTCGCAGGGCAGAGCACAGCCGTGGCAGGTGAAGCGGGGTGTCCGGGGGGCCTGGCACTGGGCTCCTGCCCTCAGCGCAGTGCACAATGTGCCCCATGGAGGGCCCATGGCAGGGTGCCCTGCACCTGCTCCTCCATCGCAGAGCTGCGATCCCTCGTCCCCTGAGCAGCTGCTCTCTGGGCATCCCTGTGGGGTGGTGGGGATGAAAAGCAGCAGGGAAAGGGAAGGGAAGGGAAGGGAAGGGAAGGGAAGGGAAGGAAAGGAAAGGAAAGGAAAGGAAAGGAAAGGAAAGGAAAGGAAAGGAAAGGAAAGGAAAG
>VZSV01000355.1:24580-39208 GCA_013398735.1 Nothocercus julius
GGAAAGGAAAGGAAAGGAAAGGAAAGGAAAGGAAAGGAAAGGAAAGGAAAGGAAAGGAAAGGAAAGGAAAGGAAAGGAAAGGAAAGGAAAGGAAAAAGGGAGCCCCCGTGGCCGCAACGGGGACGCTTGCAGGGGGTTCCTCTCCCCTGCCAGGGGTGGGCTGGCCGGGCCCTCCACGGCGGGTGCTGCTGCGGGCACCACGTGGCAGCGGGGTCTGCGGTGGGGCGGGAATCCCCGCTGTAGCGGCAGGAGTAGGGGAGGCCTTGGAGCTAAAATGAGTATGAAGAGTAAATTGCCATCCCACTCGTAAATGCAGCTGAGCTGCTGTAACTGTGACAACAGGCAACAGCTCCGGTTCAGGAGCGTCTTGGCTCCTGTTGGCAGTGTGGGAAGGTTTGGTGGAAGTCTCTCCAAGATCAGTCCAAGCATTCTGGGGATCAGGTCTCTGCGTCGACACCAAGCAATCGGGCTAGCCATCTTGTTATGGGGAGCAGAGTGGACAGGGACTGTCGTAACCTGAGAAGCAGGTTCACCAGGAGACTCTTCTATCATTAAATATTGAAAGACCCTCTCTGGCTGCAGCGTGTGCTCCACTCCCTGACAGCAGCTCTGTGAGTTTTGTTCTGGATGTTGCATTAAGACTCAGCTCTGTCTGCAGGAGACATCTTTGGATGGGAAAGGGGCTGTGCAGAGTCCGGGACAGTGCAGCAGGGACCATCAGTGCCAGCTTCTCATCACAGTGAGTCCCTCCCCACACACAGCAGAGCCCCTGTGCTACAGGCGGCAGGACTTGTCCTCTGTGAGCAACCTTGACTCTGCACGAGCCTCCCAGGGCTCATCCAGGTGCCTGCACCCCAGCCCCACTGGCGTTTCATCTTGCAACCGCTGCTTTGAGGGGCTGCTTGCTCGAGAGGGAGCCACATCCTTGGGTTCCCTATCAGGGTAGATGGCTTTGCAAGACAGCAGAGACAGAGGTAGGTAGAGCTGGGTTTGTAGGTAGGCTTCGTTTGCATGGAGAAACATGGAGGTTGGTCTTGGCTGAGGGCTGTGCTCTACCCTAGGACAGAGGAGCTGGTCCTGGCTGCATCACACTCCATCCGTGGGGCTGCATCCCTCTGAGGGAGGCTGGTATTAGCTGAGTTAAGGAGTGATTTGGGCTTCCTGGTCTGGAGCCTTCTGCTTTGTATAGACATCCTGAGGGGAGCCTGAAGAATGGCCGGAAGAGCGGCAGCGTGAACGGGCTCGGCCCGCGGTGCTGCAGCTGGCGGGGCAGCGGGGGCTGCTTGGCGGCGGGGCTGCTCTTGGGGAGCTGCGCTCGCACTGCATGTCCTGGGGGCCGTGGGAAGGGACTACAGATCCCAGCATCCTGCGGGAGTGTGGGACGGAGCTGCTGGCTCCTGCTGTGGTGGGGTGTCCAGCTGTGGGATGTCTGCCTTGCCCGGGGCTCCTGCAGGTCCCTGCCGCTGTGGCAGGAGCCTGTTGGCATGGGATGGGGTGGGACAGGACGGGGCAGTCCTGCTCGCGTGTGCCCTATTGCTCCGCTCCCCTCCAGCGTGCCGGAGCGGAGTGCGCGGCTCAGCCCTGGCTGCGGCGGCACAAGACCTGCTGGCTCAGCCAGGTTTGCACTGAGAGCTGCAGTGGTGCCCGCTCGTAGCATCGCAGCCCTTGGCTCCAGGTTTGCACTCGTCCTGCTGCCCAGAAAGGCTTTCCCTCTATTTCTTGCCCTGGTGCAGCTCGAATGGTACTGCTGAGAGGAGACAAGGGGGTGGCCCCCAGCATTGTCCCATTGATGGCTCAAGGCCCCCAGTGCCCTCAGCAGATGGAAATGGGAATGTCCCCTCTGCATGATCCCAGTCGTTAGGAACTCAGATGAAAGGGACGTTTGTGTGTCCCCACTGCCATGCCATAACCCTGTGGATAGCCCCACAGAAAGACATTCCCATCTCTATTCTGGGGCAGGAATCTCCAGATGCTTCACTGCTCCTGGTTCTGTCTTGGGGACAGTTTTCTTTCCAGTGACTTGACATTTCTGATAATTTCACATTTGTTAGATTGCTTGGGACCAGCTGCTGTGGTTGCTGTGAGTCTACAGTCTTTGCCCAGAATGGGGAGAAGCTGAGGGAGTAGCAGGGAATCTGGGCATTTGTAATGAAGGAGTCAGACTTGGACATGTGAAAGGTGGGATCATGGGCAGGCACAGAACGTCCTCCCCAGAGCTCTCCCTGCTCGTGTGGACGAGGCCCCTCTGGCTCCACTGGCAGCAGACTCCCCAGGGATGCAGAGGCCCGGGATGTTGGCAATGTACGTGTTGCAGTCTAAATACATCATACAATATTTGCATAATTTATTCTTCTGTGAAGAGTTTAATCTATCATTTCCAATAATAAACTCATAAATCTCCCTTACCTGTTATTAGGATTTCGAGAAGATGTGTGTACTATCAGCATTTAATTTACCTCCTGAATTGCTCCCTATGCAGCCTCGTGCCTTTGACATCACTGGATGCACATTCACATGGTTGATGCTCCAGCAGGTCCTCATCAGTTAAGGAGAGAAAAGCTGGAGTCTTGGGAGGCCATTCCGGCGAGGAGCCCAGGCCTCCTCTGTGCCAGCCCAGATCTGCTCTGGCAGTCAGGACATGCAGACGGAGCCAGGGAGAGGGGCATCTTCCTGGGGACCGCACAAGGTTTCCACAAGAGTTGTGCACTTCTCCGCAGTTAGTAACAGCTCCTTGGGCCTGGTCTGTTGCCCCAGGCCCAGCTCCAGCACTGTCCAGGGCCACAGAGGGGGCTGCAGGTAGCCAAGACCAGCTGCTTCCATGTGAGCCTTGGTCCTGCTGCTGTCAGCCCTTGGTTGGGCCCTGGAGGATGAGGCTTAATATCCTCACAGATTTCACTGGCACTGCTGATCCTGCCTGGTATCGTTACGCACAAAAACATCTAGTTCTGTTTGGAAACTTGCAGAGTCCTGGGCCTCAAGGGCTTCCTGTGGCGGTGAGTTGCACAGGCTAATTACGGGTGATGTGACAAAGTATTTCCTTTCCTTAGTCTTAAGATTCTGCTGTGTTTTCCGTTGCCCTTGTGCTATGAGATTAAAAGAGCAGAAGCCCTGTCTTCTTTCTGTCGACTGCTCAGGATGCCGCAGCCTTTTATCTGCGTCCCTACTTATTTGCCTCCCTTCTAAGGTAGTCAGCTACCAACCCTTTGCTTTCTCCTCTTCTGAGGGATTTCTAGCCCTCTGGTCACCCTTTCCTTGGCCTCCCATTGCTGAGTCCCTGCAGTTTTGCAGTCTCCCACGTGAGCCCTGCCCACGTTTCCCCGGACTGTGCTGTCCCTGGCCTTGCAAGGGCGTTTCCCCCCACCGACTGCCCCTCTCCTGGTGCTCCCGCTGTGTCCCCTGCCCCGTGGAGGTTGGTGGTCAGGTACTGCCTATGCTCAGCCACGCCAGGACAAGCCTCAGCAGCCCTGCTTGCTGAGGCCATGCTGAGCACGCAAGCAGCGCATGCAGCCTGGGGACTTGGCAGATGCTACCAGCTCGCTGCTGTGCACGTGCGCCTTGGGGACCGTCTGTCTGATGCACGTGTGGCGAGGCGGAGGGTGTGGAGCCGCACCAGGGGCATGACAGGGGGTCTGGCTGCCGTGGCTCGGGCCATGCTGTCCATGCTGCTGAGCTGGAGCCTCAAGCCGCCGCGGCCGCCGGAAGGCAGCTGGGTGAGCTCACGGAGCATGAGCTGCTGCAGGAAATGCCTCGGCGCTGCGGGAGCGCCTGCCGGGCGGCTGGGGCTTCCCGCTCAGCACGGCCCTGCTCGCGCTCCCGTCCCGTGGCAGTGCTGGCCCTGCAGGCAGTGCGGGGGCACCAGGCTGGGCCCCGCGGCGTGCAAGCTGAGGCCGCAGCTGCTCTGCACCTTCCCAGGGCTGGGGGAGGCTGTGCAAGGCCCCGCGCAGTGCTGCCCTGTGCCTGGCTGCGCGGCCTGGGTTTGGTGTCCCCTGCCAGCGCCTGCACATCCCAGCCTCGACCAGTGCTGAAAGGGCAGGGGCAGCTGGGTGCTGAGCGCCGTGATGAGGCCAGTGCTGCCGTTTTGGGGGGCACACAACAGAGGTGAAGTTTTTCAAGCGACTGTCAGTATCTGTGATCCCTCTGCCACAGGGGGCTGCAGTGTTTCCTGTAACCGGTTTCAAGGCTGGTGGCCTCCCCGCTGCCCGTGCAGAGCCCCTCGAGCTCCCTGCAGAACAAGACCCTCGCGGCACCCCTTCCCCCATAGCGCTGTGCTCCTGCTGACACCAGCTGCAGCACGACAGGCTCCTCGAAATCCCAACTCATACATTTTTAATTTCCTACAACAGAGCAGCCATTTCAGCCACTCACCCAGAAAGGATCTTTAATGAGAAGCAAGGAGAGAGAGCACGCACATTTCCAGCACATAAGACGGCAGAGACATTACGAATGCAGTTTTCTGTTTTTCCGACTGCCTGTAGCTGTGCCTGTATTCAGCCTGCTGAACCTGCCCTGTCTTCTGGAGATGGGCTCAGCCCGGCCCTCGCACTCTGACACCAGGAGCAGGTTCCTCCTAGTGTTGTTGGCTCTGCCATTCCAGCCCTCTGCTCCCACCAGGACCCTGCCTGGAATGGATGCGTCTGCAGGCAGGAGAGGTGCAAGCAGATTCCCTGGTGCAGCGGTGCCGCCGCCTCCGGTGCTCCCCTTCCTCGTGGCTCCCTCGGGAGGCCGTGCTGCTGTCAGAGGGGTCTGGGCTGCTGTGCGGGGTCAGCAGAGACTCGGCCCTGCTGATCCTTGGGCACGCGTGGCAAAGGCAGGGCCCTACAGCTCCTCGTGGGGCAGCGGACAGCACTGTTCCCGGGGTGGGGATGCAGGCGGCAGGCAGGGTGGTGCTGGGGGCAGTGCTCCTGCCTGCTAGAGAGGCCGGGGAAAGCGCAGGGCAGCAGGGCTGGTCACAGCCCAGAGGTGGTCTTGCCTCTCTTCCTTGTCTTGCTCCCCCTTCCAGTGTTGCATTCCCAGGGATGTTCCCATATTTTCCTGCTGTCTCGAGGCTGAGCTTGCTATGAGCCTGAGCAGGGCACTGGGGCCTTGCACGTGGTGCGTTTCACTGACACTGTCCTCACCATATGTTGTCTGCAGGTTGATGAAGAGGACTTGTTGTGACCCTGTACCTCTGACAGTCATTTCAGGTAAGCCCCATGATGTTCCTCCTTTTGTGCCTTTGGAAACTCCTTGGGCCACCCAGGAGGGGAAGGTGGGGAGCAGAGCTCTGGCTGGTGGGAACAGGCTGCAGCCTTGGTCTGGAAGGGGATGGCGTGTCTGGGACGCTTGGGTCTTGGATGTCCTCACCCGTGCCCAGGGCACTATGGCTGTGCTCAAGCCACAGATCTGCATGTGGAACTGGGAGCTCTCCTCCTGTTGCCAGAAGCCACAGGACTCCAGCCAGGACTCCAGCCCTCCCCATCTGGACAAGCTTCCCCCGATTCCTGTCTGGTCACAGTTTCCATCTGTCTCTTCTTTCTTGCCTCAGGTTCTTGTCTCTGCAGGTTTTCTGCAGAGCTCTAGTCCATGTCTTCTTCATCAGCCCTGATGGCCTGCAGCCTGCACACCCTGCGGGTCCTTCCCTGGCAGCTCCTTGCCTTGGGCGATCCTGTCCTCTGCCCTCATCCTCTGTGCTGGGTGGAGGCCCAGCTTCTTCGCCCAGCCTAGCTGGCCTCTTTGCCTGCCCATCCAACTTGCTCCTCTGAGCAGCTTCCTCCCTTCCCTCTGCACTGACCTGCCTTGGTGCCCAGCAGGGACCTCAGCTCCAGTTCACACAGCAGCAGCGGGGTCCTGCCGGAGAGGGTCCGGCTCTCCTGCGTACCTGTCCCAGGGGATGTGTTCCCACCTTCTGCCCTCCCCGTGCTGCAGTGCTGGGGCTTGCTGGGGAGCAGGGCTGCAGGCTCTCCCTGCTCCAGGATGACCCCGCTGCATGCAGCACCTGTGTGGAGCCCGGTGCTGCAGGCAGGGTTGGATTGAGGAGCTAGCAAGGAGCCTGGTGCAGAAAGCGCCAGGCTCGGCAGCCCCCGTGCCCCAGCACTGCGTGGGCCCGGCTGCACAGCCAGGCTCCAGGGTAAGGTTTGAGAGCAGAGGGAGAGGCAGAAGAAATATAAATGCTAACGCACGAGAACAGTGAGGCTTTTGCTGAGTGTGGCTCTGGCTTCAGCAGGGGCTTTTCCCCGCAAGCAGCTTCTCTCCCAGCCTGCTGTGCTGCTGCTTCCCCGTGCACGCTGCGGAGCGCGGGCTGCGCGTGCGGCCCCGGCACTGCGTGGGCTGCGCTGCGTGGGCTGCGCATGTGTTCCTGCGCGGGGGCGGCACTGCGGGGGCTGTGCTGCGGGGGCCGCGCGTGTGTCTCTGTGCTGTGCTGGCGCTCGGAGCTGGAGCTGGGCCCGCCGGGCCCGCACGGCGCCACCGCAGCGCAGGGGCTGTCCCGCTGCATGTGGTGGTGTGAGCCAGGCTGGCAGGCACGGGCCCGGGCTCCTCTGCTGGCTTGAGCGCCCTGTGCGGTGCGTCCTGCCTGGCCCCCCGCCACGTCTCCACAGTCCCATGTTGGAAAGCTGCAGCCCTGCATTTCTGGGCGCTTCCCGCAGGTCACTTCAACAGAGCAGCACTCTGGCCCGCTCTTGCTCCTGCAGCAGATTCAGCCCCTCGCACAGGGCAGACGGGCAGATCCCGCAGAGACCCCAGGCGCCGTGGAGCGCTTTGCTCCTAACCCTTTGGCAGCTGGGCCCCAAGGCCGGGGACGCGGGGCTGCTCCCCAGCCCATGGGGAACTTGGCTCCATGGGGTGTCCCACGTGGCTATTGCCTGACCGGGACCTGGTGCCTTGTCCCTGCGTGCGGTGGCTGCACCAGCTGCACCACTGCTGGCCTAGATCCGCTCGTGCGGCGGCTGGCTGGGCCAAGGGAGGGAGGGCAGGGGTGCCCTGGGGCGAGGGATGCGAGAGGCGATTAGCGCCGGGTGCCAGACAAGCAGATGGAGGCAGGTTATCCTATTAGCGGGGCTCAGTGGGAGAAGCCACGCCGACCGCGGGGGCAGGCGGTGGCCGGCCGGTACTTGAGGCCCCGCAGCTCCACAATGCCCGTGGGGGGCAGCAGTCCCCACGATGCCCGCTCGCCATAGTGCCTGCACTGGGCAGCACCGCGTCGCTGCAAACAGGTGGGGTTTGTGCTCCTCGGTGCGGGGCTCCGTGTGTGGCGCTGGCTCCCCTGCTGCGACCCTGAGGAGCGAGGGGGGGTGGGCTGCGCTGGGCGGATGCGCTGGTATAGGTGGGAGGCACTGCCCAGACCTTGCTCTGTTGGTTCCCCAGGGCCCTCCCGGGGCTTGGCAGGGAGCAGAGCAGCCAGTGAGGGTCTCTGCACTGAGTCCCATCCCCATCGCCACCGGCCCCGTGGAGCAATCTGACCACAGGGCGAGCGTGCGCGGAGCAGGGACTGGGGGCGCTGGGCCGGGCGCGTGCCGCAACCTGCGTGCTGCCATGGTGCCGTGGGTGCCGCCGTGAGTGACGTTCCCATGGCTACGCGCACCGCGCTCCCGGGCCCCGCGGCTGTGGTGAGGCTGTTCTCATGGCAACTGCCCCCAGCACTCCATCCCTTGGAGCGAGAGGCCTCCCTGCGGTGGACAGGGCGCTGCGGGCTCTGTGGGGTCCCCGTGCTGGTGCTGCGGGGACAGTGCTCCGCGGGCTCATCGGGGCGGGCGATGCAGCGGGGTGCAGAGGGCTGCAGCAGGGTGCAGTAGGGCGCAGAGGGCTGCAGTAGGGCACAGCGTGGTGCAGCGGGGGCAGCAGGGTGCAGTAGTGCGCAGCGGGTGCAGCAGGGCACAGCGGGGCGCAGCGGGCGCAGCGGGGGCAGCGGGGTGCACCGGGGGCAGCGGGGCGCACCGGGTGCAACAGGGCGCAGCAGGGACAGCGGAGGACAGCGGGGTGCAGCAGAGCACAGCGGGGCACAGTGGGACATAGCAGGGCACAGCGGGGCGCAGCAGGGCACAGCAGGGCACAGTGGGGTGCAGCGGGGCACAGTGGGGCGCAGCGGGGTGCACCGGGAGCAGCAGGGCGCAGCGGGTGCAGCAGGGCGCAGCAGGGACAGTGGGGCACAGTGGGACATAGCAGGGCACAGCGGGGTGCAGCGGGGCACAGCAGGGCACAATGAGGTGCAGCAGGGTACAGCAGGGTGCAGTGGGGCGCAGCGGGGTGCAGTGGGCTCCCTGCCGGCATGGCCGCTGGAGCCACGGCCTGAACGCAGCGCGCTCGAAACTTCTTGCTGTCCTGCCGCGCTCCAGCGGGTGCCCATGCGCGCTGCCCCGGCCCGCGTGCTGCACCACATCAGCTTCCCTCTCCTCTCCTCCTGGCAGGGCAGCCCCTGGTGTCCCAGGGCCTCCATGGGCCTTGGACACCCGCGTCTACTGCTGCCACCCAGACCCCTCCTGCAGCCCCATCTTGCTGCCCTCGCGGTGCTGCAGCCACCCTGGGTGTCTGGGCTCCCTCTCCAGTCATCTGCACATCCCCATCAACCCACTGACCTTGTCACTTGGGGAGGGAGAATCAATCAGCCACAGCTTTACCCATTGGACCCGAAGGGCGCTGTGCACTTGCAGCTGATCGATGGGTGCCCCACGCTCGCCTCTCCCAGCCCTCTCTGAGCCCCAGAGGCAGTGGTTCCCAGGGAGGCCACCCTGGTGCCAGTGTGGGGCAGGGGTCGCTTGGGAGGACTTGGGCGTGGAGGCAAAGGACAAGGCTGGCTGTGCAAAGAGCTCGGTGCTGCCTGTCATGTGGGGCTGGGCCAGGGCCAGGGCAAACAGCCGGCGACGGCCCTGCATGCCCAGATAAGCACCTGAGGACACTCCGGGTCCTTGGACTGCAGCGATGTGGAGCTGGCAGCCCCGGCCAGGGGAAGCGCACTGCAGCCCCACGACGGCATCCATGGAACCCGCCGCAGCTGTGCAGGTGGGGAGGAGCGCGGCCCCCGTGCAACTAGGACTGGGGCAGGGGGTGACGCCTGCGTGTGCGGTGCTCCTGCCGCTGCAGGGGGAGGAGATTCCCGGTGCTCTGTCCCCGCATGGCTCCCAAGCAGAGTCCCAATCCCAGCGCTGCGGGAAGGGATGGCCCCATGCACGGGACCCGGTGCAGCCCATCCCCTCCAGCCCGTGGCTGTGGGGAGCTGCTCCCTGGAGCAGCAGCCTCCAGCAGTGGTTGGACTCGGTGCACGGTGCCCACTAGGCCCCCCAGCACAGCAGCGCCGGAGAGCAGCGCAGGCCGGCAGCCCAGAGAGGCTCCGGGGCAGCGGCTCTGTGGGGAGGGTGCCATTCGTGTTCCGAGCCGCGAGCACTGTGCGTGCTGTGTGAGCAGGGTCCTGCTGGGTGCTCTGAGCTCTGCCCACTTCCCCAAGGCGCCAGTTTTGTTCCCCGGTGCCTGAGGGAGGGCAGGGGTCCACGCGCCAGCAGCGCTGGCGATGCTGAGAGGTGTGAGCAGAGCACGGCCCTGCTCATGGCCTACGACGTGGATACGCATCCTTGCATGAAGGAAGGCAGGGAAGAACCGTCCAGGCCAGCAGACGATGCTGACACGGGAATAAACAGGGTAAACTAGCCGGGGTTGTGTGGTCTAGAAATTAGGTCATTTCTAGCTACTACAGCCAAGAGGTCTGAAAATGCTTTCCAGGAAGGGCGAGGGGACCTGGAGCAGGGAGCTGGGTGAGGAGCGGGGCCCGGCTGCCAGGGGGACCTGCAGGAGGGCGGCAGGAGCAGCCTCCCCCAGTGCAGCCCTGTGCCCGCAGTGCGGGCAGGCGCAGGCCCCTCCTTGTGCCAGGAGCACCCCAGAGCCCCAGACCACTGCTCCGCCTGGGACTTGCCGCTGCGGCATGAGCAGGAGCCCCGCTAGCCTAGCGAGCGCCACTCGTTTTGGTGGAGGCACTATTCATTTGTTCCTGTCACTATGAAATCTTCTTGAAGGATTTTTATAACTCTTTCTGATCATTTTTCATCCTTTTTTTTTTTTCTGGCATTAGAATAAGACACATTGGATTATAATTTCTAAGATACCCAACTTTTTTTTTTTTTCAAGATAAGTGATTTTTTTTTTTTTCTTCAGCAGAACAGTTGATTTAATAAGAGAAAATGAATGTGAATGACTCTGCAAGTCTGTATTGGATTTTGGGAGTGGGGGTGGCCGGTGCATTTTTCCAACCACTGTCAGTTGTATCTGAGACATTATCAGGAACTAATGAAGTATCAGAATACTGGAGAAAAAAGCAAGAATAATCCTGGCAATTACCATCTGGAGCATTTAATTTCTCCCCCTAGTGAAATAACAAAAAAAGGAATAAAATCCTTGAATAGCAATAGCCAAGTGGAACCGCAGGCGTCAGCACGCAGGCCAGCCTGCTGGGGCTCACGTGCGTGGGGGGAACTTGCCGCAGGGCAGCTGTGATGCTGGGGCAGCGCGGGCTGGATCCTGCTGGGCCGGGGCCGGGGTGGCGAGGCTGCGCTGAGGTGGTGCAGGCAGCAGGGACTCTTTTTTGCACCGATGTGGCAGAAGGAGGGAAGCAGTAGGTGGGAACCAGGTCCCAGTGCTCCAATGCACATTTAGAGCACAGCGGTTGCTCTGGAAGTTTTTGTGCCGAGCGGTGCCGGCTGGCAGCGACATGTGCCCCTGCCTGCCTGTCATGGACAAGGCCTGGAGAGGTGATAGCTGGAGCTCAGGATCCTTCCCCAGCACCTTTGGGCAGATGGGTCCCCATCCAAGGTGTTCTTCTTAGTGGGCTCCAGCTTCTAAACCTCTTCATGGGAGCGCAGGTTCCAGTGCAAAGTGTATGTCCTCATGCCAGTGCTTGTCCTGACTGTGTGTGTGTGTGCATGCACCTTTGCACCAGAAAGGACCTGTCCTGTCTATAGGTCTGTGCATGAGCTCCCTCTCTGTCCCATAAGCTGTGTGTGCACTTGCATTTGCGCAGTATGCGAGACATGGATTCGTGTGCATGCCACAGACCTCGCCCGCTCCAGGAAGGGGTGTGTGTGTGTGTGTGTGTGTGTATGTGTGCATGTGCACCAGCTGCAAGGTACTTCTGTGCCGCTGCCTTCCCATGCGTGTGTACACATGTGTGTGCTGAAACTCGTCCTTGTTTGCTCCAGGGCCATGTGCCTGCATGCCCGTGCAATGCAGTCAGACCGTGAGTGATTTGCTTCTCTGATTATTTATCTCCTTATGGATTATGTGCATTTTTCTACACAGATTAAATTCAGTTTCTCTCATTCTTGTTTCTGATCTTTTTAGGAGCTTTTGTATTAATTCTTCTGTCTTTTTTTCTCTTATAGCACCTCCCGGTTTCATGTTGTACTTTGTTAATGTGCTGTTTGCTCTCTTCTAGCCAGTCCCTATACAAGTCAGGCCCAGGTCCACCCCTAGCCCCACATTTTGTGGCAGTCACCATCTCTGGAGCTGGACCACCATCAGTAGTGGTGATTTCCACCCAAACTTCCAGCTGCTTCCAGTTCATGAGATGAGGCAGGTGGAACATCACATGTGTGATGTCTGGAGAGGCTCTGCCCATCCTGAGGCAGGTGTGTCCAGCCAGCATGTGTTGGTCTGTGTGGTCCCATCTCTGAGGCTTCGTGTTGCCCATGCCTGCATGGGCTCCTCACTGCAGGACACAGAGCACTCGTGGTGGCAGGGCCTGCACTCTTCTGTCCCGCGTTGGCTGCGTGCTGGACCTTCTGGTCCTGCTGCATCTCCTGATGTGGACAGGGTGGTGTACGGACCTGCTGGCCTCTCTGAACACTGTGCCACCCCCACCTGCCCCACCAGACTAAAGGGCACTCTCTGTGCGGGACCTGGGTCTGCTGGCGGCAGGTAGTGAGAGGCACTGGACGTGGGCCGGTGGTTACGTGCTTCATCTCAGCCTTGAGACCCCTCTGCTCAGGACAGCTCTGACTTTGCCACGTGCAGACCATGGCTGCTGGCTCTCGAGTTCAGCCTTTCCATGCTTCTCTTCCTGGCCCTTTGTTCTCCAGATGAGTTCTGTGCTGTGAGCGGTCTCAGCCCAAGGCTCACCACGTCTCGGCTGGCTGTGACTCACCAGGCATTTCATCCACATCCTTCCCCCTTACCAGCCCCACCTTGTCCTTGGTGTCTTGACCCAAAGCGGAAGAGCCCGGCCTATTCCCTGTAGCCCTCACTATCTCACTATTTCTGCTTCAAAGCCAGTGTCCCGTCACTGGAGATCTACATGCTGCCTTTGCAGAGCTGCCTTTTCCTGGGGCCAGGGTGCTCCCAGCATGGGCCTTAGGCATGCCCTAGGTGCAGGATACTTTTCAAAGCCTCCACTCCTGCCTTGTCCCCCCTACTGCCCAACATGTGATCTTGGACTCCAGATCACAACCTGGCTGAGGAGCTGTGGAACAGACAGCTTGGATCGTGGTGTTTTAGCCTTCCCATGCTGCTGAGCAGGGACACTTTGTCACAGCTTAAGAAGAGGCTGGTTGAGGATGACTGGGATGGTCAGGTCCCTGTGCCCACTCATCCTTGTACACAGACTCAGCCCATGCCAGGGCACCACGGAGAGTCCAGGGGTGAAGGGAGCTCATGGAGCTGAAGACTCCCTGCTGCCTTGCAGCCGTGAGAGCGGCAGCAGACAGACCAGGACCTGCAACTCTGCAGAGACAGAGTGGAGATATCGGCAGAAGGAAAGGGAGGACAAGTTGCTTTCTGGGCTGATCTCATTGGTTTTGTCATAGTTGGCCCACTTTTTGAGTTCTGAGGCCAGTGGTGTGGAGTCGCAGTGCTGATCCTCCAGGATCCCTTCCCTGCGACCCTGGGCTTCCAGGTCTGTGGGTGCTGCCTTCCCCATCTGTCCCATCTGCTCTGCCTGTGCAGGGCTTTGCAGCAGATGCTGCTCCAGCTGGGAGAGTTGCTTGGGGCTGGCTGCCCTGGCAGAGCCGGGCTCTCGCTGACGCCTGTCTCGTGCAGTCCCTTGGCCTCCAGGCGGGAGGGCTCCAGGAAGATCCATTAGTCATTTCCTGGGCAGATTCAGGCCATCCTGTAAATCTCTCCAGCTCACAGTGGTTTGGGGACTATTTCTGTGTGACGACTAAAGCCTTGAATCTCGGCCAGTGAGGGGCAGGACACGGACACAAGACCAGTCCTACAGGGCCCAGCACAGTAGCTCTTGGCAGGGCTGTCACTGGCCTGTCCCTGCCTGGGAGCAAGGACTTGACCCACTGGGCAGGCAGGGTCCTCCTGTCTGTGATTACTCCTTACAGGCTTAGGGACTGGCAGAAATAGCAGCCATTAGTAGTAGATGCTCAACTCTGTGCACTGGAGCTCAGGGTAGGACAGACTGTCCCTACCGCAGTGTGTACATGTGGCTGCTTTGACCGAGACAGGTCTCTAGGGGTGGATCACAGGTAACCCGTTCACCCGCTACCAGAGCCTTGGCATGGGGACATTGCTGCCATTTGGGAAGTGTGTGGCAGGCAGCCCCTGGCTCTTGTGTGACTGGCTAAGCTGGCAGTGCAGGATCAGGCCCGCCGTGTCCTGGGCAGCACCAGCATCTGAGCAGGGCTCTCCATGGCTGGACCTCGCAGCTCTCCAACACCTGCACAATGAACAGTTTGCAGGGCCAGAACTAAGACTTTTCCAGGGAAAAACCAGGAACAAGCAGGGGGTGAGGCCTCCTCAGGTCACATCTACTTGTGCTGCTCATGTCGAGCCTTGCTCATGGCTCCTTTCTTGATGGGGAAAGAGCAGGCAGGCCCTCCAGATATGCTAGTGCAGATGTGGGGATGAACACTGACGGTTGCAGAAGCGAGGCAGGGGCACTGCGACAAGCTACAGGTCTTGGTGCTAGTGTGGAGATGGTTGATGCCTCTGGAGCTCAGGAGTGGACCAGGCCCCATCCTCTGCCCTGGGGGGGCTGGGTGAGCTCAGGTGCATCCCTAAGCCCTCCCTGGGTGAGCAGGAGCTCTGGGCATCCGTGTGGCTGGAATGGAGGGCAGCCGGGGGTGAGGGACAAGGTTTCCAGCATGGGGGCCCCTTCTGGGTGGCTGATGGGAGCCACCGCAATGGGAGCTGACCCCACCAGGGAGGCTGGAGGAGTTGGGCTCTGCTGGGGGGCCACTTGAGGGGATCCCTGTGGCAGGGGCCCCTGCTCTGGGCATTGAGAGGGGGAATGTGGTCTCTGGCATGGGAATTCCCACGTGGTGTGGGAGAGGTTCTCTGCAAATTCCCTGGCAGGGCGTGGGAGAGGTCCCCCCTGCCACGGAGAATGCCATGGGTGGGGGGGTTTCACAGGTTCCCCTGTGCAGGGAGCAGGTTCCCCTGCAAGGTCCCTGTGTGCAGTGTGGGGACCCGCTGCAAGGTCCCCGCCATGGGGTTTGCTGTGTGGGGAGTATCCCCGGGTCCCTGCGTGGGGCGGGGGCTCCCCAGAAGGTCTGGGTGTGTGGGGGTCTGTAAGGAGTGTGGAGGTCCCCTACGAGGTCCTGGGCAGGAGGATCTCTGTGGGGGTGTCTGCACAAGGTCCCTGCGTGCACTGAGGGTTCCGCGGGAAGCCGCATGGGGTGAGTGGCTCAGGGTGTGCGGGGTGCCGGTGGGGGTCCCGGCTCGGCA
>VZSV01000355.1:39708-96808 GCA_013398735.1 Nothocercus julius
CCCCGACCCGCACCCCGGCCCCACATCCCAGCCCCGAGCCGCACCCTGGCCCTCGGCTCGGCGCAGACCGCGACCCGCAGCCTGACCCGCAGTCCGGTCTGGCCCCGGCAGCCCCCTCCCCCCTGGCCCGGTCCGTGCTCGGGCTGGCACCACCCGGACAAACTTCGCAAGGGCGGCGGCAGAGGCGACCGGCCCGGCTGGAGTGTTCCCGGCCCCGCAGAGCCAGGAGGACGCCGTCAGAGCGCCCGGGCAGCCCCGCCGAGCGCCCCGCAGGGGCGGCCCCGGCCCCAACCCAAACCCCGGCCCCAACCCGAACCCTGGCCCCGCAGCCTGCAGCCCGCACCAGTACTGGGAGCAGCAGTGCCACGGGTGCTGGCTGCAGCCGTCCTGCCCTGAGCGCGCTGGGCACCGTGACTGGCAGCTACCTGGGGCTCTGGCACTGGCTGAGCCTGCCGTGCATGGTGCAGATGTGACACCGGCAGATTTGGGGCGCCAGGACACCACACGGCATGTTGCAGTGCGCGGGAGAGCTGGCCGTGCCGAGTGGGGCCCGGCGTGGCGGGACAGTGCCCCAGGTGCAGGCAGGGCGTAGGGGCCGCAGCAGGGAGCGGGGTGTGACACAGCATGGCTGTGCATCGCGGGGTGCCAGCTCTGACGTGGGGCAGCATGTGCATGGGTCACCGAGGGGCACTGCGGCCATGAAGCCGTGTGGCACAGTGGGGATAAGCCATGGGGCACAGTGTGCTGCTGGGTCATGCGAGCGGCCGTTGTGCAGGCGTGGAGCACGCGTGGGGGTGTGGGCAGCTGTTATGGAGTGCAGCGTATGGCTGTAGCGGGGGATTTTGGCTCCAGGGCTGTAGGCACCAGGAACGGGGCAGTGGTGGTCCTGGGGGCTGCAGGACCTCACCGTGTTTCAGCCATGACAGGTTGGGACACGGTGTCCCTGTGTCGTGGGCTATTCTCTGCATGGGGCTGGCTGGGTCGCGCTCAGAGGTGCAGGTGTTTTTTGGAGACGCGAGGAGCCCCGGAGCTGCGGGCAGGTGCCGGGGCAGGGCAGTGCCTGCCTGGCAGGGAGGCTGCTCCTTGGGAGGCAGGAGGGTCCTCGTGGGTGGCTGCGCACGCTGAGGCTGCGCGGGGCAGGCGGGGGCCAGTGGTGCTGGCTTGCGTGGCAGCGCTGCCCCGCGCGGCCCTGGCTCTGCAGGCTCTGCTGGCCAGCGCTGCAAGCAGCGGCAGCGCTGCCTTTGCTGTCGAAGAATCGAACAGACAGAAGCGCTGCACTAATGAGGACTGACCTTGTGCTGCGGGACCTGCTCACTGCTGCCCAGCCAGGCCTGCGGCACCAGTGCCGGGGCTGGAGCTGGGCTCTTGGGCAGGAAGGCTGCGTTTCCCCCTTGCTATGAGCAGCAGAGCATCAGCTCTGTGTCCACTATGCCGAGCTGGTGCACAGGTCTGGTTGTGTCCCACTGCCACTGCTGGTCCCTACCGTGGACTCCATCGCGTGGCGCAGCTCGCGGTGGGGCCCAGGGTGGCCTGTGAGCACAGCCGCTCTGCACATTGCCCTGGTACCCAGTGCCACTTGCTGTCCCTGGCCCTGCTCCATGTCGCCCTGCTCTGCCTGGGGCAGTTTCTAGGAATTCTGGACAGTTTCTGCATGGCACCTTCGCGTGTAGGCATGCATGGGGTTTTGCCCAGACTCCATCTCCCGGGGGCAGCAGGGGGCTGATTAGAGGAGAGTCCCAGATGCAGCTCTGTGGTGGGTGGGGGTTAGGGGGCCAGGGGCTGCATGGGGACACGGCAGGGCTGTGGAGGACTGCCAAGAGCAGCCCAGCAGCCACGCTCAGCCTGTGCCACGTGCCCGGGTAGCATGCAAGGGAGCTCACTGCAGTCTCAGGCCGGGCTCCGGCTGTGCCATGGGGGCGCAGTGGTGCACGCAGGGTTTGTGAAGGTGCACACAGGGCTCCTGGAGGCGCACACAGGGTCCTGGAGGTGCACACAGAGTCCTGGAGGTGCACACAGGGTTTGTGGAAGTGCAGGCAGGGTCCTGGGGGTGTGAGCAGGGTCCTGGAGGTGCATGCAGGCTCCTGGGGGTGCTGGGCTGCCAGGCCATCCATAACCTGGTGACACATGGCCATTGGCCCTGGCCACCCCTGGGCTGTGCTGCGTGGGATGGTGAGTGCTGGCTTGAATGGGATGAAGGAGAGCTGCAGAATGTCATGGTGTCCTGGGCAGGGGGACCTGTGTCCTGGTAGGGCCTCTTGCTGCTTGACCCCTCTTCCTTTTCCCTGGACTGGGCCTTTGCATTTCTCTGGGCACTTTTGCATTTGTGAGCTGCTGTCCCTGAGTGTTTGTCAGCAGTGGAGAGCCCAGCTGGAGCCCCGGGCAGGACGGTCCCACCAGCCTGTCTGCTCCTGATGGTGCCCTCAGGGGCAAGGGGGTCCGGGCTCTCCTGGTGCGTTCTGGTCCCCAGAAGGCATTGCCACCCAGAGCAGCAGACGAGGATGGGATGGGCTGAGGAGAGGGAATGACAAGCTGCAGTCGGGTAAGGATGAGCAAGGGACAGGTCAGTGCCCGTCTTGTGAATGGGAGCACCCTGTCTACCCCGGCCTGCTCTGGATCTCCTTCCCACGCCTGCCTGGAGCTGCTCTGAGCGTGTGTGTCAGGGAACATCCCAAGAGATGAGGCTTTCTTGCATACACTGGGGAGGTGCGAATGTAAGGGAAGGGATGGGTCCTCAACAGAAGGGCTGGTCTCCACAGGACTGCAGTGCCGAAATTTTGCTCCTGGAGCCCCAGTCCTCACACGGTCTGCAGTGACCTGTACCCGGGGCTCTGCAGCGGCCTCCTCGTGTGGGTGGCTTGTGGCACCTGGTGTGGCAGGCACATCGCCCATGGTGGGCGCCCATGGGTGGGCGCCCATGGGTGATGGTGGTGGGCCATGGGTGATGGTAGGCTGTGTGATGGTGGGCTATAGGTGATGGTGGTGGGCTAGGGGTGATGGTGGTGGGCCAGGGGTGATAGTGGGCTATGGGTGATGGTGGGCTATGGGTGGTGGTGGTGGGCCATGGGTGGTAGTGGGCTACAGGTGATGGTGGGCTATGAGTGATGGTGGGCTATGGGTGATGGTGGGCTGTGGGTGATGGTGGGCTATGGGTGATGGTGGGCTATGGGTGATGGTGGTGGGCAATGGGTGATGGTGGGCCATGGGTGACGGTGGGCCTTGGCCTTCCCTGCAGCAAGCTCTGCTTTAGGGTGGGGATTCATCTCCTTGGGCCATCCTCAGGCACAGGGTGTGCAAGTAGCTTTGCAAAGGCAGGTTGCACTTCATTAGTTATTGGTGTTTCAGAAACCAGGTCGTAGCTGGCAAGAGTTCAGGTTATTTAGAATTATGTCTCCTGTAAGATTTAGAGCCCCCAGGTGGGGTTTTAGACATTGTGAAGTTGCTGGCTCTTAGTGTCAAGACTCCCAGCTCTCTTGGAGTTTTCTCCAAGCCTCTTTTAGGTTCCTCTGAAGCCTCTTTCTCTACCTTTGTTCAGGGTAAAGCCTTTGAATTTGCCTTTAGTGGTTTCCATTGTTAAGGGCAAATCTGCACCCGGGTTGTGATCTCCTCTCTGAAGCGTCAGTCCCTTTGGGGACTCTACTGCTACAACCTAATGATGGGCCAGTACTTCAGGTCAAATAGCTGAGCAACCTGCACCAACTCTGAGCTGGAGAGAAGGGCACTGAGCGGCACTGCACCCGTGCCAGCTGCGCGAGGGCTGGGCTGGCCACGTGCAAGGAACACGACACCCTTGCCAAATGTTCCTGCTCTGTGCAGACACATCCTGCGTGCAGTGCTGCCTGCAGATGCAGCAGCGGGAGAGGCTCTGCCACAACACAGGGTGAAGGAGGGGTGTGCAGGGCGGGAAAGGAAGCATGTTCCATCTCCCAGAAGGAAATCGCCCTTCATGCAGCGCAGGGGCTGGTGGCATTTGCCCCAGGAGCTGCACAGCGTTGACGGCCGGTGCCGCGGCAGGAGGCCATGCCTGACTCCCTGCACCTAGGGGAGCTGCGGGTAAGGCCCGTGGGCCTGGAGGTGCCGCCAGGGCCGCGGTCGGGGTTGCTGCAAGGCTTGGAGTGGGGCAGTGTGACCTGGGGAGCAAATCGGTGTGCGGTGGCAGATGTGAGGCTGTCTGTCCAGTGCTTCAAGTCACCAAAAGAGCAGCAAGAACCTGGGCAGGAGGTGGCTCGTGAGCAAGGTCTCCAGAGCACTGTCAGTAGGAAACTGCAGGCAGTAGGACGTGGCCCCGGGCAGGAGGTGCAGTCTCTCCTGGCAGGGCTGTTCGGTGCTGTCCTGCCGGAGAGAGACCTCAGCAATTTCATGTCAGATCACCATTTTCCAAAAGTCCAGGGTGGTGGCAGGCGAGGAGGATCTGCAGCTTCACTTGAGGTGCAGGTGACAATGAGTCGTGGCCCTGCTATGGGCACTGCAGCTGGGCAGCCCTGGAGGCCTCCCGAGAAGGGTGTCCCGTGCACATCGTGGCCGCGGGTTTGAGATGTCTCTCTGGACCTGCCTGTGTCAGGGGGAAGGTTCCTCCCTCTCTTGGGGTTTTGATGACTGGAGACTTTCTGGGACTGGAGCAGGGGAATGTCCTGTGTTGGGCGTGGATGATGGTCTTGGTGCTTCAGGCTGCCCAGTTCCACATGGAAGAGGCTGGTTGACGTGTTGGCCAAGGCTCCCCTTCGTTGTGGTTGGTCAGCAGTTATTTTCTTCTGTGCTGCAGAAAAGGCTCTGCCCTGGCCCCTCTTTTCAGTCACCTGATATTTCAGGGTAATATTTTCTGCTTGTTATCACCTTAACGCAAATGAGCAAAGCCTGAAAACTAGGGCACGAAGTATTGATTATTTTTAAGGCAAATGACACTGGGAAATAAACTTTCATATTAAGAGAGAGAGAGGCAAACTTTTCCTGCACTTCTGCTTAGCCAGGACTGGTAATGGGAAGGAGGGCTGCTAAGAAATGATGCTGTGGGCCACCTGATGGAGTTGGGTTCAGACTGACTGTGCCATGAGGCTACACTAGCAGCAACAGTCCACGAAGCAGATGTCACTGAAGGTGCAGGTCTGCAGGCGGCGGGGGGTGCTGTGCATGTGGGCTGCCCCATGGACCGACCCATGCGGGCGCCTGGGCGGGCGGCGCGGTGCAGTGCAGCACATGCAGGGTGCAGGGGCTGCCAGTGCCCATGCAGCGCACAGGGACAGCAGGCACATGTGCCAACAGGGCTCTGGACTCTGCGGACACGCTGTGCCGTGAGGGTAGCTCCTGCTGACTCAGGGTTTTGCAAGAGGAGAGTTCCTGTGTCTGCAAACGAAAAGCCCCTTTCTGTGAAATTTTCTACCTGCTGCTGTGTTATGTCTCCTTAAAATGAAAGCAGAGAAAAGACAGCAGGGGTAGGAAAATATCACTGGACACTTTTCTTCTGAGCCAGTACCTGTCCCCTCATCACAGCCCACAACATGGGAGGGAGCGGAATGCTGAGAAGAGCTCGCAGGCACGGTTGGTGTCGCCTGCGCTGGCTCGCAGCTGGCGATGCTCGGGCAGCGTGCCGTGCACCGTGGCGGGCACTGCTGCAGCGCGGTGGCCTGGGCGAGCGCCATGCACGCCTGGCTGCTTTCCTGCAGCTGCGGGGAACTGCGCTCTGCATGTGCCCTGCTGCGAGCGTGGGGCTGGCCGGGAGACCCCCGTGGAGAGACATGCTCAGAGTGGGTAAGGGCTTTGTGTGGAAAGCATGAATGAAACTGTGCTCCAAATCTGTTCTGTGTTAAAAATGCAATAGGAAAACCACAGTGAAAACCTGCTCGCGTGTTTGAGATACGCGAGTGGCTGTCCCAGAGCCATGTTGCCGCTGGGTGCTGGCCGACAAGGGAAGGGTCCCTGGATGGGGGCTGGGGGCTGGGGTCAGCTCTGTGCTCCCCAGGGGTCCGGGCTCCTCACAGGGTGTCACTGATGCAGAAGTGGTTGAAGTGATGACTTTGGGGAGGTCTCTCCTCTGCGCACTGCTGTATGGATTAACTCCGCTTCTGCTGCCCAAACCTGGCTCAGGGTGCATCCAGGAGGACACAGGACGCGCCATGTTGTCACGGAGGGTGAGGAATCACCCGGCTGGCTGTGTGGTCCTTGGGCTGGGTGTGCAGTGGTGTCATTACAGCCCGCCGATGGCCCACGGTGCCGTGTCCTGCAGGGGGTCACGTGAGGGGGCCTGGGGATGCCACAGAGCCACATGTGCGACGCTGGGGCGCAATGCAGCGCGTGGATGCGCCACAGAGCAGGGTGGTGCAGGCCTCCAGAAAGAGCCTCCTGTGCTGACCCTGCTGTGACCAGGCCCTGGGGAGGGCTGGGGCTGAAGGACAGGAGCAACAGCGACGAGGAACAAGGCCATGAAAATGCTCAGCTTGGCCCTCGGCACTGCCTGCTGCTGGAGATCCGGGATGAAAGTATCCAAAACAAGAGTTAGAGGATTATAATCCACCTTTGTCCTTAATATGGACAAGCCAAGGTCTGTTTCTCTGAAATTGCTTTGAATTGGAGCCCCACATTGTTAAAATGTATTTGAAAAGTAGACTCCCGATTTTGCAGATGGGATGCGAAAGCTTTTCAGCTTGGGCCCCACTGGTAGGAAAGGAAAAAGGAAAAAAGGAGGAAAATATGAACTAGGAGAGAGCAAAAGTGCTTCCAGCAGTGACCTAGTCCCATCTGTCTGCTGAGTGTGCAGGGGCACTTGGCGGCTTGGAAGCCCTGGTGGTGTCTGCCCAAGTCTGGGCTGTATCCCATGGGAAACACCTTCTGCTCTGGGTGCTGGGCATGGCCACGGCCACCGTGGTTGTAATTCAGTGAGCAGTGAGACATGGGTTTGCTATTTACTTTTTTTTCACTGGAAGAAGGGAAAACTTGTTCCAAAGAATCACAGCTCAGCACGTCGCATAAAAAATGTATACAGAGAGATAAGAGCCTCTTGCAGACGAGTGGCTCTTAGGAAACTGCTATCAGAGCGCGGGAGCTCACTGAAACAGTTCAGAAAGATCTAGAGGA
The DNA here is from genome assembly GCA_013398735.1 of Nothocercus julius. Classification (NCBI taxonomy): domain Eukaryota; kingdom Metazoa; phylum Chordata; class Aves; order Tinamiformes; family Tinamidae; genus Nothocercus; species Nothocercus julius. Next base: position 46,774 of record VZSV01000355.1, read on the forward strand.
GCAGAAATGCTCTGCTGATGAGACTTCCTCCTGGAGCTTTCCAGGGGCTTTTCTTCTCCATTGTGTGCTGCCAATGGGTTTTCTTTTCTCTTTTAAATCGTCTTAAAACCAGTCGAAGGAGCTACTGTAGGTTAAAATAATGTTTCCCCCCATTAACTTTAACTTGCAGCAGTTCCCTGGTTCGAGTCACTTTGCTGTGCACCGGTGGAGATGAGGGAGATGTGCCCTGCTCTGCAGCTGCATGAGCTTCATGTGTCTGCAGGCTGCATCCATAGTGAGAAAAGGCTTTTGGTGCCTTCTGGGTCGTGTTGCACGTGGAGCTGGGTTAAAATGGTGCAGACAGGCATTGCCACTAGGAGAAACCGCAGTGACTCGTTCGTGCCTTGTGCAGAGTAACCGTAGGTGTTTGTGCTGCCCCATCATGTGGGACAGGTCCAGGGAGAAGCTGACACAATCAGGAAAATGGCCATTGCTTGTCCAGATACCGAAATGGACCATGAAGCTACCAGCACCGGAGATGTATTTCGAGCTCCTGGCAGAGTGGATGAAACCCTGCCATGTGCTAATTAGCTATTTAAATATACACCCACCCACACCACGCTCTATTTAGGTCCTCATTTGCTATCACAAAGCAGGAATAGAGAGCACAAGATTCAGGTTCTTGTGGTGGTGTATCTTCCTCCAGGTCATTTTTAAGATGATGAATAAAAAGCCTTTCTGCACCAAAAGGACACGGTCCTTTCCCCTGAGGGGCAGGGGGACACATTCCATGTAGCCTTTGCCTGTGGTCTTGGAGCTAGGGAGGACTGGGAGCCGCTGCAGCCGGGTTTGGGTGGAGCAGCATTGGGCCTGGGAGGGAGCAGGATCCCGCTGGAAGGGGAAGGCAGGGAAGAGGACGGATGCATTGGCTGCCACCGTGATGGGCTTGCTCTGGCACGGCAGGGGCCTCTTCAGCCTGGGCTTTGCCTCTTACCAGGTTCCCACCACATAGATCCTAAAATGCATTTTTACATGTTCTGTTTTGTCCCAGCTGCTTGTGCAAAGAAATGAGCAAAATAATTAGAAAAACACTGATATTGCAGAGGGAAGATCTGGAGGTCAGGGTATGACCTCTTAAATGACCCAAACATGAACCTGAAGCTTTGATCCCTGGCCAGAACACCTGCTTTCTGCTGGTGTGGACTCTCTGGATATCAGTAGTTGTGTCTAATTTTCACCTCTTTGGGGAGAATCAAACCACTTATGCACGTACTTTGAGATACATTTTGATTACAAGTCTGCATGTTGTTTTCCATAGGAGCCCTGCCTCTCTCGGATCAGATTAATGGTGCTTGGTGAATGAGGCAGCTGTTTGGTGTTTTTGATCTTCCTTATTCGCTGTGCAGTCCCATGCTTCGTCTGCTTGTGCTGTTGAATGCTGCACCAGACATGGAAGGTTTTAAAGAGCTTTTTTTCATCACTTGATCTTCCTGATTTAAGATCCAAATTAAAACATCCAGGAAGTGGGATCATCAGATCTTGCAAATATAGGAAACCACTGAATATTATCCCTTATCCCAAGCCATGGTTTGGGGTGAGCTAGATAGCTAGCACAGCACCTGCAAGGCGTGCAGCCTGGGGACAGAGCTTGCAGGAGACCGGGAGCCACCAGTTCCCTGGGAACCCTGTCTGGGGGGGATGGATCGTTTTGCTCCGGTGCAGCAGGGCACGGGGAGGCGATGAGCGGCGTTTGCACAGCGGCGGTAACACGGATCACGTAGCTCAGACAAAGCCCATGGTTCGGGCTGCCATTTAATAATTAACGGCAAACTTGCTGGCGGGAGCTGCTGAGCTGTGCCTGGGGGAGAGCCAGTCCTGTGCCGGGGAGGCTGGAGCGCGTGGGGTGTCACGGAGGGAGATGCAGCAGCCCCGCTGAGCCCAGTGCTTGCCCGGCCAGGCGGTGAGCGGTCACTCAGGCGGATTCATCGCATGAGTGCTCTGAAAAGCCTGAGAATCTGGTTTAACTGTAACCAGAAACAAGTGAAACTATTTCACTCCTTTGGCTCACTCAGCCAGATGGGTTCATGGATTACAGGATTCAAAGCTGAGGAACCAGGCGCAGCCTGAGGAAAGCAGAACTTGCCTTCCTTCTTTTCATCTAGCCATTAAAGTTAGTTGTCCAAGGGCAAAATCTGCCGAGTCTAAAATCTTACTGAACTTGAAAGAAAAGTTTATTTAAGTGACTATAGATAAAAGCCCTTTGTTTTGGGCCAGTGGTGGAAAATACAAGGCATATGTTGGTTACTACATTTTTCTTTTGTATCTAGAATGTTCAAGGTAGTTTTATTTAATCAGATATAACTAAAAATACTTTAAAATGCTGAATAAACTTAATTCAATGCCAGTTCTTATAATAGTTCAGTTTGACTTAAATCATAAGTAAAAAAACTACTCATGATCTATTAGGTAAGAAATATTCTACTCATTCTGTTATAAAATATTAGTGTAAAATTAAAGAATTGAATTTATATTTACATTATAATTGCTCAGATAGACATATATAGTTACTGTGTATTTACTTAGCAAAAACCACTTTCAGTTGTAAAGTCTATACTGAATTGCAAATTAATCTAATGTAATGGTTACGAATTGATCAGTCTCAGCCTTTCTTTAGGAAAATAGCTAAGCATACACACACAAAACAGCATTAGACTTGATTATTTACATCCGAATTTTCTGCCAGCTGATTTATCATGGTTAAATCGGTGATCACTTTGACTTAAATCAATCCACTTTGCTTTATAATGTGTGCAGAGGGAGTCTTTGCCTGAAGCGGAAGGGCTTTTGGTCACAGCTCTGCATCTTTGGTTGTAGCTGGCTGTTTTGGGGAGGGGAAGTTCAGCCACCAAGCACTGAGCAATGCCCTTGGGGATGTGGCAAGTGTGTTACTTAATGAGATGTTTGGAATAACTGCAGTTTATTTGCATGAAACTATTCAAACCCGACGTAAAGGAAAGCATATAAATACGGTGTGTATGCGGGCACAGCATATCCAGCCTCTGCTCCTCACGCAGTCAAAGCCAACGGTCTTCCCTGCCTCCTGCTCCGTGAGCTCGCAGGGGACAGGTAATGAAAGGGATGTCATTCTTAGAAGCAGAGCGGGGTTTCACCTCGGGGTTGGTTCTCTGCTGGTCCGAGTCAGCATTAGGTGCGTGACCATGATGCAAAGGCCCCACTGCAGGTCCCGTCCCCTGCAAGGAGGGCTGCAGTGTGAGGCCTGGCCTTGTGTCTTGTCCCGGCCATCGAGGAGGTTTTGAGGTTGCAGTCGAGAGCAGAGGTGCAGGAGCGGCTGGTGGGGAGCTCAGCCTGGAAGAGCTCTTCCACGCAAAACAAGGACACCCTCACGTTGAGGATGTGTCCTGGGCTATGGGAGGGCAGGTCCACAAGGCAGTGTTAGCAGGACAGAGCTGAGGATGGGCCGTGCTTCACCCCAGTGCTTGGAGGGCACTGGTGGCAGAGCACGGTGTGCCCCAAGAGCTTTGGCAGACCATCTGAACCTTGAAGGTTCAACCACTACTGAGCTCTGGGAACTCTGGGGATGGAGAAGCAGCGCAGGTGGATTTCACCCTTCCTCGGGGGAGATGTGTGCAGGATGTATTGTATGTGTGCAGGAGCTCCTGCCACTATCTGTGACTGGGAGGTTGGAAACTGGCACCAGCTGGTGCTATGGATTTTTTTCTCTGTTTTTGGAAGGAAGGCATGAGGGCAGCCCTTCCTCTCTTTTCTTGCCTGTGCTTAGAGGACAAAGTGAGAATAATTGAGCCATAATTCACAGTTACTGGAAAGAAAGCATGGGCCAGAGTATGAGAAGCAGTGCTGCAGCTTTATATTACAGCCAACTCCAGGGGAGATTATTTTTAATAAAATCTGGATTGATGGAAAGTTCTGAGGTTAACTTCATTTTTAATGTATGGTTCTCTGTGTATCAACCCCGAAAGCGGCTTCTTGCTGTTTCCAACTGATGAGATGTTGGCATTCATGTACCCAGCAGCTCCGGGACACGACAGCCCATGTTCCAATGGAGCCCACATCTAAAATGGATGTCTGAAGCTATTTATCATCATTAAAAAAAAAAGGCGGGGGGGGGGAGAGAATATGGAATATGAAGACTAAAGTTTAAAAAAAAAAAAAAAAACTTGCAAATGATTGAAAATCTGCAGTAAAAAGTGCTGTGGACTGGCTTCTTCCCACCACCTCTGCCTCCTGCATTAGCATGCAAAGAAACCACATGGGAGGTGGCTCTGGAGACCAGAGTTCCATTTCGGAGAAGGAATTTCTTTGCCCTTAGGTGTTTGTGGGGACACCGCTGGACAGGGACTGCCCTCAGAGAAGTGTCATGTCCCACTAGCTCTGCGTCTGCAGCCTGACGGTGCCTGCGGAGACCTTGGGAGCATCCCTCCATTTTTAATCCCATCTGAAAAATTTCTTGACATGCCTTCACACAGAAATATTTAAGCCTCTAGTTACTTTAAAGCTTGTAGGTTTGTGCAGGGTCACGGGTGTGACTAAGTTGTGTGGCAGTTGTTTCTGCTGCAGCTGGGATTTTGTCCAAGATGGGACTTTGGCAATAGACTGTAAATGTTCAAAATTACATCCACCAAACCACCCATGGAAGCTCATTGTACAGTGGAGACCCTACTTTTTTTTTCCCTTCTGTCTTGTCCCAGATATTTTTATGGCTTTTTCCCAGAAATCTGTGTCACTTCTGTATTGTGTGCTTCTTGTCAGATCAAGGAGGGGGTTGTGGAAAGGCAGTGGCTTCACTTGATATACTGATGTATCTGGAAAAAAGTGCACAAAGCATTCCAAAACTGAATGGCCGATGGTCCTGAAAGCTTGTTTGTTTTCTTCAGCTGTATCAGCAGAGTGAACAGAAGACATGACCCCTCCTTTTCACTTGGATATCTCTAGCCTAAGATGGCAACAACAGTGTTGCCTTTCCTAGAGAATATGGGATAGCAAGTCTTCAGGGAGATGTCGTTCCTCACCTTGGAATAGGACACCTTCCCGAGAGGTGGGGAGAGCTGTGGGAGTTACAAGTGAGTTTGAAGTAGGAAATTCCAGACCATTCTTCAGTTTTAATTAAGTTGCAGTTGTGGTGTGCCTGGGTATCAGGGCTGTGCCTGTGCAGGCACCCTGTGCACTTAAGGAGTGGAGTCCTTAAATCCCTGAGTGGATAAATCCTGGGACGGTCAGGGATGCCTATCCTCTTACCAGAGAAAACAATGGGCTGGCTGGAAACTAGGTGATCTCTGTAACAAAGAGCCCTCCCCAATTCCTGGATTACTAAATCCACATATGCCCCAAAAGATTTGCTTTCAACACAGGTTCGTGGGGATTTATCAGCAATGAAAAAGCAGCACGGTTCTGGCTCACCCAAATCCATTTTGTGCACAGGCAAGCTCTGAGTGAGAAGGCAGGGTTTATTCTAGCAAAAAAAAGGTTAAATCCTGGATTACAAAGTCAGCAGTGCAGTTACAAAAGAAGTAACAGTGTGCAGATTTAGAGTATATCTTGCATTTACATTTTTATCCCAAGGCCTTTTGCAGCTGCAGGAAGCCAAGCATCTCATCTAGCAGTGCTCTGCCTCCAGGTTATTCTTTCAGAGCACTAGCCGATGCAGAAATCTTGATCTCCTATTTATACTGTCTTTTTTTTTTTTTTTTTTTCCCCCAATTAGCTTATGTTTACACAAATTCAAAGTGTGTCCTCCACTACCACCCCTGTTCTCAAGTGACCATAGGGTATCGGTACTGTCACCTTGCATTTAGCTGCTTGCTTTTAAAGTGTTGGAGAAGAAACATCTCTAAGCACCAGAGACTCTTCTGCATCATTTGCAGCCTGTTCATTTCTTCTTTCAGAAAGTCAATTGAATTGATCTTTTTTTTTTTTTTTTGTATGAAGTATTATTCTGTTCCACAATCTTACATTTTGCATACTACATAGGGAAAATGTTTTTGGCTTAGTTGCCTTTCAGTTTACTTGCAGTTTATGAAGACTTAGCATAACACAATTATATATGCTGTTAGTTATAGGCAAAACACATGCGGTTTGCTTTGCCGCGGAGAAGTATTTCTTTCTTGGCAGTTTGCAAATTGAAATTTTATCTTTCATTTAACTGGGGCTTGGTCAATTAATTACTTGTAGGATTAGGAACAAGGCCTTCAACTACCCCGTGAGAGCGACTGAGAAGCAGAGGTAGAACCTGATCCTGGGACTGATAAGCAGAGTGACGGTCCAGGCCTGGAGGAGGCAGCAGCTCCTCCGTCTCATGTTACCCTGTCTCTGTTGCGCTGTGTCCAGCACTAGTGCCATGAATTAAACAAATTCTGGCAGGGCAGAAAGCAGGAAAAGTCACTGCAAGTATCAGTAAAGGGGTTAAATGGAAGAACATGGTCATTTTTGAGTTAGACAAGATTGGAGATTTCACACTGCTTTTGGATAGGACTTGTGTGTTTTCAGGCTAAGTGGAGAAACAGCCCCTTGCTCGTGCTTGGAAGCCTTTCCCCTGCTGGCCAACATTGCTCCATCTTGTCTGGGTTCCCTGCGAGCTGGCTGGGATCCTGGGGCAGCTCCGGTGTGGAGCAGAACTGATGGCTGTCCCAGGAGTGAGCAGAGCGAAGGACCAAGGAGCGCTCGCTCGCTGCTGGTAATTGAGTCCAGGGGACTTGGCTGATTGCTCTTGTAGCTGAGCAGCAGCCTTAATTGGTCATGCTGGCTTATGGACCTGATAATTGCTTGAGACAGGGATACATATTTATGGTAATATCCAGGGTCTCATTTGTGATTAGAGAATCAGTGCACTAGGTGTTGTATAAACACGTACGACAACAAACTTTCCAGTCTGAAAATCTTATTTTTATTTCTGTTTTCCTGGTTACATTTACATTTCAGAATAGAGCTTTTTTTTCCCCAGTTATTATATTGCATAAAATAAATGGGGTGTGCAGGAGAATTGATTTAGTTTTACTAACAGAACCATAAATTATTTATTTCTCTTTGTAACTGGGAAACCTAAAAGCATTTTTTTTTGCATTTAACGTTTGCTTTTTTAAGCTTTCCATCAGTCACTTCAGACTAACAAATGAGTGACATTTTTTTTTCCTCAGATCATTTCATTCTTTCAAGTATTCTTTTTTGATACTAAAGTGTCCTGAACCTACTGCACCATCTTAAATGCCCCAAAGCTGAGTGAGCATTTACTGCCTTCCTCTGTGGTGTAAGGCCTGCACAGTGCAGATCCAAATCCAGGAGCCGGACCAGGTAAAAGATGGGATAAGCCTTCTCCCAACCTCACTCATCCCATTGGTACTTATTCCTCATCTAGCCTAGCTCAAATGTGCCCCACTGCTGGGAAAACAAGTTCTCTCTTACAGACTTTTCCTCGTCATCCATTCCGTGTCTGTATGAGATCTGAGTGCTGGTCGCTATGCTGTGTTAGCAAGGGACATTTATAGAGCAAGGAATATGCTGCACTTCCTCATCTGCGGAGATGGATGGCAGAGGAAAAGCATGGGGGTCTGCTCTGATCCCAGCATGGAGCTGCCCAGAAATGGGCTTAACTCACACTGGGGAGAGGTGAGCGCAGTGTCCTTCTATGGGGATCTCCTGTCCAGCTTGCACCCTTTCCCAGGTGATGTGGGCAAGCCCTGCCAGCCCCGTTGCTACAAAGGCTAATGGAACTGCAGGCACGAAGTGGCTTTGCTAGTGGACAGGTCTGATGTCTGTCTTTCAGGTGGCCTCATGGAGCAGCAGCTTAGGCTGTGAGTGGCTGTCCTGCCACTCCGTGGAGGCAGCATTGGTGTGCTGCTCTCCAGGAGAGATGTGGAGAGACGTGGAGAGACGTGGAGGGACATGGAGAGATGAGGAGGGACGTGGAGAGATGTGGAGGGACGTGGAGAGACATGCAGAGACGTGGAGTGACATGGAGGGAGGTGGAGAGATGTGGAGTGACATGGAGGGAGGTGGAGAGATGTGGAGAGACATGGAGGGACATGGAGAGACGAGGAGGGATGTGGAGGGACGTGGAGAGACATGGAGGGACATGGAGAGACGTGGAGAGATGTGGAGGGACGTGGAGAAATGTGAAGGGACGTGGAGAGACGTGGAGGGACGTGGAGAGATGTGGAGGGACGTGGAGAAATGTGAAGGGATGTGGAGAGACGTGGAGGGACGTGGAGAAATGTGAAGGGACGTGGAGAGACGTGGAGGGACGTGGAGAGACATGGAGGGACATAGAGAGATGTGGAGAGACATGGAGAGACGTGGAGGAACGTGGAGAGGTGGAGGGATGTGGAGGGACATGGAGAGATGAGGAGGGACGTGGAGAGATAGGGAGGGACATGGAGAGACGTGGAGGGACGTGGAGGGACATGGAGAGACATAGAGGGACGTGGAGGGACATGGAGAGATGTGCCTTCTGCATGGCTGCTGCCCTGTGAGTGACTGTCCTGGCCCAGATGTTTCCCCTGGACGCTCAGTGTTCTCCTGCGAACAGACTTTTCTGTCCTCTGTGCGATGGAGGAGTGCAGGGCTACACTGCTGTGCATTTGGAAGAGCACAGCGAGGCAGCAGGGCAGGGGAATGAAGAGCAGTGAGGCTCCACACTGCCTGGCTGCTCCTCAGGCTTCAGCAGCCAAAGCATCCTCCAAGAGAACATAGAGCAGCGCTGAATGGAGGCTCCCCATGGGCCTCTTGCAGCCTCATGGTCCTGAGGTACTGCAGTCATCAAGACAGCACCTGTAGCTTGACTTGGGCAAGAAACAAGTGTTGTATGAGTGGGATGGATGAAGGAGTTGTATCTTTCCCCTGTGGATGCTGTTTCCCATCCAGCCGCTGCGCAGCCAAGGAGGTGTCTTGGCCCCCGTAGTGCTTGTTCATCATGGCACAGATCGATGCAGTGAGTGGCTCTCCGCATGCAGCTGGACTGGAGCTGCATGGGTGGGGGTGTCTCTCTTCCCTTCTCCGTGTTTCTGTGATCTGCCACAGTATGTACAGTGCGTATTTCCACAACATTTTTTTCTCTCTCCTCCTCCTGTTTCCTCTGGCAGATTTACCTCTAATTTTCTGCCTTGTGTAGGTCATTATCAGACATTGACACTTGCGTATGTTGTCTCCTCTGCTGAGTATGCGTGTGTGGGAAGTTTTACAGAACAGGATTAACTTGAATAAATCTTTGCTGAGCTTCATGCTATTGACTAGGAACATGTTACACTTTGTGTACACGTTCTGCTTATTTGGGATGCAAACCTGATTAGTGTCATCTTACTTCCTTTTAGTATCTTTGCTATTTGAATGTCCTCGGCCACCATCCAACCTTACTTCTCTAGTCAGGTCTTTGACACTATTTGTTATCATTGCTGTACAGTGGCTCAGCCCGCAGCTGGTATGATGCTGGTACATCCAAGGCCATGGATTAATTTTGATTAATTAAGCTGTGTCTCTTAACTATGGCATCTGCTCCATTTCTGTGGTGGAGTACTTTTACAATTGACCATTAAAGAAAACTGCTGTCAGTCTGTTAAAAATCATGCTTTTCCTGGTGATACTAGTTTTAGTAAAACTGACCGTAACTGCCTTTGGCTCACAGCTCTGTTTGTATAGACCACTGATCCTCTAAATGTGGCCTGACATTCCCCAGACCTTGGTGTCAATAAAAGCTTGGCTAATTCCTGAAACGACCAGCTAACATAGCAAAATCCACCCCCCTGCTTCTGGTTAACCATTCCTTGTTATTCATGGAAATGCATGCTTTTTTTATGCATTATTTTACAAAATGGTCTTCAGGAGCGAATGGGCAAAAGATTGAGGCAGTGGAACCACGTTGTGGTGGTGGCCTCTGCGTGGTGAAGGCAGCAAGGAGGGTCCGCAGGCAGGAAGCCCTGAGCGTGTGGCTTGGGCTGCTCCGCGTGGACATCCTGCGCTAGGAGATGTAGGAGGTTGGGGAGCAGTACCGAATGAGGGAGAATGGTACTGGCTAAGAGCAGGAAGGAGGTCATAGCCCAGACACAAACCAGGCGGTTGTTAGAGCAGCAGTGGCCACTTCAATAGAGCAAGGTCGTTCTCATCCTGTTCCCTTGGTCCTGTCCTCACACTGATTCCCCAGTAAGGAGCTGTTGTGGTTGCTGAAAGCGGGGTCAGGGCTGCGCCCTGAGGTGCCCCCGGGGGCCCAGGCCGCAGACCTGCGCTCGCCCTTGGCGAGGTCTGTGTCTTGCTGGGTCTGCAGAGCTCTGAATGAGCATCGACGCTGAACGCAGCAGTAATGGCCCAGATCACCTCCTTGGGGAGGACACGTATCACATCTACCTCTGAGACCACCTAGTTATGGGGAGTTTTTCGGAGAGTTGTTATCTTCTGAGCTAGCTGATCGGCAGGTACCTGTATTTCTAAGTATTTGAGCATATTTTGAGCAATGAACACTAACATAAACCAGCTAGCGGCTATCAAGGCATGTGCTTCAGGATGTCCTCGCTTGTGCCTTACCTTGTCATTATAAATTATGGGTGTCTGTAGCAATGCAGTGTGATTGTTAAAATGATTTATTCATTAAGGAAAAACCTTGGAAATGAAGTAATGCATCCTTTTAATATTTTACCTCCATATTTGTTAATGTTCATACTTCCTGCTTGTGTTAACTTCTTGCTTTTCCTTCATAGTGATGGTGAGTAAAAGCTGTGTTTCTTCTTGGAGTTTTAGTGGGGTTCTTCTAGTTGATATCCTTGCTTTATTTTGCGAAGGATCAAAACTAACGTATGGATAAGCTTTTCTGTGGCCAGTGACCATTTCTTTTCTTACCCAGAAACTCCCTTTGAACACCAAGGAATTGTAATTAGTATCTAGTAGTTAGACTATTAAGAGGCACTGGATTTCCTCAGACTCTTAGTTTAAAGACGTGTTCAATCCTTGGCTTTTCCTTCATGGTTTGGTTTAGAGTTTGTAATACATTGTGTGACGTGAGCAAATAAATGACATCGTGCCACAGCATCTTCATTTTATGTGGGAAGTGGGATATCAGTTCCCTTATAGACCTAAAGGAATTTGCAGTATCCAAAGGCAGCAGCCTGGAAACTCTGCAGCTGCTAAGAGGAGGAAAACAAATAAACCTTTTTTTTTTGTAAATGAGAAAACATGGAAGTAAGATAGTCAATATAGCTGCCCCCAATAATATTTACTTTACTATCAACTTTAGGTTTTGACAATTTGAAACTCCTTTTTTACTGAAAACATGGTAATACTGTGTGAACCTCGAGGCTTTGTTGCTTGGGAGCAGTCCAGTTTTGGGTTGCTTTTAGAGCTGCCGGGGCAAGGCGTGTTGGACAGTCCCGGCTGCGTTCACCACCAGAGCAGTGGTTAATGGATTTATCAGCACTGTCATTAGTCCTTTGTAATTAAACGCTGCGAGAGGAGGTGGGAGCTTCTCCCCCAGCTTGCAGACTGACTCGTGTGTCACTGTTCTCGCTGGCGCCGGGAGGTTTCCATGCGAGGACAGGGTGGCCAGCGCGTGCGATGCCCCGCGGAGCTGCCGTTGGTGCGTGCGGGACCCGGCAAGCAGCACCGCACCGATGGTGCGGAGCGGCGAGCCGGAGCATGGCACGTGAGCCCACGGACAGGAGCCCCTTCCAAGCGTCTGGTGCCCTGGGGAACCACGCAAGGAGCAACGCGCAGCCAAGGAGAAGGGATGGGCTGGATCAGCAGCAGGAAACACTGGGGGAGTCCCACAAATGGAGGGAGCCACTGAAGAAAATGGGTGATACAGGAAAGAACAAATAAAAAAGACAGAGCAGTAAGTGGTTGTTGAAGGATTTTCAAGTATAGAGCAGAGAAGCAGATAGTAAAAATGTGCATTTTCTTTTCATTCAAAACAGTTACTATATCAGAGAAAAGAGATTTGCAAAAGGAATTGTTGAAGTTGTCTTTAGTGAAAGCTTTAGTGTCAACGTGGAAAGCTAATGACCAATAAACTTCTATGTTCTATAGTAGTTGTTAATCAAGCCAGAGTAATTAAACAGAACCATTGCATTTTTAGAAGAAGAAAACCATGTCTCCCTAATCTGTTTTAATTATTTAACAATAGAAGATGGATAAAGAGAGCTGATTGCCAAGACCTCAAAACAGTGCCATGAAAAGCCTCTAAGAAATTTCTTTAGAAGTTACACGCGGAGTGCTGAGGACTTGCGCTGCAGCAAGTGCTGCCATGGAGCCTGCCATGGACAAGCAGGAACAAGTGATCAGCTCTTGTCTTCAGATATGTTTGGCAGTGTGTTCAGGGGCAGGTGGGAGAATATCTCAAAGCTTGTAACTGTGTTCAAAGCCAAGTAAGTGGGCAGGACCTGAGTGTGGTCACACCGGCTCAGACCACAGTGTGTCTGGATCTGTGTCCTAGCTGGGCTGGTGGACCAAGGCTGTTCAGAAGGGCACACGTGTAGGACAAGCATATGGTGAAAAGTACTCCAGCCCCAAAGAGCTCCAGGGCTCCCTGGGCCAGCGCAGCCATATTGAAAGACCTCCAGTTGATGTCTTTTTTGGAAACATGTAGAATTGTATGTTGAATGCTTATCTGCTCTTCACCCTTGCATCGGGAATGGCAAAAAGGAGGATGTGGGGAGTTAATGGTCTTTCAGCCTCATGTCTGCCACTAGGAAGGTGATGGAGCAAAGCCCCATGGAAGCCCTGTTCAGGCACATGAAGGACAGTCAGTGTGGATTTATCAAGGGTAAATCATGCCAGGCCAACCTGATCACTTTCCCACTGTGATGACTGGCTCTGTAGACAAGGAGAGAGCAGGAAATGCTGTTTACCCCAAATTTAGGAAGGTTTTTGAAGTGATCTCCTGTAGTATCCTTACAGCAAAAATGGACAGAGGTGGATTGGATAACTGGACAATAATGTTGGTGGAAAGTTGTCTGGCTGGTCAGGCTTAAAGGGTGGTGGTCATAGATACAAAGTCCAGCTAGCAGCTAGTTACTGGCTAATTCCTCAAGGACGGGTATTGGGACTCATAACATGTAATATTGGTTTGAACAAGCTGGATGGTGGGATGGAGCTCACCATCAGCAAGTTTGAAGGTACCAAACTTGAGCAGCTGATATGCAGGAGAGCAGGGCTGATATTCAAAAGGACCTCCACAAGCTGGAGAAGTGGGCCAACAAGAGCCTTGTGGTGGTCAACAGAGAAAAATGCCATGTCCTGTTTCTGGGCTGGAAAAACCCGGTGCAGTGGGACACGATAGGAAAGAGCCTAGAAAGCTGCTTTGCAGGAAAGACAGGAGGGGTCCTGAGGACCCCATTTGCCCCACCATTGGCTGGGGACAAATGAGAGAGCAAAACTGTTCTTGGAGGTGCATGTGGCAAGATGAGATGCGAGTCAGACATGGATGAGAGGATGGCTAGATGTGGGACCAGGGCCCAGAACAGCTACAGGATCTCTGTCCGTGGAGGTGCTCAGTACTTGCTTGGCCATGGCTCTAAGGAACCATGTGCTCTGACCAGGACCAGGGACCCCAGGAGACCCCTTCCCCTGACATGAGTCTGTGATTTGGTGGTGTAGAGCTCCATGGATGAACACATGATGGGGTGGTGAAGAAATACTGTTTTTTGTCCTGCTCTAACTCTGCTAGGTACATTTACCACTCTCCAGAGTTTTGTTTTGGAAGAGACGTTATTGTTAGAGGGTAGGAGTTAGATGTGTTAGCAGAAGTGCAGGTTGTGACAAACATGGTGTTCATGCCTAAGTCTTGGGGAGTTCTTTACTGTGGAGAAAAAGGAGCCAATCATGAAATCAGACTGGTTGTTGAGACCTTGAGGCAGAGGGGCTGTAGCCCCTGTAAAGTAAGGAAAGTAGGAACTTTGGAGAAATGAGTGGTAGTAAATTGTAAACTAAGAGTTACTGTTGTAATTAGAGTCAGACCTGGACAAGGTGTTGTGATTGGGTTAAGCCAAATAACGAATGATGCACAAGATGCTGATGTGTGATTATGACTACATAAATGAAGGTACCTGGGGGACCAATTTGGAGTACCTCACCAGAACCCTGCAGCATGCTGTTGAACTGATCAATGTCAGCGCCTCTAATGAAGATACCATACCTGTCACTTCGTCTTGTGGTGTTTGCCTCAATTCCCAAGGAGATAGTACTAGCTTATCCTCTCTGTGCTGCTTCTGTTTTCGTCATATTGCTTCTCAGTCTTCACTTTCCCAGACTGAAGACTCTTGTCTATTTAGTTGAGCTTCACATGGAAGCTACTGCAAGCCCTTGATCATCCTTCTCTGCAACTTTTCAGCTTCTGTTACACCATTCCTAAATGGGGAGCCCAGACAGCACGGAGCACTCAGGATGCAGGCAAGACAAGGGTGTACACAGTGATGCAGTGACGTTTGCTGCTCCTTCAGTGGTGGTTCCTGATGCTCTGCTTCCTGCTGAGCACTGCTGTGAGAAAGCTACAGGGCTGCCACAGCCAGGCAGGAGTCAGCTCAGAGCCTGTCATTAGGACTTTTTTTTTTTATTCCCATGTGCTTTACTTCGCATTTACCTGCATTGGGTCGATCTGCTGTATTCTTCAGCCATTTGGTCCTTCTGCAGGATTTTATAGTGGCTCTCACAGAGTGGCTTGGTTGCTTGCACATCTTTTGATCAGTTATTTATGCAGATGACAACCTTCCCTCTTGTCCCCAGGCTGTAGAGCTATTCAGCTATACAAGGCTATACAAGGCTATCTTCAAGAGGTCAAACCTGGTGAGGATGCTTAGGGGGCCCTCATCAAGATAATACAGGCGTTGTAGAAAGGTAGATGAAGATCGCTGTTGATGGTGCAAAAGAAGGCACACTGGAGAGAGAAACGTGAAGGGCTGGTACAATTCATTCTAAACTGAATGCATCAGCACTGGAAAAGGGACCCAGGTTAATGAAGTAGTTTAGATCCATATGATCCTGATGGATCAAGTTATTAGGATGCCTTAGAAGTGACTGTTTTGCAGTATGTTAAGTATGAAGTGAGGAAGCAGAAGTAAATATCTCTGCTGGCAAATTTTTCATACGGAGCTATCAGTAAGGATGTGAGCACAACGGCCATGCCTAAAAGAGTAAAAAAGCCCTACTGGGCCCATCCAGTGTTTGTCTACCCAGTCTCAGTCTGTAGCAGTGACTAAGGGCAGACAATTCACGGGATGCACAAATCTGGCCACTTTCTGCAGTCCGTTTGCCCCTTGCTCCTCCAGTTTCCACAATTATGCATTGGTTTGTTAGATGCTGCACCCTGTCTTCTCATTTTCATATTCACATGTAGTAATTGGAGCTGGGTCCATCAAAATAAATTATGTTTTAATTTGTTCCAATATAAAGTTTTACAGCTAGCAATAAAGACTAATGCCAGATCTATAAATCAGGGCACTGTGTTCTGGGAAGGATGTAGGATCTGGCCATCTACAAGAGATGTAATGGTTGAAAGTAAACTGAACCCACACTGCCATGTGCTTTGAGAAGAGCTAGTGCCTGGAGAGAGAAGCCAGGGAATAGCGAGAAGAGGTAAAGACAATATTTTATAGCTGTATGTGATGGCTGGAAGACAGATGCTAGAATATTGCCTCTGGCTCTGAATTTCCCCCGTTAAAAAGTGTGTTCAAAATTAAAAAGGGTTCTGGAAAGAGCGTCAAAAGTGATTTGAGATCTGGAGAAAATGCACTGCAATTTATGAACGGAGAGAGACTGATGTCTCACTAGTTCACCCTCAAAAGGACTGGGAGATGACTGCATTAAATGGGGGTAGCACTGTGAAAAGAAACTGAATAAAGTTCAGGACCATGGATATAACCATGGACCAAAAGATATAACAAAAATAAGCTTAAGCGAAATAAATCGAATAAGAATTAAGATGTATCTTTTAAAAGTGAGGATGAGCATATAGTTTATTGATCTGTCCAAGGAGAGAGCGCCTTTCCTGTCATGTGGTGGTTTTAGACCCAACTGGATGCTGTTCAGGCAACTATACTATCCAAATTCAAGTAATCTGGCTTGTTGTGGGAGTTGCTGGTTGAAACTTACAGGGCAGTGATCTTTTGCTCAGACTAGATGACCTAATGGACCTTTTTGGGTTTAAATTTGGTGAAATAAATTCAGTGGAATATGTGCTGTGAAGCAATCTATAGTATGCCCTTTCCCATTCTTTAGCAAACTTGATTTGCTCCGTATTTCCCAGGCCCTCATTTTCCATCTAATCACAAGCTAGACATTGATTTGTTTGTGGCTGTGGTGATGGTAGAGTGAGTCAGATGGATAAACGGTTCCAGATCTCGGGAAGTAATAGGCATCTTCTGAACCTGTCTCTGATTGTTTAACGAAATCAGTGTGATTTACAGGCTCAGAACTCCTTGCATTTCCTATGCACTGTCTTTTCCTTGTGAATAGTTCAGCCTTTGGATGAGCAGGCTGGCGATTCTGCTCTGCAGCAGCCCTTTCCATGCGGGTGGCTGATAATTAAGCCGTTGTAGTGCTGTGTAAGAGAGAGCTTGTGCCTGCACCAGTCATTTACAGTTCATCAAAAGCTGGATCACTTTAAACATCCATTTCAAGCTGTGTTTATCTCAGAGGCTGCTGCTGCTCTGGTGGAACTGGGAGATTGTAGCACAACTGAAGAGTTGCAATAACATGGCTCTTGGACTCTCATTTTTAAAAGATCTGTGGATGGCCTCCTGTCTCAGGCTGCAGATTTCAGAAAGTGAGGCAACTTTTGTGTACAACAGCCAGCAACATCCTTTGAGATCAGCTTGTTAGCTGTGACCACCCTTCTGGAAGACCTGGAGAGCCAGGATGGGCCATGTCCATCACATGCCCCGCCACGGCTGCGAGCTCCCTCCCGATCCTTGCCATGCTCCCTTGCAGCGTGGTCACTTCTCCCAGAGAGGCCTTGTGGCTCAATCCCATGGCATCTGAAGTGCTCCTTGGGAGGCAAGCTGAGCCCGGGATACTGCTGTATTGTTGGCATATGCAGCCAGCTCGCAGAGCTGCTCCCAGTTCCCCGTTCCCCGTTTCCAGCACTTGTTTCTTCAGCTGTCGTCTCCTCTGCCTGTCCTTGCCGGGACAGCTGGCAGGCCAAATTCCAGAGCTGTCCCGGGGGACTACACAGCCTCTATAATCCCCTGTATTTCCTTGTGAACTGGGACAATCCCTATTTGTCCTGCACAAGGCTGGATGCTTTCAGGAACTTACTGAATTCTGCTACAGCTCCATTTTTAAGAATGTGAGGCTGCTTCTGTCTTATTTTAGATCCCTTACAGGCTTCATTTTCTCTGATCTTTTCAAGAAATCTTCAGATTTCTCCAAATCTTTATATTTTAGGGCTATATTTTGAAGGAAGCAAAAAAAAAAACAAGCAGAAAAATTGCATGTCTATACAATTGCATGCGTGTTAGAATTCCCTTTTTCGTTCACTGCTTCTGTTGGGTGCGTGTCTGTCTCTGCGGGGCCAGGATAAGCCCTGTGTCTGCTTGGGGCTTTCTTCTGGAGCCATGCCCATGTGGAGTTGCGTCTTTTTCGGAAGATGTTTGAAGCCCTCATGTTCTCTCAGGTGAATTTGAAAAAGCGAGTGGAGGTGGTGGGATGACGAGGTATCTCAAACATGCTGCAGTGTCCTACAGTGAAATCCTGCGAGGAGGCAGCTGCCACGGGCATTTGGAAGGACTGCGCTAGGCAAGGCCAAGGGCTTTGGGGCGCACGTCATGGCTGGAGGAGCGTGCTGGAGGGTTTAACATACCCTATGGAACAAGAGCTGGCCAAAGACTAGAAATCTCTTCTTGGATCACAGGAAGAGCTGGCTGCCCAAACTGCTCCTTTTAGCAAAAAAAAATAGAGAAAAAATGTGTAATTGGAGAAAACTAAACATAGTTCTTTATGGAAAGGCAAAAAAGTCATCTGGACTTGCTTGCTTTACATGTGTTACCTGATCCCAGTCCCTGTGCTCCAAGAAATTGTTGTTGTCCCGCCATCCATGATGCCTGGAGCTCCACACACCCTTTGCAAGCTGAGAACTCTGGCTTGGGGTGTGCTGTTTGTCCCCTTGATTTTGAGGGGATCTCGATTCACCTCGAGTCACATCTGTCATCTTTCCTTTTGCTTTTCCCATGTCTGTTGTCTCCTGGAAAGAGGGGGTAACCAGTGCCGCATGTGATATGGAAGATCTTGATGTGCTGCCAATTCGTGAGTCTCATAAAGGCTGTTGCTACATCATTTTGGTTCAAGTCCCGGCGCAGGTCCTTATGCGATGTTGCTAATGAACTCCCCTATAAGAAACGCTGCCTGCTTAATCTCAGCCAGTCTTTTCCATCATCCTAGTCCATTATTAATCCAAAGAGCGCTTTCTTGCACATGCAAATCTAGTTTCTCAGGAGCCTTTGGCTTTGCTGAAGATGATTTGACAGTAGAGAGCAGACTACTAAGCTGGTCTTATTCTCACTTCTGCAGGTTTCCTCCAAGTGCTCTTGGTAGATTTTGGAGGTAGGATGTCACAGAGCAACATCAGTATTGAACCCCATGCTATGCTACCTCTGATTTTGCTGTATTCCTGCCCATTTTCCTAGGACAGAGCTCAGAGCTGTTGCTCTCCAGAGCCCTAGCACATCACTGAGCCCTGCCCTGGGGTCCCCACCGCCTGTCCTGTGCCCTTGGCACGGCCGATGTGCCCCACACTCTGAGCATGGGGAGCACCTCTCTGGCTCCGTGCTGGACGGCGCTCAGACCTCCCGGCTGAGCACCCTGACCAGAGTGACCTGGTGCTGCTCGCAGGCTGCTCTGGGGTCTGTGCTGCTCAGGGAGAGGTCTTATCCCCAGCCTCGAGTCCTTGTGCATTGGCATCGGTAGGGGTGGAGGTCAGTGGGGTCCAGGAAGGCTGGATTTTCCTCCAGAAGGAAATCTTAAATGTGCAGGAGCAGGCTGTCCCTTAGAGTCAAAAGACGAGCCAGAGGGGAAGAAGATCAGACCAGGTTGGTCTGCTGAGGCTGCAGGAAAGAAAGTTTATCACTTCTGGAAGAAGGGGCAAGTGACTAAGGAAAAGTGCAAGGAATGCTAGGGAATGCAGGGAGGAAATCAGAAAGGCAAAAGCTTGGATGGAGCTCAATCTGGCCATGGCTGTAAAAGACAACAACATTTTTTTTCTAGAAATACATTAACAAGAAGAGAAGGGCCAAGGAGAATCTCCACCCTTTATTGGATGTGGCGGGGAGTATTGTCACTAAGGATGATGATAACGCTGAGGTACTTAATGCCTACTTTACCTCAGTCTTTAACACTTGGATCAATTACCCTCAAAGTACTTGGCACAACAAAGTACTTGGAACAAACATAGAGAGTGCAGAATAAACCCCCCATAATCCAGGAAGAAACAGAGAGTGACCTGTTGCTCGACTTGGACATCCACAAGTCTGTGGGGCAAGATGGGGTCCACCCAAGGGATCTGAGGGAGCAGGCAGAAGTGCTCGCCAAGCTGCTCTCTATCATCTATCAGCAGTCCCAGTCAACAGGGATGTCCCATATGGCTGGAGAATTGCCAGTGTGATGCTCATCTACAAGAAGGGCCGGATGGAAGATCCAGGGAACTACAGGTCTGTCAGGCTGACCTCAGTATTGGGGAAGTTATGGAGCAGATCATCTTGGGGGCGATTGCACAGCATGTGTGCAACAATCAGGGGATCAGACCCAGCCAACATGGGTTCATGAAAGGCAGGTCCTGCCTCACCAACCCAAAGTGCTTCTACAACCAGGTGACTCGCCTAGTGGATGCGGGAAAGGCTGTGGACATGGTCTCCTTAGACTGCCATAAGGCCTCTGATACCATCTCCCACTGCCTTCTCCTGGAGAAGCTTGCAGCTCATGGCTTAGACCAGTGGACTCTTCGCTGGCCGAGAAACTGTCTGGATGGTTGAGTCACCAACCCTGGCAGTGTTGAAGAATGGTGTAGATGAGGCACTTAGGGACACGGTGTTGACGGACTTATGGTTGGACTTGAAGGTCTTTTCCAACCATAATGATTCTATGATTGTATGATTCTACGCTTCAGTGAGGAGCTGTTTCTCAGCAGGGACCCGGGGCTCTTCCTTGAGTGCCTCCAGCCTCTGGATCACTCACTGACCTCACCCACCTCTTCAGCCTACTTCCTCCCGCACATTTGCTAATTTTTGTGTCTTTAATAATGTTGTCATTTTGCATGTAGCTAATCAGAGATATGCTGTTTCTTGGTCTCATTCAGAAGCAATTTCTGTTTTCTTCTAGCAAGGGAAATCTTTGCACTTTCAATAGCCTCCTTTGCTCTGTTGATTTGACTGTTCCACCTTTTTATGGGGACCTCTTAGTGCTTGTTTTTTCATTTTTGCCATACATTAGCTCTGAGCCTCTAATGTGATATAATGAAATACACTCCCTACTGCCTGCAAGCACATTGCCTTTTCAGCTGCTTCTTTTAATTTCCTTTCATCTCTCTCTCATTTTTGTGCTCTTTGGTGAATATTTTTTGGCTTTTTTGCTCATGCGGGATTGTTGAGTTTGAGTTCT
Source organism: Nothocercus julius (assembly GCA_013398735.1). Taxonomy (NCBI): domain Eukaryota; kingdom Metazoa; phylum Chordata; class Aves; order Tinamiformes; family Tinamidae; genus Nothocercus; species Nothocercus julius. Next base: position 67,345 of record VZSV01000355.1, read on the forward strand.
TTATTGTCATTATTACAGGGCTGCTCTTGAATAGATCTTGTCTGTCATCCCATGCATTGCTCAGGATTGAATCTAAAGCCGTGAGCTCTTTCTTCAGGAAGGAGTCATCGTGCTGTGTAAAAGTGGAGAATTTGTATCATTTTCTTTCAGGAGTTATTTCTAAGGCTTTGATTGTTGTGATCATAATTTATAATTGTATGGGAAAAAATTACCACTTGTGATTATGAACAGAAGTTAACAACTTGCCCTGAGTGCTGCTGCTGCTCCTGTTGTCCTCTGGCCCAGTCTCTGGTGGCGCAGCGAGGGCTCAGTGGCACCCTGGATGATGGGACCAGACCTGCTGGGGCTGCGCAAGGTGCTCTGCCAGCTCCTGCCAAGAGCCTCTGCAGGATCATTTGCTTTTCTCTAATTTTTCAAAAATCAGTGCCTGTTTGATTCACTGAATCAAACAGATGCTTTTAAGGGGGGGAAGGAACCGACTCACCCGCTTGTTGCGGGGACAAGTCAGCAGGTTCTGGAGACAGCTGAGGCACTGCCGAATCTGCTCGAGCTCCTTGGCAGAGCTGAGGGGAGGCTGCAGACCAGGTCTCTGCGCGTTTCTCTCTCAAAATCCAGGTGAACATCTGTGCTCTTCCCCAGCGCGCTGCTGAGCCAAGCATGGCCATGGCCTGGGATAAACCCTGCTGCGCCTCGCCTGCCGGCAGCGTTGCCCTTCCCATGCTAGGATAGATCCCGAGGATGGGCAGGAGCGGGTGAGCTCCGAGCCTGGAGGCGCTGTGACTGCGGGGGACAGGCAGGAAGCAGGCGAGGAGAGGATGGCCCTCACTTTGTTGGCCAGCACAATATCAGGAATCTTGAGTGAGACTCATAGGCATTGGCTTAAACGAAAGGCTAAAGCACAACAAAGAGCTGTCCTGTCCCTCTCTGAAAAGTGCGCAGTGGGGAGAAAATGAAGGAGGGGGAGAATAAAGCGGCTGGTATAAGAGAGAGTTAAAGGCCAAATATAAATCAGGAGGGAGCTGCGGCTATGGCCTCCGGCATCACTGCTGTGGGAGCCTCCTGCTTCTCCGGCCCTTGTGCAGAGCCGGCTGCTGCTGTCAAGCTGCTGAGCGGGGACGGGAGGCAGCAGCGGTGCCGCAGCAGCCGTGCCGCGTGGCAGAGCGTGGTGGAGCCGGCACAGCCGAGGTGACGGGCTGCTGGTGCTGTGTGCAGGAGTCCTGAGTGGGGAGGGAAGCTGCTTGCAGTGCACGGGAAACTCGCTGCATGTCACGGGATGAATTTAGTAGGATGATTTTTAGTGCTCAGATGATATTTTCCTCTCTGGGGTCTCTTCTCCAAGTGACTGGAGGGCTGCTGGATTCCATGTGCTCCTGACAGGGGTTACAATGACTTTGCTTTACAACTTCTTTATTTGTATGCCTGTGAAAACCTTCTGCAGTGTCCAGGAGACTCCTGACACCTGTCAGAGGGTGTTTGAATGGACTGCTGCTATTATATTTAAATGGAGTGTTGCTATTACATTGTCATTAATGGTCAATACTGCTAGTATCGCTATGCGATACTCTTCAGGACCGCCCATATTTTGTGGGATTTTATACCACATAGGGTTCAAGTCTGCCCTGAGCTCCACAAAATGGTTAGAGTGGGATATGCTAAGTCTTATTCTTCTCTAATTGTAGAAATCTTTTTTTTTTTTTTCCTCCACTAATCAGCCGACATGGAAAAGATTGTGGATTTCCCATCTTCCCATCATCCCATCCTTCCCCTTGTTACCCCTAGAATTGTTCCTGGACAAGGTTATGGTTTACAGGGCCCTGATGACTCTCACCTCTAATTGCCCTCTCCTTCTCTCCATAGAAGTGTCTGCGGCTAAATCCAGACGTTCCCGTATGGGTTTCCAAGCAGCGCATCCTCTGCATCCTGAACCACAGCCTGAAGGACGTGCTGAACTATGGGCTCTTCCAGCCTGCCTTCAACGGCAGGGCCGGCAAGTTCCTGGATGAGGAGCGGCTGCTGCGGGAATATCCCCTCAACCCAGACACCCCTGTCCCCTACCTGGAGGTAGCTGTCTGCTTCTGTTATTATATATACACACACATATAGGTATACATATATGAATATATAAACAAATGTACACACACATACATATATATATACACTTAAGCATGCATAGGACTTATGATCCCTGCGATTGCATTTTCCACCCCGGATGTTAAGATCCCCAGATGCCCTGTTTTAACATTTACAAAAGTGAAAGCATTGAGGCTGGTGTGGGTGTACATGTTTACCCACCAAGAATTCCTGGAGGGGAAGCTGAGGCAAGGGCTTCTGAGCTCTAGTCTGGTGGTCTGGTAGAGAGCACCACAACAGCTGCCATAGCCCTGCCAAACTGCTTCCCTATTGTCTGCCCTTGTTGATCAAAATTTCTTTTTTTCCTGTCATAACTGTCATAGGAAGTTGAAATTAAAGATGGAAAGCCACTGTCGTAGGTATGGAGTGAAAATCCTAAGCAGACATTTGAATAAGTGGTTGAAGGGCTTGAATTTAATATTTTGCTTATTTTGCAGTTAATGTAGAGGCCAGAACACAACTGAGTGCTTTGACAGCAATTGACTGTTCCTGTATGAACCTCATTTGTGTGATGAACATGCAGAATAAATGTTAAGTTTCACTCCATTTTGTTTTCTGCTACAGAAAGTAACTAAATTTTCTGGAGCAGAAATTAATTAAATTAACAGAATTAACTCTTTGCCAACATACCGTGTAAGTTTTGTCTTGGGCTAGGATTATGTCATTCAAATGTCAATGTCTATTTTGGGGTGAAGAGGCTCTGTTGACTGTTGCTGCAGAGATCCCCATTGACTATAATGGGACTTCAGCTACCTGTATGAGGACCTCTGTATTTAGGGATCTCATTGCTGTATTCTATCCACAGAGTCTGTTTAGGAAACAACAAACAGTTAGGAAGCATTAAACAGTTAAACTGTGCGTGTTCTCATAAATGCAAATATGAATGCAGTTGTTATAACCAATCCTGCCTAATCTGGAAAGAGAGTAATACACAATTTCTTAGCAAGCAAACATTTAATATACACAGAAACATTTGGAGCAACATTAGGAATGCTTACAAATAAACTTACGAGGTAATAAATTCCCTAATGTTCCTCATATAGGCTTTAATGTTTTGTTTTTATAAGATTTAGCATAATGTCCATATTTGATACCTAAATGCAGATTTGACATGGCTCTTTGTTATGGGTCACATTGGTTCTTCATAACTTGATAAGAAAGGCAGGTTACCACTTGAGAATCGTGTCAGAAAATGAATAGTCCAGAACCTATTTAGAGGACAGTAATGCTATGCTGATACCACTGAGATTTCTTGAGCCCCAGAGATAACATTAGTCATCAGGGCTGCATGTGAAAGTCATCAGATAAATGAGTTTTTGTGTATAATGATGGAAGAAACATGGAGTTACAAAGAAGGTACCTGCAGGAGCTCCCTGAAGAGGGAGGTGCCAGCTCCACTCCCTGCTGCAGATCCCTGTCGGTACTCCAGTTTCCTTACTGGGACAAAGCAGCAATGACAGTGGAGGCTGGTGGTCAGGCAATGTGCCATGGGCTCTACCTGCCAATGAGGATGTCCAGTTGCCCTCCGGCAGCTGATTGCATTACTGTGTCCCACAGCAGCCTATTGGTTGTTATCTATGTCAGAGGCTTATCATACCCTTCCTGATGAGGTAATTGCTTCCTTTGTATGCTGAGCACCCAGTAGTATTCTAGCTGTTATTAAGTACGGCCTGTTCGGTTCATGCACCTTGTAACTTTGAAAGGGATTTTCAAAATGCACAGGTCTGCGTGTCCTCCGTGTGCAAATCCAGACCTTCTGCGATCTGGCAGAGCAAAGCCATCTCGCTGTGACCATCTTCAAAAGTTCTGTTCCTCAGAAGTCTTACTGCCTAGTTGCAAGAGAGCTGTGTTGGACAATTTCTCTCTTTTGTGAGGATGGCTTTACCTTGCCCCTGGGTAGCAGCTGGGCATTGCCCCCTGCCACTGGTGCAACAGCCTTGACCGCAACTGCATCATGGGCAGCAACTTGCAGCTGGGACCTGGGGGAGCTGCAAGGTTTCTGAAGGCTGGGAGGGCAGCAGGGGTTGTTGCAATCCCTCCTGGACTAGGATGTTCACAGAGGGAGTCAAAAGCGAATGGTCAGCAGGGAAGTGCTGCCTCTCCTTGGCCAGAGCACTGCAGAGCGCTACAGGGCTTGGAGCGGAGGCATTTGCAACCTTTTGTGATGTGGTGTCAGAGGATGAAGAGGAGCTGCCAAGAATGTGTTTATGAGACACAGGGATGCATGTGAATCCTGGCACCTGGCAGCGCCTGCAAGAGATGAACGTTTGCACATCAGCAGGCCTGACAGTTTTTACCTTGGACTACTGAAAAAAAGCATGTGAAGAAATATCCATGCAACAATACAAGTTTGTAATAAGATTTGGAAAACAAAGGACATTTTAGAAGACTGAAAATGTGCTGATTTTCTGCCAATATTGAAAAGCAAATGGGATGAGCTTGGCTACATTAAACCAAAGACAGTTTTCACCAGTTCAAGTCAAAATAATGGAAGTTCCTAGCAAATTAAAAATTTAGCAATACAACTAATGCATGAAAAAAACATCTCATCAAACAAATACAGTTTCTTTCTTTAAGGAAATCATATTTGTGCTTGATAAAGATAGCTATATAAAGGTAGTGTAGTTAGGCTTTTTGAAGTGCTTGATTTTGTTCTTTGTGATATTCAGATTCAGGCCTAGCACTATAATTTGTCAGCAGAATGTGCTACTGGCTAAGTAACCAATGATTAAAAGCAGTTGTCATTGGGATCATCACTGCATAGAGGTGATTCCAGTGCAGTTTCTTAGGGACCAACATCAACTTTGGTATGGCCACACCAGGGATCTGGGTGTGTTCCCAAGCACTGTTTGCAAAGGCGAAACTCTCATTTTGGATAACAAAGTTTCTGAAGAAAATTTTTTGAGTCTGTTGGTCAAGCAAGCCAAAACAAATCCCAGTGTGATGCTGTGGCAAAACACAGCATCTTGTAGTCCTTCAGTGGAGGGTTCCTTTCAGGAGGGGTTGGGATGGAAGAGGCTCTTACTGGAGGGGGGAGAGTCAATGTGGTTGAAAGGAAATTGAAAAGAGGAATGACATAGAAAAGAGTAGCAGAAATGATCTGACAAAAGATCCTTCCATGAGCGGCTTAGAGTTCAAACTGCTTACAGAGAGGTTTAGACTACTTGTGTAAAAACTTTCTGGGGTAGAAAAAAAATTGCTATTAGAGGGATCCCTAATTTGTTGGGGAGAAGCAGAACAAACAGAACAAGCTCCACATGTTTTGAAAAATGAAACCAGACAGATTCATATGAAAAATTGGTCAGAATTCTTTTGTGAGGAAAGTGATCAACTAACAGAAGAAACAATGAAAGAGTTGATTTTCTGTCTGTGGTCATTTTTGCATGTAGACAGAATGTCTTCTTGCAGGACGTCCTATATTGCAATAGCTCAGGAGGTTTGATGGTGACAGTGTGTTTTGCTCTTCTCATGTATCTGCCGTTCTTTCCTCTTGCAGTTCCGGTACAAGAGGCGTGTGTACACCCAGAGCTTGCTGGATGACAAGCAGTTTGCCAAACTCCACACCAAGGTAAGGCTGGAGTTGAGCCCAAGAACTTGAAGCAATGGTAGCATGTTTAGCACAGAGGGTCTGTCCCAATGAGACATGGTCTATCACAGAGAGATCACCAGGTCTTGGGACGTCTCAGCCTTCCCCACTTGCCCCACTCATGGCTGCTGAGGAGCGTGCGGAGCTGCCAAAGCTGAGCTCTTGTAGCCGGGGGCAGCCGGAGGTCCTACTAGGCTGCAGCACCTGGGTGCTGGCATGGGAGCGGATGCCAGTGTGGGGCATGCGGTTGGGCCGGGGGCTGCGGGGCGCACAGGGCAGCTTCCCCAGGCTGCTGAGGAGGAGGAGGAGCACATGATGGGGCAGCTGAAGAGATGCTTTATTTGCGAGCACAATGATGTGCATTGAGGAACGCGCTGTCCCTCCCCCGGCAGCATGCCTTCACTTTGCACACCAGCTCATTGCCTTGTCCCTGGCTTTAACCTCTGTGTGTGCACTGGGATTTTGCTGGTAGGACTCACATGTGCAAGTGCTCTTGATGTCCTGCATCCCCCACACTTCATGGCAGTGATCTAGGCATTTGTAAGGATTCACTGCAGGTGTTGGAAAGGACTCGCATGTGTGTAGAAGGCAGGGAGTGTCACAGGAAGGTGTGACCTGTGTGCCTGGGGTTTACATGCCTGGCAGGAGAGGCACCCCCAAAGCCCTGGCTCTGCAGCTGTGGGCACCCCGCGCTGGCACAGCTGGAGCGCTGGAGAGACCAGTCCCTGGGCACATGCTGGCTGGATGCCCTCTCACATTGCTCTTCCCAGACCGTGCAGTGATCCCTGCACTTTGTTTCTCATCCAAGAAATTAAGAGCAATGATAATAGGGTGGCCTGGAAGCATGAGAAGATTCGCCTTCCTCACAGTAGGAGTGAGCCTGCATGCAGCGCCTGTGCTGGTTCCTCCGAGGCCAGGGCCAGCAGCGTGCAGGGAGCCATGGGTGGAAGGAGGAGCAAGGAGAGGCACCAGCATCAGGGTGGCATTGTCAGGAGATGTGTGCGCAGCTCCATGGGTCTATCGTCCTGAGCCGTGTTCAGATGGCTGCGTGAGGGCATCCTCAGCCCTGCACTGAGCTCTGCTCGTTTCCCGGTACAGTCAGCGCCGAACCAGGGCTCCGGCATCTGAGAGCGGTGATGTGGGAGGCTCCACCTGGCAGTGGGTGGCCCATGCTTAGAAGATCCTGTACTGTGGGAGAGAGTGCAGAGGTGCTTTGGGTGTTATTTAAGAAGAATGTAGGATTAGAGGGGATTTCCAGGGCTCCCTGCTCAGCTCTTTGTTATGTATTACAGGAATACAGGTCTGCAGGGTGCTATAGAGATGTCTTCTCTTCTGGCCAACTGTGCTCCTCAACAGAGAGGCAGGGAAGGTCAGGAAGTTTTCTGTGAATGTATGGAACAGCAACAGATGAGCTAGATGGAGCCACAGGTGTGAAGCAGAAGGGAAAGAAACATTCTTGCAACGGGCTTGTCCCACCAGGTGAAACTATTCAGGGGAGAAGCAGGTTCCCTGTCAAGAGACAAATTGTTGTTAAGGTTCAGGTTTGACTTGTGCAGATTTTGTCTTGTGGCATAAGAACATTCAGGCGGCAAATCTGGGAAGCTCCCTGTATCTTCCTTATGCCAGGACATGTGAGTCACATTCTTGTGAGCCTTTCCATGTAGGGATGGGGTGTCCTACAGGAAGGGCTGGGTGCGATGGAGATCCCAGTAGTAGCATCTGAGGACTTTGCCTAAGAGTGTGTGGTAATCATAAATGCACTTTATTTAATATTTACTAAATCCCTGTGCCTCAAGATTCACTTAGAAATAACATGAAGGTTTTTTTTTTTTTTTTTTTTTTTTTTTTTTTTAATTTTTGACATGCCTTTGCTGCTAAGATTTGGTATCTCAGTGAGACAATGTGCTGCTGCTCCCCACTTGACCCTGCTCAGGGGATGCTGATGTGTGTCATTTGGCTGGCCATTTTCCTGCCTTGCTGTGACACTGGTCCTTGAAGATCAGCCTATGGCAGAGAAGACCTCAGCCTGCCCCAAGTCTGCTCTCTGCAGCTTGCGTCTCCAGGTTGACTCAACTCCTATTTCTTTTCATGCATTAAAGGTGCTGGTGCTTCCCTGCAGGAAAGCAGATGCCTGGAGTGGGCTCCTCTGGGATGGTGCAGGCTGCACTTGGCGCTTGTGTCACGGGAATGGGATAGATGCCATGTTTTCTGTGGTGATGCCTGAGCTCTTGGGCTGTGAAATAGTGTTTGCTCCTGCATGCATTGTTCTCAAGTGCTGTGGGGGATATCTACAGGGCATGGGACTGCACGACCTGCCAGGCGGCGGTAATGGGAAATCTTAGGTCTGTGGCTGATGGGCTGCTTTGTATGGGAAGAGTGTGCAAAACTACTCAGAGTTCATGGTGTGTGGCTTTTAGCAGCAGTATATATATCCTACTTTAATCTTTTGCAAGGGTAATGATGTTGAAATGCAATTCATACCTGACGTTTAAGAATTTAAGAAAAATCAAAATTAACTCCCTTCCTTAGTGCTGGTGGGCTTGCTCTGTGAAGTGAGGAAGCTGATTTTTCAGGTTGGCAGTGACGACAAAGTGACTGGGTAGAACTGTCAGCCAGCTTCCCTCCCTGCTACCCCTGAGGACCTGCATGCAGAGGTGTTTCCTGTAGGTCTTTCCCAATGGATTGCAGCGGGCCATTTGAAATAAGAGTGCACAGAAACATTTGTTAGAAAACAGCAGTTCTGTTTTGCTTCAAAATGGACAGAAAAGCCTTGGCATTTACTGAAATATGCAGAAAGGATGTTGTGCTACCAAAAGTCTTGAGATATAGCCAACTTGAAGGGGAAAGAGATGGGTAGCGTGCTTAAATCTGATACTGATGAGAAGGACGTGCTCCCCTTCCTCTGTAGATGCCTGTCAGGGGAAGCGGCGCCCATGGGTGGAGTTGCCATCGGCCGCAGGCGGCCGCGGGAGGCAGGGCCGGCGCAGGGAGCAGATGAGCGGGCAGGTGGGCGCAGACAGCCCGCGGAGGCTGCACACGCGACAAGGGCAGCAGCCCCATTGGTAGATGACACTCCTGGCACGCTAGCGGTGGCGCCCACGTCACCCTCTCTGCAGGTGTTCGCGTTGGGTCCACCGCCGCACTGGCAAGGCCGAGTATTAACTGTGCTAGAAAGTCAGCAAAGATGGTCAAAGACTGCGCAAGAGTTTGCAGCCTGGGGTGGGCAGCACTGGGGACACCTTGCAGGCTGTTCTTGTTGCAGCAGCTCCATCAGCAGGGACAGTTCTCACAGGTAATTAACCACATGTATGGCCAAGCTCCCCATGGCGGTAGAGCTGCTCTGGCTTGTGCGTGGCCGCTGTGCTCCAGGCTGGCCCACACGGTGCCTCGGTGTCACCCTGCCTGCGCACCGGCCCCCAGCACATGCACGGACAGGTGACATCTTGGTGCTGCTGGTGTCTGTACCAAAGGGCTCGTGCTTTAAAACTGACCTATGTAGCAGTTTTTTGTGACTTTCTTTTAACTTTCCCTTCCAATAGTTTTTTTCCAAAGTCTTAGGACCCACATTTCATATGTCTTATGGGAAACTTTTATATTACTAGAAGAGGCAGCAAAGGAGCCTCCCTACCCACCACGCCGGGACTTACTTGGCCTTGTTCCTGTCTGGAGGACTTCAGGAGGAGCATGGAGCAGCACTGAGGCAGTGCTCGGGCCTTCTTATATGCCTGAAATCGATTATTTGACCCCTAAATTGGGAATCGATGGTGGGTCTGTTTGCTGAGAGCTAGTGAGACTGCTGGTGTGGAGGGAGACCAGGCTTCTCCGCAAGCCTCTTCCCAGTGACTGCGTCCCTGCAGTGTCGGCTGTGCTCTGAAGGACAGCGGTTTACTTAGTTTTGGCTGGTGCTTGGCGTGGGCCAGACCCTGGGAAAGGATTAGTCTTTCCTCGATGCTGACATTACTCGCAGCTGAGGGAGGCGCTGAGGGGAAGCGTGGGCGCGTGCTTGGCATGGCGGGGCTGCTGTGTCCTCCCCTCCTTGCAGGGCAGAGCGCGGGCGCTGTGGTGGCTCCTCTGCACCCAGCCATGAATAGCAAGTAACGGTTAGAATGATTTATCTGCGAGAAGAATATCTCATTTATTTTCTTTCATTTCAGTTCAAGAGAAAAAAGCTTGTTCCCTCAAACCAGTTTCCTCTCAATGGTCTTTTTTCCTGGAGGCTGTTGATTTTCCTTGCAGTTGTCACTAAGGGGATAATGGACTCTAGACAATGGCTGCCAGCTGGGCAGCTGGGAGCAGCTCCGCTCTTTCCCAGCAACATTCCTGACGATTAACCCCATTCCCACTTCTGCAAACATGACTCAAAGGTACTTTGCAGTCGTCTGCTGACACTGACCGTTTCGGATAATGATGCCTGAATTGAGCTGAAGCTCAGCTGAGCAGAGACTTGGCATTTGCAGGAGGGGGTTTGGGTATCAGCCCCTGTGGCTCCCATCAGATAAGGTTTTGATTCCTGTCCGTTCTCACTAGACTCCTCCACTTGGCTCTCTGGGAATGGCCAGTGAAGGATTTCTTCTCAGCAGGTTTCCGGAGGAGCCAGGGGGGATGTAGGCGGTGGTCGGCTCGTTGCACCAGAGAGCTCACCAGGCACCAGCCCCGCTCCAGTTGGCACCACGATGCTGTGTCCCGCGCTCTGTCCCCTAGCAGAGACGGATGGGGCCTGTGCACAGAGGTGGTGAGGAAGCTGCATGGGGAATAAGAGGCTCAAACAGCAATTTAAAGCTTCTGGGCGAGTTGTATTCAGTCTTTAATGTTATTTGCCTGAGCTGCTGCCGTGCCTTGGTTTCCTTCCCCAGAGGAGCCTGCTCCTCCACGGGTAGTATTGCCATTCAAACGTATAGATTTGCAAATCGCCGGGATCTCTACACTAACAGTGGTGCTTTTGCTCTTGGGAAGATACATTATAGATGTTTGTTTAAGCAGTTGGATGCCTTTATATAAATACATTTAAGTTTTAATTTTTGCTTATAGGAAATGAGATGTGATATTTTTATGAGCATATGATTATTTTATATTATTTTGATTTGTATCAAACTGCATTTGGATGGAAGCTGAAATTCAATTAAAATTAAAGCAAAACAACATTTTAAATTGTGTCTTTATCATGTACATAAATGTTCCTTAAATACATTGGATACAGAAGAGGAAAAGTAATTTATCAGTATGTATATTTTGTATTTAAAAGCTGACTGCTCTTTTGAAAAAGGAAGATTTGGTCTGTGCTAGTGATTCTTATCACCAATTCTCAGCGGTATTTAGGTATTTAGAAGCCAGAAAATAAGGAGATAACTAGTGGGATTTTTAAATGGCCCAAGCAGTTTAGATGTCAACTTGGACTCCCCTTGATTTCTGTGGCAGTCTGACACTTGCTCTCTGCTCTCTTTAGGTTTAGTCACCTTAATATGTTTGGAAATCTGGCCCCAAATCCTTGAAATTTTTAGAATGATGAGAAATCATTCCTTCCCACTAGGGCTTTATTCACAGATTGGGTGAGAAAAGCGAGGTCCGGACTTCTCAGCTCTCAAATCTCCTTTCAGCTATGAGTGAATCCATCCCAGTAACGAGCAGAACACACACTCTGTGTTTCTAGCTAAAATGCAATGAAAAACAATAGCACCAGAAGTTTTTCCATGATGCATTATCTGAAAAAACAGCATGGAAAAACGTGAATACCACCATTTCCTTCAGCACTCCCACCATGGGACACTGTTGTGACTTATTTATAGTCATTTAAACTGATTTCAAAAGCTAAATGTGTTTTGTTTCTGATTCTGAACATTGTTCAGAAAAAGAAGCCTTTAAGCAGCCTTTAAGACTATTCGCATAAAGACCATTTAACTGATATCTTTTTTAAAAAGCTTATAAGTACAAACCTTAGTGTAAGTTATATACTCAAAACTCAGGTTTAAACAGGGGTGTTCTTAAGTTCCGAGAGACCTTTGGCGTAACAGCGATGTCACTTAAATGAAAGGTAAAGCTGTCGTGAAGCTGCGCTTTGCTCTGTGCCTCTATGGACACGCATGGCACCGTCGCCCCGGTCTATGCTGATGGTCACGATGCATGGGGTCTGTGGGGGCTCATGTCCCCTGTGCAAGGAGGGAGCTGGTGGGGACAGGACAGATGGCCACGCACGGGTGGTTGTCATAGCATGGCTCCATGCCAAGAAACATTTGGTTTCCTCTGAGGAATTCTGGTTAAATCGTGTGATCACACCCGGGCAATGGTTTCGACCCTGATATCGGTGCAACAGGACGCAGAGCAGGGTGACTTCACCCCCAAGCTGCTTGCCCGCCCTTTCCCAGCAGTCTGACACAGAGCCAGCATGTGCTGGGAACAAGCAGGAGTTTTAATGTGATGGTTTGTCTCTTGGTTGTTGCCCTGTAAAGGCAAAAGGGATGTGAGGCCTTCGAGGGTGAGAGCTGCTGCCTCGCGATGTGTCCGTTTGAAGGGGGCCCATCGCTAAGATATCTGAGCTGTCCGTTTCCTGTTCTCTTGCATAATCTCATTCCTGTCATTTTCCAGACCTGGCTATGGGTATAGTTCCATGTAGCTATTTGGGGAGTAGCAGAGTGCCTCCCAAGAGTCTGTGGATTGAATTGGTTGTTTTCAAGGTCATAGGAATATTTAGCTTGACTGAAACAATATGTTTTTATCTGTCTTGATTCTGGGAAACAGCTTACTTGTTTTAATTGTCCATTTGTCCATTGGCAAAGAATAAGGAACCAAAAGCTGTTTTGTTATGGGAAACCTAAGGAGGTTTTTTAAGTACTGCCGCTCTCTGTGCCTAAGATCCCACTTGTCTAGTCCCTGCAGCGGTTGCTTGGTCTAAACCCTCCTCCTGCTGGCATGAAGGACCAGAGGGGACCCTGTTCCCCACTCCTGCCACACTTCCCTGCTCTAGTTGCACACATGCAGCTTTGAGGAGTCCAGGCTATCCTCATCACTGACACCATCAGGTTGCAAGTGACCTTTTTTCTTTTTTATTGGTAACTTTCCTTGTAATGGAGTGGTTTCCTTGTTTTTTTCAGATTCATTTGCAAGTATGGTGTATGAGATTCTCATAGTTTTGTAACACTTCAGATCTGGTAAATGGTCTTTTTCATTGCTTATATCCCTGCTTTTGTTACACACTTGGTTGTTCACCAAGGTCTAGGACCAAACTCAAAGGAACAAAACCGGGCAAGCAGTAAGAAATCATTTTGTCCTCATCTTGTCCTTCTCTCTTGTTTTGGGATTGGTGAACAGCACCAAACTGCATATCTCAAGCACAGCAGTGCACAAAGAGGCAGCCATAAACTGAAGAAGAGAGGGAATATTCTCCTTTGTGAACTTTGAAATTTAACTGGTTAAGGCTCTGGACTTGACAAATTATTTTTGAAGTTTTCCTATGGATTTGGTCGGAACTCTCGGGTAGGGGATATTTCTTCTTTGTTCTTCATTTGGAAAGTCAAGATAGTAACTGATTACCTGCAGCATAAATCCCATGCGTGAACCTGTTAACGGTTGCACGATATGTGGGAACCATGAAGGGCAGCAAGTATCTACAGAGAGGGATGCAAATCCCAGAAGTGGGATGCCTGCTTGCATATGACCTTTTAACTCAGTCATCTTTAGTTTCCTTCTAAAACATAAAAGCTCCCATTAAAGTTCACATACTGCATCAACTTCCTGATATCAAACCCCATGTTCTAAATTCCTGAGCCCCTAGAATAAGAGCAATGCATCCCAGCAAACTGCTGGTGGGCACCGATGGTCTGGGTATGGTGTCTGCCCGCAGCTGTAAATGACAGAGTCCTGGGCAGGGCTTCCAGAGCAGAACTTCACTTTGCTCTCTGAAACGTGTTTAGCAGCAACAAAGAAGTGAAATTGCTGTGGACCAGTGCCGCGTTTACGGAGGAGCAGTGTTTGCCTTGGCAGGCCCTCAGTTTTGCCGTAGACTTCTCTGCGGTAGGACCTTTCCCTGGAGTTCAGAGGAAGCCTTTCCAGCGGATGGGACATTGGCAGAGGGTGGGAGGAAGGAGGCAGGGGCAGCTCAGCTAATTGAGGGATTTCTGCCTCGCGTGGTAGTCACTTGGGCGCTGTGACGAGTGTTGGGGATCTCGTGGGGCATGGAGGAGAACCCAGCTGAGGTCCCAGCTGCTGCAGGGTGCAGAGGGGATCCTGCAGGAGATGTGTCCTGTGATGGGAGACCCGGCGCGGGTTTTGGCTCCGGGCCTTGGGGCAGTGCGGAGGGAGCGCGGGTTGTCCTCCATGAGCGTGTGCTGCCATCCTGTGGAGCGCCGCGCCCGGGAGCGGGATGCGCAGCGCCGGGGACACCCGCGCGGAGGGCACCAAGCACCTGCAGGAGGGAGCGCTTCCCTGGCTCCTTTCTGCTCCTGGGCTTTCATCCCCAAGCATCCTGCATCTGCCCACCTTGGCTTGTCTCCTCCAGCGCAGGTGTCGCAGGGCTGACCCTGCTCTTGGCATCACCTGGACACGCCTAACATCACCCAAACCCTCGTCGGGATGAATTCCACCTTGCAGAAAAGCCGGTCGTTGCAGGGGCAGGGTGTGTGGGCAGAGGTGGTTGATGCAGAAGGACAACCCTGCCCTGGGCACGCCAGCCCTTGGCGTTAGCTTAGCCAGTGCTCTTGCAGAAATCCCGTGCTGCTTGGACAGGGGCGAGAGATTTCAAGGAGAACAACCTCATGGGCAGCACTTGTATGGCTTCAGCAGGGTCATCTGTGGAGCACTGTGGATGAAGCTCAGCTTGGGCACTTTGCTTCCAGGAAGCTGCTGTTGGGAGGAGAAGAGATGTATGGACAAGCCTGAGCAGGAAGAACAGGATTAACTCTGCACAGATGAGTTGTGCTTGGAACGAGGGATATTTTGTGGTCACATCCTAGAAGTGGTTGCTGAAGTTGTCAAGTCCATTCTTTGCTGGGGCTGGCATGCAGCCATGATCTCTTACAGGGTGTTGCAGTATTTGTGGAGACAACTGGTGTAATGTTGAAATGGGATTTGGGAGATGGAGCAAGAGGAAACTTGGGTGAGGGACAACGCATGACAGTGAGGTCCAAGGCAATGTCTTGCCATGGAAGAAAGGGAAGTTTGGGCCTTGCAACAACTGATGCTCATTCCCCTTCTGCTGTGCTCGGGACACGAGTGCGGTGCTGTGAGAATTGCTTTCTCTCCTGCCAAACATCTCCACCTGTCGCGATGGCCCTCTGTGCTCCTCAGGGGACCTCTCACTGCTGGTGCACCAGCACTGTCCTGCCGTGTGCTGGCCTTGCTCTGGTGACCCTGACAGTGGTCGGAGGGACCAGTGGGGCCATGCGGTGAGGAGTGAGGCCATGGGAAAGAGGTCAGAACTGCAGCTCTGCACCTAGGGCAGGAGGCTGTGGCACCAGCTGTCCCCCACTAGTGTCTCATTCTCTTTCTTTGCCCCGACGACTGCCTTGCTGCAGCGCTGTCCCTGGGGACATTAGGAGCAGTGAACCTTGTAACTGAATTCACTTTGTGGCTTTGTGCTTCCGACTGGGTGTTTCATGCATTGACATCTCTGCACGGGGCTGTGCACGACTGCAGATGTGCGAAGGGAGCGCTCCTGCTGCCCGCTCGAGTACCGCAGACCTGCAGGGCCGTAATGTTCTGCCTGAGTTAATTAACTTCTGACATGGCAGAGCATGCAGGGGGCGGTGAACTGACATGCATAGATAATTTTAAATACATGGCGTGGCTTGCTTATGGTATCCATCCATTTTGCTGATTTTAGAAAAAAAGTGCTATATATTTGGGATTTGGTTGGGCAGGCTAACCATCCAGAGAATGAACTGGGCTTAAATCAGGCTGACAGCCCAACATAAATTTGTCTTATGCTTAGAAAGTCTCATCCTGGTGGTCTTTCTGTCTGACGTCACACTGCTGTCTCCTCAGCATGCTGGAGAAAGAGCCATGGTGAACTTGGTGGGTCCCAGCTTTGGGGATTTGCAGACCCCTGTGTAGAGCTGGTTTTAAAACTGCTATTAAGTTTTTCCTTTGGAAAAATACATTTTGAAAAAATCAAAAATTTGTGCAAAATAACGTGATTTTTTTTTTTTTAAGGAATCTTTGTAAGGACTCAGAAATGTTTCAGCATCCTACTTTTTTCCTTTTTTTTTCAACTGGGAAGTTTTGAAATGTAATTTCAAGCGAAGCACTTTGATGGAATTCACTTCGTCTCATGGAAGAGTTCATTTTTTTATGTCAAATTAGTGACGAATGTTGAAACTTGAGATTTGCATGGGATAGAAAATCAGCTTTGCTTGCAAATGTTTAGGCAGCCAGGAGTTGGTTCTACGACACTTCCTTGACCACTAGTTGCAGCCTGATGGGTAGTTTAAAGCTGCTCCTGACAGTCTCTCTCAGCTGATTGCACAGCATCTCTGCCATGTCAGGCACTTTCTGGACCCCCTTCCTTCAGCGACCACTGCAAGGTGTGATGAAATGAGCTCGAAGAGCAAAAATCTAAGCCTGCATTTGAAGATCTGAAAAACTGGCTTGGAAATGTGTGTGGAAAGGGTGTTTTCACACTGTAGTTCATCCAAGTGATGAACTGCCTGCCTGCCTGCCTGCCGGGTGGAGCTGTAATTTTTAGATCTATGCATTATTGTGAAATTTGTTAAAATAGTGTATTTGTCATGTATAGCTACCCAAAAGAGAAAAAGAAAGGGAGGAAAATCCCCAGAACCTGGGGGATTTTCCCTGGTAGACCTAGAAGAGAGTCTTCTGAGCGTTCATTCCCCTCTGGAGAATAGATTTAGTCTCCGGCCCAAGTTGGAAAACTACATCAAGAATAAAACAATTTCACAGTAGACAGTATGACTGTCAAACTCACTGCACCCTACAATATAAGTCAGTGTTTGAGGAGCTTCCTTCCTAGTTGTTTCAGGTTCAACAGGCAAGTGGATTATATCACGTAAAAATGAGCTTGGGCCACACACAGTGTACATGACGCTGCAGCGAGACACGCAAAGCCCCGGGCAGGATGTTTTACCCCTAAGTGCTCTGCGTAGCGGACAGTTGCCCACCTCCTTCCACAGCGAGTGCCGTGCTGTCTTGTTGGAGAATTTGCTGAATTCACATGATACGTGAGGAGTCTGTGTGCCCACGCGGCATGCACGAACTGAAAGTGTGCGTTTGTAGGGAGGATGGGTGATTGTGCATGGGCAAAGGGAGGGTGGTGGCTGTCAGCCCCTGAGGATTTCGATGACATGATCCAGGGATCTCCAGTCAGGTGGGAGAGCAGGAGATTTGCAGCATACCCTCCAGTAAGCTCAGGAGTCTGGGAATAACTGTGTGTCCTAGTTCCTGGTGGGTGCTGTCCCATGTTCTTGCTGGTTTCCTTGAGTCCCCTGCACTGGATACATTCCTCTCGTGGCCTTCCTCTCATGGTATGTTAACACTGTGTATTGTGTGTTTTCCTGGGATGTCGTGGCTGCAGGCAAATCTGAAGAAGTTCATGGAGTACGTGCAAATGCTGAATGCGGAGAAGGTCTGCAGACTCCTGGAGAAGGGCCTGGACCCCAACTTTCATGATCCAGATACTGGAGGTGAGATCAGCTTCTCCTGAGAAGGGAATGTGGTTATGGCAGAAAGTGCCTGGGGTGTGGTGGGGTTTGGGGGTTGTTGTTTGGAAGGGGGTATAGCAACTGCTGTTGGTGGAAATGCAAGGCCTGGGATGGAATGGGGAAAGGAGAATTTTTCAGTAATGTATTTTCACATGGTTCTTGGGTCTTGAATGCCTTGAGATGCAAAATTATAAAGGTCTTGCCACCATGTAGCGTGGGGAAAAAGGTGCATAGTCCAGAAGTGTAGGGTAAGATCAAACCCTTGTGGGATTGTACATCTGTCGATCTGAAGTTCTGGGGAGGATGAAGCTGTCTCTCATGTTGGCAAGTTGGGTGAACGCCTATTGCAGGTCAAGGAACTGTTCATGAAGGGGTGAGAAGATTTAAGAAATATTTTGGGGGAAAGGAAAATGAAATCTTGGTTTCTGGGTTCCTCAGATTTTTCAGTCTAAATGAAAATAAAATTCACCCTTGAGAGGTTGGAAATCTAGAGCACTTGCTGTTGAGTTGTGGACATAAGAAGTGATAATGACTCCACTATGTTTCTTCTTCTCTGGTTTTGAACCTCTCCTCACTCCTGTGCTTCTGGTGGTACTTTATTTGTGTTCAGTATAGTGAGTTGGGCTTGTGTGTGTGCTAATCGTGACACATTCCCAACCCAGGAAGAGTCCCCAATCTGGTGATTAATTTTCTCTGTGCCTTTGATTGAGCTGGTTGCTTTTGTAGGTTGGTCCCGAAGTGTAGGCCAGTCACTGGCACCAAGATCAGTTAGTGCAGTACAATGGCTTTCTCACTGCTAGCCTCTCTTAACCTCCCAGATAACATGCTGTGTCCAGACTGCCTTCTGGGAATAGACCCTGGCCCATGCCAGCTCCCGAACTAGGAAAGTGAAGCCTGATTCAGCCAAACTCTGGCAAGGACAATTCAGATAGTGCCTAGGGTGTTTATGTTGTTTATGTTGCTGGTGTAGCTGCTGTGTCTGATCTGCTAGTGCTTGTATGAGAAATAAACCGTTAAGGCGCACAGGTGTGCTCACTATCTGTCCTGGAGCATTGCCAAACTGCTCAGCTCTGGTTGGGTTTGTTTTTTGTTTGAGACCTCACAGATATTTCGTGGAATCTCTCTTTCTCAAGGAAGTCCTCTGTGCTCCTAAAGCTGGGTCAGTTTTCCAAAGTACCTGTTCTGGAGTGCAGTGTGTTGCTTGGAAATTCTGGATCTGAATAACCTAGATCATTGTGTAGATCATGATTTTGTAGAGTAGATGATTACAGGAGCAGACTCTTGAGTACTGAGAAAACTTTCAAATACAGAGGGAGAAGAAGAAAAAGACTGGTCCAACTAATTGTGTAGATCTGGTTCAGAACTGAAGGCAAAATCACAGGAGATGTTGTGAGATGTGAAAATAGAGCATTTGAATAGAGTGAGCCTTGGGACACCTCACTTTCAGAGCCCTAATTCTTGTGCAAAACCACTTTATTACTACTCTTTTTACAACTTGTTTCCTGTGCTTCAAAGAAGAATGTAAAACTGGCTTTCAGTATTGATGGGACCTTAGAGTCTAAGGCCAGGTGGGACTATGACTTTCAGCCCTGCTGAGGCCACATCTGGAATGCTGTGTCCAGTTATGGGCTCCCCAGTTCAAGAGGGACGTGGAGCTGCTGGAGAGAGTCCAGCACAGGGCTACAAGGATGATCCGGGGCCTGGAACATCTGTCCCATGAGGAAAGGCTGAGGGAGCTGGGCCTGTTCAGCCTGGAGAAGAGAAGGCTGAGAGGAGACCTCATTAGTGTCTATAAGGACCTCAAGGGAGGGAGGAGGATGGGGCCAGGCTCTTTTCGCTGGTGGCCAGCGATAGGACAAGAGAAAACGGCCACAAACTGAAGCACCAAAAGTTCCACAGGAACTTAAGGGAAAAATTCCTGACAGTGAGGGTGACAGAGCACTGGAAGAGGCTGCCCAGGGAGGTTGTGGAGTCTCCTTCTCTGGAGATCTTCCAAACCCGCTTGGACGCAGTCCTGAGCCACATGCTCTAGGTGACCCTGCGTGTGCAGGGGAATTGGACTAGATGACTCTAGAGGTCCCTTCCAACCTTAACCATTCTGTGATTCTTTGCTGCTATCTGATCCAACCTCTAATATGTCCCTGGACTCTTGTCACCCTCTGTGGAGTCCAAGTGTGTATGTGCATGTGTGTGTGTTAAGCAAAGCTTAAACATATTTTCCAGAAAGCCATCAATCTTCATTCAAAGACTTTAAGGAACAGGATCCATGCCTTTCCGTTGTTATTTGGTTAATCACCGGCACTATTTAAAATGCATATATCATTTAAATTTGCATGCTTCAGCTTCCAGCTGTCATTATACTTTATCTTCTAGATTAAAGAGCACTTTAATACCTGAATATGTCTTCATATGAAGGTATTTATACATGGTAATCAAGTCAACATTCAATCTTTCTTTTGGTAAATTAAAGGGAGACTGAACTCCTTCAGACTTCCATCTGAAGGTATTTTCTGCAGTTTTCCTGTCGTTTCTGTGGTTCATATACCATTTCTCCGTTTTTGAAAGGTTTTTAGGAATGCAGATACCAAGACAGCCTGCGTATTCCTGTACCACTCTCACCATGAACAGACGTGCAGTTATTCCTTCTGGTCCCTGCTCGCCAGCATCCCAGGGCCACAGTAGCTCTTACCAGGCTGCAGTCTCGTTTGGGGAATGTTGGCATGAGCTCCGTGTCTCAGAGAAAGGCCCTCTCTTCTTCCAATTTGATGAACTCCTGCTAAATGAAGGACCCAAGGTGTGCACCACTCCTGTTCCTGCTCCTGCATTGCAGTCCTGCCCTCTACCTTACGCTGGGGTCTGTTTGGCTCATGTGAGCTGGCTCCTAGCTAAACCCCTACAAAGTGTTTTCTTGGAAGTTTTGATTGTTTTTGAAAGGTTGTTTGGGGTCCATTTAACTTCCTTGCACAGTCTGAGCTGGAACATGGAAACTGCAAGGTGGGAACAGATCTGCTCCTTCCAGGGCTGCTGGCCACCACAGCACTTGCCGTGAGGCTCAGGCTTCCCCTGCAGTGACTTTGCAAAGCTGTGGTTTCCTGGAGCACAGCCACCGCTGATAGTGCAGGACAGTCCACCTTCTCTTCCCCAATAGCGGTGTTCACCCTGGGCTCTTCCAAAGACGCAGTCCTGTGGGATTGCAGTGTGACCCAAATGTTTTGTGGTTCTGGGATTGCTTCATCCTCATAGCAACCTTCCAGCTTTGTGTCTGAACAGATCTGATCAAATGGTCAGTATGTTTGCTTCAAAATAGCTGATGGAAATAAGAGTCTAATCCAACACCTCAAAGAACTGGAAATACTTGCACATTTGACCACATCCTCCAATGGTCACTCTGAGTCCTACTTTTTAGCTAGGGTTTAATTCACTTAGGACATGCTTAAGTGACATTTTCTACTGCTAGCTTTTAATGTCATGTAGGGCTCAGCTGAACATGAATCTTGCATCAGTATAGCTATCCGCATCAGTCAAACCTGTAACTTATCAAGGGAAGGAATTAAAAGTGAGCAGCAAGACCTATTTTTGTAAAACCTGATTGGCTGATATTAATGATACCACTATTCTTTAATGTTGTGCCAATTAAATTCCAAATGAATGTTCCCAGAATTTTCCCAGGGTGAGCGTTATTTTTCTGCTTGTTAGTTTCATGGACCATCCTACTACCCTTTTTGAACACTGGCCCAACACTGGTGTTCTTCTAGTCTTTTGGAATGTCCCAGTATTTCAAAATATATTAAAACTAAACGTCGTTGGACCAGGAAGAACTTCAGGGAGAAGTTAAGGATTTCTGGCATGAGTTACCTGAGACTGAATAAATTGATTATGCCTAGTGGATGTTGTATATCATCCCTTTTATTTGTTAATGGAATGGAAGATATTTTCTTTCCAGGGCAACAAGATCAAAAATAAATTATTGGTCATTTTGCTATCTGCATTTATTAACAATTATACACTATCTGCCTAGTGACCAGTGCTAAGAAATCTTTTTTCTTATGTGTTTTACACAACAGCAGCAGAAATCCTCTCTGATAGTCCTTTGCTGTGCCAAACATGGATTTCTTTACTCCTGTGTCATTAGTCCTTGTTATTAGCCCTCATTTCCTAATTTTCACTTTATGCAATCACTATGTTTTATATCATGTGCATCATTACCTGCCTGGATGCCACCCTGTGCCACGTGCTCTAGGTGTGCCTGCTTGAGCAAGGGGGTTGGGCTAGGAGATCTCTAGAAGGCCCTTCCAACCTTAACCATTCTGTGATTACACTTTTCTCTATTTGTAACTGCTGTCAGTACTTCACTGCTGAACTGGACTGAGTAACTGTTCTCTTAATTTATGGAAATGTAGTTTTGAGTTGCGCACACACATTATTTTCCAGGAACACCCAGTCATCTTTCACTTCTTTCTTTCTATTTTAAGTTTCTCTGTTTTCCTGTAATCAGTTTCCTAATCTAATTTGACTCGATTGATTCCCTTTGGAAGCACAAAGATTGAAATGGTGGTTGGAATTTTCCTCTTTCCATGTAGTCCCTGACAATAGTCAAATATTTTGCTACAAAACAGCATTTTCTTACACTGGAACAAAGCAATATCTGTAGAAAAGTAATCAGTTTTCTTTTTCAGAAAATGAAATGATATTTTATTGCTGGCTTCATTGAACACCCAGCATTTCTTTTGAAGTATTGCCATAATGGTACAAAGTTTAATTTATGTAACTTGGAGATAAACACTTCAAGGTTAATGCATTTTTTTCTTTAGTGGTCTCTAACAAAATATTACAAAGCACCTTTTAGCTTGTTACTTAGGATGCTGATGTATATGCATCCAAGATACTGTTCTGAATCATCAGGAGACATGTAATAGGTGGTGGGATTTTAATGTAAACTGTTTTTATAGTCCTCATTGCCCACTCATTACTTTCTCATTCTAATAACAATCAGGTGTTTTTACTATTCTAAAATGGTATAAGTGTCTGTAGGTTTTAGTAATGACAGTTAAATCAAAGTTCTTATTACTGGTAAAATCTGTCCACATCCCTTTTCTTGTTATCCACACCCCTAGCATTTTGAACTGACCAAGGAGGAAGACAGTTCTTCCTCACATTCTTTATTCAATAGGTTTAATTACTTTTGACATAGTGCATTTGTGCTGCATTTCCCTCTTCGCAATCATTTCACTTGTGTTCTTAGCTAATGTCTTTCTAATTGTTCTACTCATTTCTCCGCCAAGATCATTATCTTACCTCTCTGTGAAATGCATGTTGTTCACTGAGAAAATCCTCTAGAATGGTCCTCTGTTCCTTAATCTCAAATTTTGAGTTTTGCTCCCCTCATGTGGCTAGTGATTCATTTGGAGTATTTTCTGTAGAACTTCCCTGTTCTTTAGGTTTCCTTGAGTGTCCTCGTGGCCCATTGACCTTGGGTGCCATGACAGGGTACCTCATTCTGCCCGCAATGCCCACGGTGTTCAAGATCCCTGCACAGGTCTCCGCTATGACCATGGGAGGGCAGGTTGGGGACCCTGCGGTGCTCGGTCTGCTATGGGTGCCCGGGGCGAGCAGGGCTGTGCTCCACTGATTTGCCCACTGCGTCCCCATTAACTGTGCTGGGAACTTTCACGTCCACATCTAGGCATCTTCATCTGCAGGCTGAACCCTGTGCCTCTTAAAGTGACTTGAGGAGGACAGCGCGTTGCTGGGTCATCTATCCCTTGTACATAAAACAGTCTTTCTCTCCAGGACTTGAACCTCTAATGAATCCTTGCATAAAATATGAGCTGATGGCCTCAGTGAAAGAAAACAAAAATTTTAGACAAGAAAGTGTTGTACATTTGTCACAGGATCTTTCTAACTACTTTGATACTGGCCACAGTAATAATGAACAGAGAAGCAGAATTGGAAAGAAATCATCTGAAATTCTCTTCTGCAGCCATCTCTGAAATACTCATTTTTCTTTCTTTCTAAAAAGGCCATTTCCTTACAGAGGCTCTAGTAGCCATCATTACTCTTGTTCTATTGCCCATCTTGATATACTGCAAAGCTCTTTCTCCATTTCTGCCTCCCCAGTTCCTTCCCTGAGATCCTTCTCTTTGGGCTACCTGCAGGGTTGACTCCGTAGTCAGGCTGTCTGGTAAATGTTCATTTTTCAGGTACTGCGCAATGATGTGATGTACCTTTCTGAACCATATCTTTTACTTGTCACCAGACTGCACTTCCTATGCAGGACTCTTCCTCCTTGTAGAAGCGCATAGTGCCTCTAGCCCAATATCGGTAGGACCTCAGGCTCCTTAAAGCAGGACAGCTGAAGCCACAGATTCTTTGAAAGAGAGGGGCCCTGGTATTATATGATCATCTATACCTCACCATTGATGTTATTACTTCATGCCCATAGAGCTTCTTTGAATATACAGTTGAGACCCTGAATCTGGAGGTGTTATCTGTTGTACTGCTTTTCTAATGACTTAGAGTTACAGCAGAAAAGACTTGCAGCAATTCTCACCAAAGAAAAGCTTCTGAAGTTTATTATGTATTTTTGGTTCAAATGTGCCTCTCTCATTTTTCTGCAAGACGATAAATTAGTTATCTCAGGAACCTAATTATGCAATTAACACAAGATTTAGAAAAATAAGTGGCTCATTTTTTTCTTAAATAAGTTACCTAGTGTCCTAGCCTATCAGCAGAGCTAGCACACTGCGATGGAGGTCCTCCCAGTGTAGCGCAGGGACAAGCAGCTGGAGGAAAGCTGGGGCAGGTAACGTCTTCAACCAGCAAAGTGCAGCTGGAAGAGGATATTTAACAAGCCATGAGAGAGTTCCCATTTACAATTGCATTGATATAATTTATAGTGTGAATTATAAAGGCTGCACAAAACTGCATAGCCTCTTATTTTAATATGAATTAGCTTAAGCTGATTTAGAAGAGGGTTAAAAAATACAGATTTTTTTTAAGCAAAATAATTGTCTTTGGGCTATTTTCATTTAATTTAACAATTTTAGTCAAAGAAATTGAACATCCACAAACATATGGACAGAGCTTTGGATTATAATTCTGAATACAAAGCTATGTGAGAAAACAAGATTAGAAAGGACACCTGCCTCTGCCTCCTGGTTAAGATTTTAGGATTATTAATGATGTTTTCTGTAGTGCTAATCATTACAAGAAGTAAGTTAACAATGATATATTCAGATTTTAAAAGCTGACAGTGGTACCTCACATACAAGTACTGCATCATTATGAAGCCTGACTTCTGCAACTGGAGGCCTCTCTTCTTTCTATCAGTTTTTTGTTGTTCACAGAATCACAGAATGGTTGAGGTTGGAAGGGACCTCTAGAGATCACCTAGTCCAACCCCTCTGCTCAAGCAGGAACACGTAGAGTGGGTGGCACAGGGTGGCATCCAGGCAGACTTGGAAGATCTCTGGAGACGGAGACTCCACAACCTCTCTGGGCAGCCTGTGCCAGGGCTCTGGTACCCTAGGAAGTAGAGTCCTTTCTCATATGGAGTTGAAACTTCCTGTGTTTCAGTTTTGTATCTATGGGGCCTGGATATTACCCCTCCACTTGTGAGATGGGACACTCCTTCCAGCTGTCAGGCAGGTCTGAGAATGCAGCCAACTATTGTGGCGATGCTTCCACCGCGTGGTGGCCAGTGAAGCTGCGTTGGTAGCGCAGGAAGTGGGGAGGTCTGGGGTGACTTCTTCAGTGCACAACTTTAGTCATGTTCTCATGGCTTGGAGATGCGGGTGAAGTTTTAAAGGTCCTCTGGTCTTGGAGACATGGAACAATGCCGCGGATGTGTTCTTTTTTTCCCTGGGGAGCCTGAGGAAGGAGGCTTCTGCTGTGGATCCATGTTACAGACAGCGTTGCTGGTGGGTGGTTGCCAGCAGTTACCTGTCTGTAGGAATACAGCCCTGAGACACAGCATGTGGACAGCTGGACAGGCACTGGGTAGCTAAGATAAGATCCTGCATGATGTAGTTGTCTCCTGGCCAGCTAGCAATGGTAGCACTCATCTCACTGGATTCATCACTGGATTCAGCAGAAGCTCAGAAGCTTCTGGTCAGGAGGACATTGGGCAGCCTGGGACGCAGAGACAGGAGAGCTCCTAACATGACACTCCAGGATTAGGAGGCCTTGTCGAAGCTCACAGCAGTTGTTTGGGCCCAAAGCTGAAGGAGGAGGGAGTTTTTCTGCTTCTCTGTATGCCAGGTCAGATGTTGCTATGGTCAGTGTTAAAACTGTGCTAGCAGTATTTTACTTCATATATGCGGAGTAATCCATTTACCCATAGCAAGATTTCAGCACAACCGCTCAAGTGGAAACAACTAGCAGCAACTCCTCTCCTGAGGATCATTTCCGCTTTCTGAAAGGACGATGCCACTAAACTTTAAATGTTCTCTGTTCAGAAGCTGTTTCTCATTGCACCTTCTCCAGAATCTCTATATTTTTCAGATATCATGTTTTCATTTTTCTGCTTGGCGTTTCTTGCCTTTCAAGGGCTTTTTGAGCATCCCCTTCCTAGGTAGATTTGAAATAGTGCTCCTCTCCGTCTTTGCAAGGAGATATCCATCAAGCTCATCAGCTAGGTCTTCCAGATGTGTGAGAATCAGGTAAAATCTGAAACTAGAGAAGGATGCAAACATCATACAGAAATACTGTCTTTCCAAAAGGTCTTACAGTTCCCAATTCAGAAGTGGTTTTTTTTTGCTCATCTCCAGATCCTCATGTGGGCTCTGTAGTCTATACAAAAAGCAAGGTGTCATGGATAGGCCAGGACTACTCCCAAAGATAAGAATCCCTAGAGTTCACATTCCAGCCAGCTTTATTTGGCTTCCCTCTACTGAATTTTGCATGGGTTTTGAACCATAGAACCATAGAATCCTTAAGGTTTGAAAGGTCCTCTAGAGATCATCTAGTCCAACCCCCCTGCACACGCAGGGTCACCTACAGCATGTGGCTCAGGACTGCGTCCAAGCGAGTTTGGAAGATCTCCAGAGAAGGAGACTCCACAACCTCTCTGGGCAGCCCATTCCAGTGTGCACACTGCTGGGTGACAGGAAAGGAATTAGCTTTCCCAAACAAGTCCCTCAGGCTACAGAGACTTATCTTCAGTACTAGGGACTGAAGATCACTAGTGATCTTCTCTAGTGGCCATGAAGTAGATGTAACTGTCTGCCAAGAGCTTCCTTGTGCAGGACCCCATGCCCAGACTGTAGCCGTCTCAGGAAGGATGTGCTGTCTACAGCGGCCTCGTTTATCTGAGGACATCCAGGTGACCTCTGGGAACATGGCCAGTGAAGGGCTTGATTTCCTAGACCCTCACACTGAATAATTTCCTTGTGTTCTTGAGAAACATGGTTTTACGCTGAGATGTGGCCCTAATGCAAGAATCCATTCAAAAGCCAGGGACCATTTCCATACTACCAGAGACCGGTGGCAGTTCTCAAATGGTTCCTTCTTTTCTGCCCAGTGTCACTATTCCCTGTCTCCTGTGGCAGGTGTGATGCCACTGTGGAGTTATGGGTCTGTCTGCTGAGTTCTCTGTGCCCAGGTCCCAGGTTGAGGTTGGTTTGTGGTC
This sequence comes from Nothocercus julius, assembly GCA_013398735.1. Lineage (NCBI taxonomy): Eukaryota > Metazoa > Chordata > Aves > Tinamiformes > Tinamidae > Nothocercus > Nothocercus julius. The sequence goes on from VZSV01000355.1 coordinate 94,334, forward strand.
TTGCTCAGAGTGAGCCAAATACTGCAGGCAATCAGTGATCATTCACTCACTCTCAGTCGCTGCTTCCCATCATATCCTGAGTTTTTCTCCCTCATCTTCTCAAAAAAATCCGTGAAGGGAGGAAGTGAACCTCTTGCTATGGTTAATGCAGAGGTGAAGCTTGTCTGTAATTTGGGGAAATTTCTGTTTCTGCTACTGAGTTACATAGATGAACTCTACTGAGACAATGCTTCTCATGATGGGGCTTCACTCTTGCCCCAGCAGATCTCCTGCCCAGCAGGAGAGAGCTGCTCAGTCCACGTTGGCTCAAAATTGCTGCCGAAAGTTTTGGTATGCCTGGAGAGAGAAATGGCCAGTCTGCTGCCAGGTTGAACTTCCCCTCTCCTAGATACTCTGAAGACCTCTAAGTAAGCCTTTCCTTGGTGGAGAGGGTGTCTACATTCAATTTTTAACCCAGAGCTCTCAGGGTTGTCTATAAATTGCTGGTTACCCAGACAGGTCTAGCTAAGGTTTCAAGGGAAGAATCAATGAATGCTTCATATTTCCAGTGCTTGCTGTTTTAGCAGAGGTAGAGAAATTGCAGCGCATAATTTCTATTCTTTTTATTTGCCTGCCAGCTTTACAAAATCACTGTAGCAAGTCTCTTCTCTTTTAGCCAGAACAGAATTGCTATTAACAGTGCTCTTTTACCCACTTTGTCTCCCAGGACAGGTCCTGTAGAGGCATTGCAAATAGACCCTCACACCAAGTGCTCCTTTCTCTGAGGTCAGATCTTGAGTAATTCCAAATACTATTTTTTCTTCTTCTTCCTATAGGAGCATGCAGGGTGGGGAGGGACAAAACCCAAACCCTTGAGGCTGTAGAAAGCTGAAGCTTTCTAAACCGTGAGATAACTCCTGTGAACAAGAAGGGCTACCTTCATCCTGAACTCAAGGCAGTCTAAAACTGCTGTGCTGACTTTCAAAGTGGCATATGCAGTACTACTGCAGTACTGCAAAGTGGCATTTGCAGTATCGATCGCTAAGAAAACAGATTCATGCTCTTCTCGGCTTCTCTGAATTTTTGCTCTTCTAAATAATGCCCATGCAGAAATTATTTATTGGCTGTTATGCATGACCCTGCTCAACAGAGGCAAGTTAATGATCTTATCTGAAACATGTTGAGTTTTGCAGAAAAAGAAAGATTTCTCCCCTGCTCAGGGAATCTTTCATTTAAAGGAGAAAAAGTCTAATAGTCTTGTCTGAGGCTTCAATTCTAAAAGTTTGAAAAATGATATGTTTGCATTGTAGATGATATGTAGATTCTTTAGAAATATCCAAATACTTGCATTAGTCTTAGTTTCTCTTTTTAGCTTGTGTATCTCTGTTTTCAATACATGGACCAGCTACTGTCCAGGACTCTTCATTGTCCCCTTTAGGAGGGAGTTGTTTTCCACATTCTTTCATTAGAACAGTCCACTTATTTATGTGTTAGGCCATTGCTTAGTTTACTAGAGGAACAGAAAAGTTTGTAACCCAGTTGTACCAGCTTCACATTATACATCCCCTGTTTGACTATTGCATGTTTGTCCTTTGCTAAATTCTTCTGACTAAATAAGTTATTTTGTGCTCTGAGTGGTATATTATGGACATTTTCTGTAGTCAAGTTTTGACTCTTCCACTTGGGCAAATGTTATTTCTGCGGGATTAAATCCAGTTAGAGTAGTTTGAATAACAGTGGCTGCACCATGAGATAACATGCACTCTGCAGTGCCATTCTTGAGTCAAGCTACGGCTGTATCCCCGCTTCCCCAGTGCAAAGCCTGCTATCTTCGTTTAAGCTGCTGTTGGAGGTGGTTTTAAGACGCACAGAGGCAGCTGAAATGCAGGCAGATGTTCCCTCCTCCTAACTCTTTTGAGGCTGAGAGAGCAGATAAGGGCACTTTCGTAAATTTGCTATAGTTCATGTTTCAGAGTCCTGTGAAGTTACTCTAGCACAGATTAGTAGGCCTTAAAATAGGCAAAATTTTCAGACTCATTTCCCATAGGTACATTTTAAGAATGAACAACTCAAGAAGTTACTGTTATCACAGAATCACAGAATGGTTAAGGTTGGAAGGGACTTCTAGAGATCATCTAGTCCAACCCCCTGATCAAGCAGGGACACCTAGAGCACGTGGCACAGGGTGGCATCCAGGTGGGTTTGGAAGATCTCCAGAGAAGGAGACTCCACAGCTTCTCTGGGCAGCCTGTTCCAGGGCTCTGGCACCCTCACTGTAAAGTTGTTCTTCCTCACATGAAGATGGAACTTCCTATGTTTCAACTTGCACCGATTACCCCTTGTCCTGTCACTGGCCACCATGGAGAAGCATTTGGCCTCATCCTCCCTACATTCACCCCTCAGATACTTGTACAGGTTGATCAGATCTCCTCTCAGTCTTCTCTTCTCCAGGCTAAACAGGCCCAGATCGCTTCATCTTTCCTCATGCGATAGGTG
>VZSV01000355.1:98854-121165 GCA_013398735.1 Nothocercus julius
GCCTGTAGAAGCCTCATCCACTTCCTCTCCCTGGTCAGGAGGCCTGTAGTAAACTCCCACGACTGTGTCACCCTTGTTGGCCTGCCCTTTACTCCTCACCCCCAGGCTCTCGATTCGTGCTTCGTCCTCCCCTATGCTGAGCTCCATGCATTCCAGTTGCTCTCTCACGTAAAGAGCAACTCTGCCACCTCGCCTTCCTGTCCTGTCCCTGCTGAAAAGCCTAAAGCCGTCCATGGTCACATTCCAGTCATGAGAGCTGTCCCACCATGTCTCAGTAATGGTGATGAGATCATGGCCCTGCAATCACATGCCCATCTGCAGTTCCCCTTGTTTATTCCCCCTGCTGTGTGCATTTACACAGAGGCATTTGAGTTGCGCTCCCAGTGTGCCTCTCATTCTAGCTGGGACAGCTGCACCTTGACTGTGTGGGTCTTCAGAAGGTCTCTTATTTTCCCATTTAGGCTCTTCAGGCTTAGGGCACCCTTCACAGGCTATGGAGTTAGGCTGCTGTGAGTGGCATGAGAGACCATCGCCTACCGCATAACCTGCTTCCCCAATGATACCCCCCCTCACCTTGAATCTAGTTTAAAACTCTTTTGATGAGCCCTAGAAGTTATCCCTGTCGATGAGCCCCGATGAGTTATACTAAAATTGAAGTCGAGCCTGAACAATCGTTTAGGATGGAGAAATGAGAAAGCCATTTCCACATTTAACCCAAAGTGGCAGCTGGGACCAGGGGGAGTGTGAGAGCAAGTCACTGCATGTGCAGAGAATCTGTCCTGAGCTGTGTGCAGCAGGATGACTGTGACCCAAGTATAGTGTGGGGCAGGTAGCTGCAGGAGTAAGTACTGGGGGGAAATACCTGCTGTGCAGGACAGGACTTTCTTTACCTTCTGCTTACTGTTATGGAAGAAAAACAACAACAAAGAAGACCCTCTATCCAAGGTATTTGGAGCTTGTTCCTCATCTGTTTGGCTGTGCTGTGCTCCAAAATCTCTGCAGCTGTGGCATAATGCATTCAAGGTACAAATATGCAATCACTTAACAGCACAAATGACTCGCCTTTAACATGTGGTGGTATATGGTCTGTTACTTTGAATTTTAGGAGCTGAAATTTAAGCTTTGATTCAGCGAGCTACTATGTGGCCCTAGATGGGAAAACCACTGGATTTCCACTTGTGAGTTTATAGGATTATGGTAGTCCTCAGTTTTAAATCTGTTAATCCAGTTACGTCAAACCTTTTGTCAGCAAATTGGCAACATCTCTTTCAGTTCACTGCAATGTGCAATGCAGATCTTTGAAAAATGTTATGGCTGAATTCAGCAAGATTGGACTCGAAATGGCATTGTGTAATATTTTCATCTGCAACTGAAAAGAGGCTCTACATAGAGGTGTTATTTATCACAGGCAGATACTTTTTGTCACTACGCACTATGTGTCTGTGCAGGAGCAGAGTGTAGACGGTAACCCTCCTCTCTAGCAGCTTGCGTTAGAACACTCATATCAAGGTTGGTATCATCTATCCTGCAACTTGAAGACAGATCCACCTGCTTCCCAAATGCTGAAGTTAAATTCTGCAGTTTTAAAGATTTTTTTTTTTTTAACAGAATGAAGAGATTATTTCTGATCATTTTGGAAGAGTCTCTGGAGTTTCTCAGTTTCTCTTGCTGCCTTTGCCTCCTCTTGCGGATCCTAGTCCTCACAGCACGTACCAAATGTGATGAACTTTCACAGTTTCTGTCTTCTGCACGGCTCCGGAATAGCTTCCATATTGCCATGACACTGTGGTCGTCCTCTCGAGCTGTCTCTTTGCTGCCAGCTTCTGCGGGGGTTGGATAACACCTGATGTGGTGTTAAGATGCTTAGGATAGGGAGGAACATGCCCCAGCACCAGGAATCTCATTCTGGTGTTGGGTACAGGACCTAAGGAGTTTTGTTCCCCAACACAGCTTTTATGTGATTCATTGCTTTCACAGAAACAAGCAGCTTAATGATTGGCAAATACCTTGTGTATAATTAAAACATTAGAGATCCATCCTAATCTTCTTTTAGCAAAGCAAAGAGAGAACAAATTTACAAGATAAAACACTATTTTGAATATAGTAGAAATAAACATCTGCAAGCTCTTTGAGAATTTTATTCAATCCCTGTCTTAGCTGCTGCAGCTCAGTGCCAGTTCAGCAGCATCCGACCTCCAGATACCTGCTCGGTTCTGAACTTCGTGCTCACATTAGACTCGGGGATTGCAAGGTGCCATGAGCACACAGAAATCCTCCGAGCAGCCACTACAGTCCCCAGCTCTCCTTCCCTTTAGCCCGTGACTAAAGAACAAGTCCCACCAATAGCTCTTTAGGCCTGGATGGTGTTGCCTGCCATTTCATGGCCTTTTGGTCCTCCAGACACCATCACTGCTCCAGAGAGCAGCTCTCATCTGCTGGCTGCAATTCGCCATGCTGAATTTTGGTTGCAGGGTTTTGTTTCCCCTCTTCTAAGGAGCAAGCTCATCTGAGCAGCCACAGCACTGGAGAGGTGTTGAGTTTGTCACGCGGTTGCTTTTTACAGGGTATAATGCAGCCCACCAATCCCAGCTACAGCCCTTCCTGTGAGTATTAACTGCCTTCTTATGCTCTGCAAAACGCAGTGCATCACCGAGCTAGCTTTCATTTTCTGTTGTGGATCTTTACTTATTAGTTAATTACTTTCAACTATGTGTATCCAAATATATGTTTAATCAGCAGAGTGTAATCACTAAAATCCTAGGTGTTAGGGATGCCTGTGGTCTGTTAAACCATGAAGGAATTACCAGCTGCAGTTCATTGGGTGCATCTTGAAATGCCCCATGTGGACAAATTGAAACACAGGAAGTTTCATTGCCATATGAGGAAGAACTTCTTTGCTTCTTAGTGTGCCAGAGTCCTGGAACAGGCTGCCCAGAGAGGTTGTGGAGTCTCCTTCTCTGGACATGTTCAAAGCCCACCCAGATGTGACTCTGAGCCACGTGTTCCAGGTGTCCCTGCTTCAGCAGGGAGGTTGCACCAGATGATCTCTAGAGATCCCTTCCAACCTCAACCATTCTGTGATTCTGTGACCTTTCTCAGTCTTCAGAATTCAAGAAAATTTGACAGACTGTTGGTAGAATTTGGCATAGAAGTCCACTTGGAGTCTTGTTTCCTCTGTCTTTTGCCCCTTTGAGAAGCTTGGGTCATTGAAGCTGGGTTATTTAAAAAGACTTCTGATGAGGAAACTTCATTTACTGTGCCTCAGTTTGAAGTCTGAGGGAGCCTATGCATCCTTATAATACTGCCAGGGCCAAATTATTTCAAAATAATTTAAAATAACCATAAAGGAAGAAGAGATTCTATAGAAATTATTATGATGAAAAACAGTCACTGAAAGTTGGAGGAATGGCAATGGGAATGTAAGCAACAGGAGATAGCACAGAATAAGCAATGGCCTTCCAGTGATGGTGGAAGACCATAAATACACATTTGTGTGTGTGTGTGAACTTTCTCAGAAATTACTTTATGTTTCCATCCACATTATTATTAAGAATGAGTGACAGTTTTGAGCTGAGGAAAGGTCCTTATAAGACTGAGCCGTGAACATCCCGCTTTACTGATGATTTCTCTTTTTGGTGAACTGATCTTTGGGTCTTTTGAATGCAGTCTTCAGTAGTTTTCATTTTTAATGTCAAGGTCTTGTAACACAAAACCCACAGCGTTTTAACAAAGCCACAGCACCTGTCTGGCCTCTCCCTATTTCATTTAAAATTTTGGTTAATGGTAATGCTCTAAAATTAATATTCATATACTTTTTATTTATATCTCAAACCATTTATTTTCTCATTTCAATAGTTATTTCTACTAAATTAGGAGATGTTAATTTATGTGCAAATTAGGTACCTTTCTAAAAAATATATAGCTATATTTCTCTCTGATGAAATCTTCTTTTAGCTAGTGTCTACATTGCTTTATGTATGGTATGAAGGATTTGGACAGAAGGACCTAAAGACTTGTCAAACACTGAAAAAAGAAGCAACACTTATCTTTTTTTCATAACATTGCACACTGAAGAAAATAAATTTCTTTAATTATAATCAACATTTTCAGAAAACATTCTATCTCCTAAGGAAACTTTTCTCATTCTGTATCCGAGAACATTTTTCTTCTTTCTGGGTGCTATGAAGAGGATCAAGATCAGCTCATGAACAGGGAGACCATGCTCTTTCTGTAGGAAAGCTCTCAAAAAGCGACGGGGTGGGATGGGAGTCACCATCCCTCGGTGTCAGCACTGCCAGCCTCCACCCAGGGAGGACTGTCGAATGCCCATCCACGCTAGGGACAAGGAAGGGGAGCTGCAGGGACGGTTGCATCTCTTCAACTCCCAGCAGAGAAGGTCAGCCCATATGTAGAATTGGCACTCGTGAGGTTTGAACTTGGCCAGCAGACGCGCATTGGAAAGGTTACGTATTTGAAAGAGCTGAGGTGGCTCCTGGTGGAGTTGTCCTTGGCCACCTGGCACTGAGGGCCCTCACTGGATTTTCTGAGCTTCGTATACCATCAGAGAGCAAGAGCCGAGCATGGGGCTCCTGCTTCTGTCTGCAAAACCATGCCACGCACAGCCACCTGTGGGGTGGAGAGGTGAAAGAGGACTCTCGATGGTCACCTGTGGGGTGGAGAGTGGAGGAGGATTCTTGGTGGGCACTCATGAGATGGAGGGTGGAGGAGAACTCTCGATGGTCACCTGTGGGGTGGAGAGTGGAGGAGGATTCTTGGTGGGCACTCATGAGATGGAGGGTGGAGGAGGAGTCTCGATGGTCACCTGTGGGGTGGAGAGTGGAGGAGGATTCTTGGTGGGCACCCATGAGATGGAGGGTGGAGGAGGACTCTCGGTGGTCACCTGTGGGCAGAGAGGTGGAGGAGTACTCTTGGTGAGGATTGTTGCTCAGCTGTAGCCTTCCATGGGGCCTATCCCAACCCATGGTGCTATCCTGGCAGTCAGGGTTGAATCCTGGTGAGAGGGATGGCAGCCCGGCCCGCTGGGCGAGCTGTCTGTGGCTCTCCTCGAGCGGCAGGTGTCACTCAGTGGCGATCTCGCAGACTTGCTGCATGTGGGGGATATGGAGAAAGATGCCGGGCCAGGAGTGCTCCAGGCAGCTGGTGCTGCCGCCTGAGGGGACTGGCAGCCCTGGTACCATTGCAGTGGCCGCAGGTCTCAGCCCGCTCTGTCCTCGCTGCAGAGTGTCCCCTGACCGCAGCGGCGCAGCTAGAGCAGGGTGCGGAGATGATCAAAGTGCTGCGCAACGGCGGTGCCCACCTGGACTTCCGCACGCGGGAGGGCATGACAGCGCTCCACAAGGCCGTGCGGGGCCGCAACCACGCCGCGCTGCTGGTGAGTGCCGTGGCAGGGAGAGGGGCTTCCTCCTGACCCCAGTGTCCCCGTGTGTCCCACCTCTCCGTGCATCCCACCTCCCCGTGCCTGCGCGGCGCTGACCTCCCGCCATCGCTCCTCATGATGCTTCATGGCGAGTACTGCCAGTTGGGAAACCGGGTGGTGACAGCGGGGCTTGGCGCACGAGGTGGCATGAGGAGCATCTCCATCCCCTCTGCGGGTCTCCCACCACTCTGTCCCCCTTGGCCTTGCAGCTGAAGGCTGAGGCTCTGCTTCCCTTGCAGACGCTGCTGGACCTGGGGGCGTCCCCGGACTACAAGGACAGTCGGGGCCTCACCCCGCTGTACCACAGCGCCATGGTGGGGGGGGATCCCTACTGCTGCGAGCTCCTGCTGCACGACTACGCCAGGCTGGGCTGCGTGGACGAGAACGGCTGGCAGGAGATCCACCAGGTGAGGGGGGGATGCCGAGGGGATGCAGCGCGGGAGCAGCACCTGCTCGGCTTGTCGGGACAAAGCTCTGATGCTGTCAGCGGAGGGGCTGGTCCTGTCCCCTCTGTGTCCATCAATGTCCTGGCAGGGGTGACAGGAACTGCTTTACTACTGTGGATGCAACAGGTTTTTCAAGGGTTTTTCACATGAGGTTCCAGCTCTAGCTCCCATCCCAGACCTAACGGTCAACTTTTTTATTCAGTTGTGCCCAGGATGCTTCCCAGACTATGACTTTTTGGTAGAAGTGATTTATCTGAGATGCAGTCATGTGTGTCCCTGTAAGGAGCAGCTGCGCGTATGGGCACATGTGTTAATGGGACTCCTTAAGGTGCCCCTGACATGACCCTCTTCATGTGGGTGAGCCCAGCAGGCAGGAGGGTGGTGGAAGGTTTGCTGAGCTCTGTTGGTTCATCATCTTCCTGTTCCTTCCCATTTCTCTGTTTCTGTTTTCTCCCTTTGTGCGCTGACAGGCATGTCGCTATGGCCATGTGCAGCACCTGGAGCATCTTCTCTTCTATGGAGCTGATATGACTGCACAGAACGCCTCAGGAAACACTGCTCTGCACATCTGCGCTCTCTATAACCAGGTAAACCTGGTTGGTTTGGGCAGGAGAACAAGAAAGCACAGGGCACTAGGCTGTATGAGGTAGAGAGGTCACTCATTGGACTGGGGCACCTTCTTATTGCTACTTCCAATTCTAGACTCAGAAAAGTTCTGGATTGTAACTCTCCTCTCTTTTAGGGTGAGGGTGATTTTGCTTGCAGCACCAGTATCGTTTCAAATTTCATGAGAGGCAGATGACCAAAGGGCAACATATCTGTTTCATTTTCTAATGTGATCGCTAAGCTCAGTTCAGGAGAAATCAATTGATGGAAGAGCCATCTCTGATCTTATCTCAGGCCACATGCCCAGGGTTCAGACGTCAGCATCTAAGAATTTCTATCCAAGTTTGTGTTTCTTCCTAGAGACTTTATAAGCTGTCTTAGGTGTTTTGATTATAAAATGACCTTGCAGTTTCTCTTCCCGAACAGAAAAGCTGAATTCTGTTAAGCTTTACAATAGGCATTGATACATGTAGGCTGATTTGTGGCTTGTTAGATAGGTGTCTTTTTCTGCATACCAGGTCTACTATATGCACAGCAGGACTCTTATGAGGACAATGTTTTGGGAGGTGGGGTGGCAGAGAGGCATTAAGTACTGCAGTGGCCTGTAAGCATGTGGAAAGACTAGCATTTAGAAGCACAGAGCACTCAAAATCAATAGGAGGCTTCAGTAAAAAGCATGCAGGAATGTGTGGTGGCCACTGGGCCCTATATCTGTGCTCCTGGTGTGATGTTAGGGATGTCAGGATTCGGGAGCCACAGAGCAGCACATAGGCGGGTGGACCTGGTCAGCTTGGTGACCAGGGAATCACCGTTAAGAGGAAGTGTACATCCCTACACATTCCTTTCTCTTGCCAGGGGAAGTTTTCTGTGTGTGATGAAACCACCTGGTTTACTTTGTTATCACCAGCCTGCAATGCTAATTGTTTTCTTTGTTTCTTCCCGTTTGCTTGCTTTCCTAGGAGAGCTGTGCTCGGGTTCTCCTCTTCCGCGGGGCAAGCAAAGAGATCCGCAACTACAACAGCCAGACTGCGTTCCAGGTGAGGCAGCAAGCTCCTCACCCTTCTCCTTCACACAGCCCCTCTCGCAGAGCTCTCGGCTGTGCAGCACGTGCCCCCGAATGAGGGCAGCTCTGCAACGTATCCTGGGCACATATGCGATAAAACTCACTGGAACAAAACCATTGATTCAGAACGTGTGTTCTGACGTTGCCTTAGTTGCAACTAAGGAGCAGTAGACAGGAAAGAGAATATGTGCATTTTGTCACATGGAGGAACCGTAGCAGTGAAACTCTGCAATAGCTTTCCAGTATATGCTCTGGAGAAAATAGAAAATAGAGAAGGAGAAGCTCAGTCATTTTACAATCATCAAATTTTGGGAAGGGACTTTCTGCAGATACTATAGGCTGCAATCTGTGATGCAGGAGATGGCCTTGCCTTTCTTTGTGCAAGTTTTGAACTTGAAACATCCAGTGGCTGTGCTCTTACTGAAACACAGGCACTTGCCTGAGGACCTTTCAGAAATATTTTGACTCAATGTCCAGCTAATACTACTGTTTAGGTCTCTGGTGAGAGCAGAGAGTGCCTGCCAATGTCTTACTCAAATACCAGCTTAGCCTGCAGCTAAGCTTCCAAATCGTTTGCCTTCTAGAAAGTCTTTTTCTCACTTCTTTTTCCATGTTGTTTATAGATGTTGTAGGCCATAGAGCCTCAAGTGTGACCACAGTGATGTTGTACAATCCCCACAGACACTGTGATTGATCCCCATGAGAAGCTTTATTTCCACATACAATCACTGTTGTTGAACGTATGCATCTGCACTTGTCATTAGAACAGCAGTTTGTTCTGGGTGGAAATGGTAAGGAACTGCTGAGCAGATATTCTGCACATGTTGGAAATCTGCATCCCAGTTGTGCTGGGCCTGCTTTGTCTCACACAGAAGGAATTTACATGTGTAGTGAGAGTTGTGTGTCCTCAGATATTAACATTTCCTGAGAATGCACCAAATACCTGTGCAGTGTGTGTACTGTGAGTACACTGGGGAGCTGGAAACTCTTCTCTGACCTGACTGTTTTTTGGTAACCATGATGAATTTGCTGTGGTTCTGCTTGAAAACCTCTGCTGCAAGCTGCTGTGGTTACACTCTGCATAACATTACTTCATTTAAGTTTTAAGTGTATGTTTTTGTGTGAATTAAGCCTGCAGTCATAAAAAGTGTACATACAACTCGCATGGGTAATTATTGTGACTGTCTGTACAATTATCCATCTGTGTGGAGATAACAGTTAATTAAATATTTCTGTGCTTAGGTGTAAAGAACTACAATTGTTTATGTAGTTTCAGGAAGTGAATATATAGCTTATTTTCTTAACCTGTTTAGTGCTGTTTTCCTTGGTAAAACTGAGGCAATGTTGCTTACAAGCTGTGGTACATGTTGGTTTGGCTGCTGAAAGAAGAAAGGGTTCTGAAGGTCAAGCTTAGTGTTTCTTGTAGGCAGTCTGTTATTTTGTCAGATGCAGGGACTTTTACCTAGATTTACCCCGTGGTGGTACACCACCCACAGAGTGAATTCACCTAAATTTAAGTGTCTCCAATGCAGATCCCTGTTGTGTGGTGCTCGTAGTACCTGATAGAGGTGGGAGAATGATTTCTGTGGCAGGTATTTCAGAGGAGGGGAATCTTGTCCCTACCTCCACCAGTGGCCCCGGCAGAGGACCAGAGGAGCGTCTCTCCAGACAGCTTAGCTCTTCACGAGTGCCACTGCTGTTCCTTACTAATGTGCAGCACACGGTAGGATTTGTAACAGTCAGCCTGACGGCCCTTCATGAGGGACGTTGTCCCTTGGGAGACTCTTCCCTGTGAAATCCACCTTTGCTTAGACCTTTCTCTGCCTGCTGCATGTTATCTACCACCTTGGCAAGAGGGCTATGAAAGGGCTTGTTGGGATGGAGGCAGGAAGATCTGCCAAGATCAGAGATGCTGCTCCTCTTTGATGAACTTTGCTCTGGGAAAGGACCATATTCCCCCCTGACTTCTTTCTGATTTAACCTAAAAATACTTAGCTCCAGAAAGGGGCATCTTCCAGGAAATGGCTGCTTGATTTATGGATAAGTTGGACTTTGGGAACCCAGCAATGGAGAAATGGATGCTTCTTGTTCCAGCATTTGTAGGACATGGGATGGCTGTGAAAGAACAGGGTATAGCAGGTGGCGAAGAAATGGCTTCTGCTCTGATTTGTTCAGGTCTTGCAGAGTCCTAGCGAGTGCTAATGAGGGAAAAAAAAACAGTGTTTGTCTTTTCCTTTCGGAAGTAGTATGACTAATTTGAAGTTTCTCTTCCAGAAAATGAAAATTGTGCTTCGTAATCCAATCAGATTGTTTATTGACACAAGTAGAGCCTGATCCAAACCAGAATTTGATATTAGAATTACGTGCTCCTATCAGTTCCTGGCTTTCAAATAGAAGCCCTGTGACTCGCTGCTTAGACTGTTTGCTCAGTATTTCTGCATGTCATTAAATCTCTGACTGCTGTAAAGTCGCACTTTCTCACATACTGTCTTCACGTAGTTGTGGTAATGGGACGCTCCATTGCTATGACAAGTTTCATCATGGCAAGGGAAACCTGAGTCTTTATGAGGCCACATATGTGCTGCTCAGAGCACCCCTGTGGCGGAGAGATCATATAAATACCTCTCTTTTTTGCATGTCCATTTAGTCAGATTACCGCACGTAGCTGCTGTTAATTTGACTATTACTATTAATCAGATAGCTCGGTATCAGTGGCTTGAGATGACTCAAGATAGCATTGAATAATTCAGACAGTTTAGAGGTTGTAATCTGCTTGGTTATCTTCCTTGAGGCAAGCCAGCCTGGGGTTCCATGCCACCACTCTGCATGGTTTGTTAAGCTATTCCAGCTGCTACCTGGCCCAGCGCAGTGCTTGCACAGTAGTGCTTCATCTGCATGGTTGTATGGGAGTGTTGAGTGAATTATTGCTTCTTTGTGTCTCATAGCAGGTTTCAGGAAAGAGTGCAAGAACAGGATTATAGTTTACCAGTTTCTAGCAATCTGCAACTTACTGTTTTCCTGAGATGACATTGTACTTGTACATCTGTCTTCAATTGCTCTTAAGTTACTTTTCTTCTATGAACTGAGAGTCCCCTCTGTAGATGTGGTCCTTCCGCAAAGTCCACAACCTCATACAAATAAGTTCTTCCTGAAGGATGGAGACGTGATTTTTCAGGTAGGGTATTGAATTCCCAAAACATTCTGAATGATAAAAAAGCATCTTCCTCCCCTGTCCTCCCCCCTTTCTTTTTCCTTCCACCAGCCTTAACAGTATCTGTAGTAGAGGGTCAGAAGCAAAGTGCTGCCTGGGCACTAGCTTTTTCACAATCTCTCATCTGTCATCCATCTCAGGGTACTCACTGACCTGACTAGATGTACTGACTGCTGGAGCATGCTGCGGGTCAGGGGTCACATCAACAGCAGAGCACCTTGAAGGGTGAGATGAGTCTTAAAGGCTTTCTGTCTTCCTGTACAGTGTTCATGGCTCATGGCAGCACAGTGGGTCCGTTGTACAAAAAAGCAGGGAAGGATAGGCTCTCATCTCATTTGCAAAAGGGGATGAGTGTGAGATCAGCAAAATCTTCTGCATGAGAAGGCCATGAAAACCCTATTTGACCCCATGTCTGTCAGGGCAGACATTGGGGACCTCCAGCCATACATGCTCTTTTCAGAAGCTTGTCACAAGAATGTGCCACTTTTTCTTGCTTTTGCTTCCTCAGCTTGCAAAGGTCTGTTTCTCCCTGATTCATCAAATAGTTCAGAAGTTGCCAAATGGGCCACCATGTCATGACATCTTGCTTCATGCAGTGAAGGCCGAAGGTTTACCCCATATCACCTTACTCCACCTTTGACCCATGTTGTTGCAGTTTCGCTGTGCAACAGTTGAAGTGCTATTTCCTTGGTATGAGCTTGAGCTCACTGAAGTTTACCATCCTCTACCATTTCCTTTACACAGTACTAGATGATACTTCTTTTCTGAGGCTTGTGTGTTCTCCAGAACATCTCTTCAGGCCACTAGGGATGCACTGGATACTGCCTCTTTTCAAAGAGGGCCTGCATAATCTTTCATCTGATTATTATTCTGTCTTTCAATTAAGTTATTTCCCCATCCCCCCATTTCAAAGACTCAGGTTTATCCTAAAATCATTGGGCATCCTTTCCTCTACCCTGAGAAATAAACATACCTATAAAATGTTCTTTTGAGGCTTTCAGATTTCCCCATGGCCTCTGAAAGCATTTCAATCGACCTGTTGAAGACTTCACATTATATGTTGTGGGTCTCCACCAGTCTTTCCAGTCTACTAAGGTACTAGGCAGGAGCTCTGAAGATGCCACATGCCCCTTTGTTCTCAAGACCCCCTTTTTGGGGCACTTCTCACTTCTGCTGGGATGTTATTGTCTTGATGTCATACAACATTGGCACTTGGGTACTGAACAATCACCAGCAGCTGCATGTTCCACCTCCTCTTACTTCTACCTCAAATCCTTTTTTCCCTTTCAGGGACATTTTTCATGAGTCTGTCTTGGCAGTGAATGCTGTGTTGTCACCAGAAAAAGAACTGGATCCACCTCAGGATCATGTTGTCAGGTCCCTGAGTACACTAATAGGCCTTACTGGGCCTCGCCAGCCTTACCCAGATCCTCCTCTTACCCCTGTCAGTGGGCCCAAAAGCCAGCTGAAGCTCAGGCCTCAGACCTTGCACAAGCTGTGTTGCAGGAATGCTGGTTTCCAGCTCAGCCACAGGCATGCCTATGCTTGGCCAGGGACACAGCTGGTCTGGACCTGCAGACCGACTTCTGACCTGGCCTCGGATCCACCTTTTCACTATGGATGTTCCTGATGATCACTGGGCTCTGGTTACCCGTGATCCTGACCCTGATGTGTGGATTGACTTCCTAAATTGACCTTGGACCTTGGAAGTCACCGTGGACTTCCTTGGTAATGGTGGAACCTGACTCCCTTCTCTGGATAGTTCAAGAAGGCAACATTAGGCAGTGTTCTGTGTTTTGTGAGGAAGAAGTCTTGGCTGAGAGTCTTGATTTTCAAGACGTGAATTATATTGTGAAAAGATTGATCCAGTGTCACTGCTTCCATTTTGTTCTTGCATGGAACTTGTGATAGCTCAAAGTCCTTTAGGTCAGCCTGTCTACAGTTATTTATTTATTTTTTTTAACTAAAGCATTAAGTGGTAGCTGCTGTTCAATTGCAGTATCTTGGGTTTCTTTTCCCTTACTTTATTGACAGGTTGACAGAGTAATCCCAAGAGACACGACCTTTCAAATTCTGTGAATGACTTTGTCTCTTTTCAAGCATGTGAATGATATCATTTGACTTGGAAATGAAACCATTTACCTTTGCAAGCTGAACTTTATCAGAATAGCTGCTGATTCCCAGGTGAGCATGTTATAATGTGCAGACAGTCTCTCCTAACCTTGATTTGGCACTGCCTGGGCTACCAAAGAGAAACTGTCTTGTCTTCTAGAGTGTATGGCCTTTGTCATCTTCTTGACACTGCAGCTATTTCCAAACATCTTAGTGTGTCCTTCATCGATCCGCAGGCCTCGGAAAGTTTCCATTTATATGTGGCAGGATCAGGATCAGAAAAGAGCTCCTAAAATTCCTTCTGCCTTTCTGATGGGATGCTGCATGTGACTTCCTGGATTAAGATGCCCACCAGAAGTTCTGTTGCTCAGATTTTATGGATGTTGCACATTCCTGTTGCAGATGGACTATGTGAAATGCCCTTTGTGACTCACTTTCTGAATGGAGTTTGACATCCAGCTGATGAGAAAAGGTTGACTATTGGGGTGGACATTAAGAAAGCTTAGGGAAGGAAATACTTTCTACTCTTTCAGAGCTACTGCTTTTGTGGCTCATGTCTAGATTGCTGTCTACCAGGACCCCTAGGGCCTTTTCCACAGAACCATTCCCCAGACTATATCATTGTCAGTGTTTCTTCCTCCCCAGAAGGAGGACTTTGCATTTATCCTTATTGAATTTCATGGAGTTCCTGCTGATCCATTTCTCCAGCTTGTCCAGGTCCTTCTGGATAACAGTTCTGTCCTTGAGTGCATTGACCAGTCTCTCCAATTTGGTGTCACCAGCAAACTTGACAAGAGTGCACTTTTTCACCTCCTCCATATCTTGAAGAAACATGTGATCATCAGGACAGACCTCCGCAATGTTCACTTGTCTTTGGCTTCCAGGTAGGGGACAATCATTCTCTGAGCCTGACTATCCAAGTAGAATTTTACCCATCTAGCTGTCCATTCCTCCAGACCATAATGTCCTAACTTCTGTACAAAGAGAGCTAAGACACAGGAAAGCCCAGTCTGTCTTGTCTTCATTCTCTGAGTCTTCTGAGATATCTGCTGTCTTTGCTACCTCAGTTTCAGAAAGGGTGAGCCATCTGATTCACTTCAGCCTCACAACGGTGCGCCTTGTGATAGACAGCTGGATAGCTGTTGCTATCATAGGAATCCTGCTCTTTTTCATGTAGAGAATTCCCTATAAAAGCGAAAGAATCCTAAGCTGTAGCTGCTTAGGAGATATGTTGAGCAGCTTATTTTTGTTAGCCATGCTGTGCAACTGCATGTGCAACTGTTCCCTGGTGGAACTAGTTTGCCACTGGTGCTTGCATGAAGAACTTTAGGATGCCTTCATAGCTGGACTGCAACTACCAAAGTGTCACACGTGGAGTAAATATACATACAGGCTCAGTAAAATTTGTGGTTCCTTAAGCTGCTTTGCCCATGTGCTGGCTTATTGTGCTCCCACCCTTCCTCAGAGACCTCTGAGGTGCTGATTTGTTTTCCACGGTTGAAGAAGATCTCAAATGGTGATTGGCATGCTGTACCTTTCGTGTTCAGGCTCAGAAGAGGGACAATTGAGATGAGTTAGAACTCCTGTCAGAGTCCAGTGCTCTCTGACCAGGTTCTTTTAGATATTCAGCACATGGAGGGTGTAATGTTTAACATAAAAGTTTGAAGGTATGTGATGTTGCATGGGATTTTTGATTTAGCAGAGTGATTACAGCAATATCCTGAAATCACACCAGCAGTGTAAGGTGCACTTAGCAATTGCAATATACAGTTCAACGCAAGACCTGGGTGGTTCCCGTTACCCATCCCTGTGATATGCCCACTATTACGGCACTGGACATCCCCAGTCACTAGGAAGGAATATGTGGGTTGAAGCCTGCTCAAGACCATTGCTGTCTTTGAAATTCCATTGTTAGTTGCTCAGGTTTTATATTCTGTGTTGGGCTGAGCCATATATGCACTTCCGCCCATGCTGGTCTGGCTATCTCAGGAAGAAACATTTACCCCAGTTGGTCCACTCAACGGATATAGCTGCTTATCTAAAGCAAAGGTCACCCTCCGGTCCCTTTGTGTTGAGATAAAGTCAGCATTCTGTGCAAGGGCTGTGCTAATGAGTCACATCCTACATTATTCCCGAGGTTCTTGGGCACCTTGCCCTTGCCCATCTCCTCTGACCCTTCTTCCACTGCAGGGGTTATTGGTTGGTCACAGTTCCCCAGGTAGTTCAAAGGGAAATGACCCTGCTGTTGATATGAGGATGTTTGCAGTTCACATCGGTGTTTGCATAGATAAATGTGTCTTAGAGATCTCCGGTCACTGGTAAGTAATCTTTCCTTCTGCATATATTCTTTCCAATCCTCCTTTCCCAGCAGTAATGGCAGATACTTTATCACACATTTGACAGGACCCATCAAAAAGTGGGCTCAGCACTGGAAGATCTACTTTCAGGGCATAATTCAGTGATATTATCTAAAAATTCTATCACCATCTTCTTACATAAGCAGCCCCCTAGCTCTGTATGAATGTGAGCAGGTGATTCTTGTAGGAAGTTAGAACTAAAATTTTCAAACATAGAACCTAATTTCTCTCCTGTCTGGATGGCTTGTATGCTAGTGGAGCTATGGAATTGCTTGTGTTGGCTCATGCCAAACAGTTCTAAAATAAATTTTAAAATGCAGGCTGAAAGTTTCTTAGTGATGAGTAAATGCCAATTTTGTACAAATTTCTATGTTCTTGCAATATTCATGGTTGAATTCTTCCATTTATACATACACAGGATTATCATATGCTGAATAAAAAAAAGACATGCAAGTAGTTACTTTAAATTTCTTCTCATTTTGCTGAAATTTAACAATCAGAGCTTCTTCTCTTTGTCAAAAATGTGTCCCTTTGATTACTGCATTTTTGTGATGTTTCAGGCAGAATTCTTCTAAACAGTTTTCTTTTGTGGGTAATTCATGCTATTAAGAAGTAACAGTTTCTCGTAACAAGCACTGCAGGTTTTGTTGATGTAGAAAGTTTCTCTGGCTTCAGTGCTCTCAGTGATTTATATTAAAATGAGTACTTCTCAACAGGTAAGACTAACCGTGGTAATGAAATGGAAGCACACCTCAGAGGTTTCAGACTGCTTTTAACTCAGCTGTGAGCGTTTCTGATAAATGTTTAAATTGACGTAAGGAAATAATTGCCTGAGTATATGCATAAAAGTTGTATTTCTATGATCTGTTGGACCTGAGCCTCCTTGCACTGCCAAGACTATGCTTCGTGCTGGCACTTGCTGCTTTGTGACATCTGTATCATCACTTGACTTCTCTCCTAGGTCTTCAATGATAAAGTGATACAATCATTAAACTACAGGATCACATAGGTGGGAAGGTACCTATGTTGGCATTTTGTCCTGTCCTTGCTGAGAGCAGGGCCTGTTAGTGCAGGTTGCTCAGCACAGTGACTAAACAAGAGCTGAAGACAACCAGTGATGGAGATCCCACAGCCTCGAGATTCCTGTTGGCCCATTTCTCCAGCTCCTAGATGTCCCTCTTAGTAGCAGCCCTGCCCTCCTGCATATCAACTGCTTCCAAGTTTTGTATCACCCACTATCTAGCTTGTTAATAAAAATATTAAATAGTATGGGCCCCAGTATCCATCCTTGAGGCATTACCTAGTATTTAGTCACTAGCTGGTCTTCATAGCTGTGTTCACCAGCCTTTGAGCCTGGCCATCCAGCCAATTTTCCGCATTTCTTATTGTTCACCAATTCAAGACATCTCGGTCCAATTTTGCTGTAAGGATGCTATGGGACGCCATGTCAAAATCCTTCTTAAATTCATTGCCACATTCCCTGCTCTCTCCTTTTCCACAAAGCCATCCATCTCATCAAAGAAGGCAATAGAAAATTAAGACTGAAATGGAACCTGAGAGGTCGTTTGTTTTGTCTGTTGTCCTGCCACCACCCCTCCCTGTCCCCCCAGATTAGCTCTGTCTATAAGCTTTAGCAATGCTGTTGCCTAACCTATTTGTGAGCTCCTTCCATGCTGTAGGAAGGCTGCAGCCTCCCTAGGTAGTCTGGTTTTGTACTTAACTGTCTTCACTGTCAGAAAGATTTTTCTGATATCTAACCTGAATCTTTCTTTTTGAATTTTAAGCCCATTACTTTTTCAGTGGTTCCCGAGAACAGATTATTTTTGTCCTCATTGAGGCAGCTTCCTTTTCTTTTTTTTTTTTTTTTTTTGCTTCCTATTCCAGCCCTTCCGCACTTAATCTTCTATTCTCCAGCTAAATATCCCGGATCATTCAGATTTTCCTGAAACTGACTTTGAAAATATAATCTGATCATTACTGATGATTTCCTCTGGATTCTCTCCATATCATTTATTTAATTCAGTTCCTAAAAGTAGCCCTCAGCTGAAACCCTGTGTGCTCTGCACAGAGCAGAGGAATTACATCACATCTTGTTGGTGAGACTAATTGTAAATCCAGATACCCTTTTTTTCCTTTTCAGCCGCAGCATGACTTGTTGACTCATGTTCAGCTTGTGATCCTGTGAGCCTCAGATCTTTTTTGAGTAGAGCTGTTGCCTGCTGCCTTCCAGCATGTGTTTGTGCTTAGTGCCACAGGTGCATGGAAAAATTTGGATTGATGGGAACTCTCTTTTCATTCATTTATGGTCCAACCTGTTGCTCAGAGAGGGGCCAACTCCAGAACTAGATGAGGGTGTCCAGCGCCCTACGAGGCAGGCCTGGGATGTTCCTGAGATTGAAGTGCTGCTGCCTCTGGGTCTCCTTCCAGTGCTGTCCCATTCTGCTGGTGAGGAATCTCTTAGTTATGCCCAACCACAAATTTCCCCTGTTGCAACCTGTGACTATTGCCTCTGTGCACCTTGGAGAAGACCCTAGCTTAATCTTCTGCCACCCCCCCTAAATAAGTAATCGCACCTTGAATCTGATCAACATACTCTGTCTGCCATCGTCCAGGCTGCTAGGAAAATGTGAATACTACTGCACCTTCCTGTGAAACCCATTTAGCATACCGTTTTAGTCTCACAGCGAGCTTCCTGATCAGTTTTCCACCCAATTGGTATGGTTTCACCTAGATACAATTTCTGTGGCTTCTGAGAGTGTCATTTGAGAACATCAGAAGTTTTGCAGAGCTGTATGACCGGTATCTTCTGTTTCTTAGCACTTCACAAAGCCTGGCCTGTTCCCTTGTCATAGGAGTAGCTTGGATCACTTACAATTTGTTTGCTCTTTATCGATTCTTGTTGTCTGTCATCTCTGCTTTCAAATTATCTGCTTTGCCCAGCATTTTTCTGGACATTAACATGAAGTTGCCTGATCTCTAGTGCTGTGCTCCTCCCTTTCCTATCCCACACCCTTTTAAAGCTAGTTGTCACATCAGTCTCTTCCAGCTTTCTGAGACCTTTCAAAGATTATCAAATTTAACCACTAATATCTGTGATTTCTTCTAACAAATTTTTGGCAGTGCAGTTCAGCTTATGGTCTGCAAATCTCTGGTGATTTGCAGAAAAACAAAGGTGATTAATACACTGACTGCAGAAACAGACACAAAGGGAAATACTCCCCCAAACTCTGTGACAGTTTGATCAGACCCAACTGATTTGCTGATTTGGTGGTATTTGTTGCATGATTGCAGCCAATTTTGGAGTAAAAATGGAAGCAAAAGCCCTTCAGCACTCTTTGTACCAAAGCTTTCCCCTGTTGAGCTGCAGGTGTGCTCTTCTGCCGATCTGCTCTTACTGTTCATGTATTGTAATATGTTTTCCTGTTTTCCAGCTATTCTTTGCTTGTTGTTTCTTATTTTATACTTTGACCTTTCTCAATCTGTTTTATTTTTTCACCTCTCACACATATAATTGGACTTTATAACCTGGTAACACTTTGAATGGTTCTTCTTAAAGATTTAAACTTCAATGGTACTTTAATATATCATTTATATCAGCTTTTCAGTACAGCGCAAGCACGTTGTGAGATGTATTCTCCTTAAAATTTTGTTTCTTGTTGCTGTAAAATAAACATTGTGATCTGAACTCTGCAATTTGCAGTCATGTTGCCCAGGCAACAGAATTTGCTCAGAGGGGTTTTGTTAAAGAATGTCTTCAGTTAACTGTGATTTTTCTAATTTAACTTAAATTTTAGCTTACGGACTTCTTACTTACTAGCGACATCATATCTTATGATGTCATATGACATAATATGATTAATTCTATGGATATAGATTGTAAAAGCTCAGTGTTAAGGAACAGATAAAGCTGGTAGTTACTGCGCAGTTTAGCTAGCTTAACGTAAGCTCTTGCTATCTAGCTGCTATTGTTCCTCAACATGTGTGGAACAGAAACAGCATCTGCTGTTGGACAGGCTTTAAAGGCTTGGTCAGAGCTTATGCCAAAAATTTCAGCTGATGTGAGAATGTCTCCAACATTGTTTTCATTAATAAGCTCCATATTTTTCTTGTCATCACTACACTGGTAACCTTGCGCTCGTCCATCTGTTCCCTCTCGTCAAACACTCGGATTTAGAGGGGAGGTGGGTTTGGGTAAGTGTGTGCAGAGCCTGCTCATTTTGCTCTCTACCTCTACTATTGTGGAAATTAAAGTAATTTGTGGAGGTGTGGACTTCCTGTTGGCGCTTGGACTAGTTACTCAACCTGCTATGTACCAAAAATGCAGCATATCTTCCCCAAACTTGCTGCACTTACTCGCTGAGTTGAAAAGAAAAAAAAAAGGATTTCTTCAGTTTTTAAAAGTATGATAACATAAAATTGATGATATTTGGGATCTATGAGAAATGTATTATCTGTGCTTAAACTCTTTGTTATCCTTAATGACCAGCTAAAGTAATAACCCAGGCTATTCTAAATTTTCTTATGCTTGAAATTAATTAAAAACTTGCACATAAATCAGATTTTAAGAGAGCAGTTTGCAGTGCAGATAAACAGCTAGTGACTGGCAAAGTAATTGCTCCCTTTTGAGTGACAGTGATTCCCATGTGTGGGTGGCCTCCCTGGGTCGCCAGGGTGGCACGCGGGGCTGGCGCCCACTGGGTGATCCGTGTCTGTTCGCACCGTCCCGCTCTGCTTCTCCAGGAGGAGCTGCCGGTGCAGTGCTCCAGCTGTTTTGGATGCACCCAAGGCGTAGTGATCTTTGTTGTGTACGGACAACTTCACTTTTCTGCCATGGTGCCTCTTTGAGTCTGTTGGGAATCTTCCTGCTGTTGGATCTTCTGTGTGTTGCAGTAATGGGAAAACCTTGCAATTGGGTTTCTTCCATATGTGTTAGCACTGATACATCTGGTCATCCATCAGTTTTCTCTGTGGAAGAATAGTCTGTGCTCCTTTAACACTCGTGTTTTAAGGCTTTTATATCTAATAAATTGTTTTTACATCCCTCAATTGAATTTCTCCTTGAAACAGGGTTTCCAGGAATGACCCTTGTATACTAATACAGGGCTTCTCACTGACTTCTCATGTGACACACGGAGCTTCTCACTGACTTGATGTTCTTTCTCATTGACAGTTTCAATTGGTCTTTGTAGGTACAGGATTAGCATAGACTAAGTGTTTGTGCTGGTGTCCTCTTTCTTTTTTTTTTCTTCTTTGTCTTTATGTTCCTGTTTTCTAAGAGCAGTTTTACCTCCTATAGCTATGGACTATGGCCATTTCTAATAATCTGGCTGCACTAAAACAAACTCAATGAGGCTCAGACTCTGCTGTAACAAGAACTTACTTATTATCCCACCAGACTTCGTGCTGTCATCAGTTTTACCTTCTGAGAGTCAATACCTTGGTGGTCATTGTGAGCGTAGAGGAGATTTGGACCAAGAAGCTGAGTGTTGTCACTTAGTAACGTCCTGCTGGATGATACCTCTTTGTTCACAAATATATTTTCAGCTAGTTAAACTATATATAAGACAAAACGTATACATAATCAACATGTCCTGGACCCAGCTGGAATATCTGGTCATGGAAAAGCATAAATCATACACTCCTGAGCATGTACGGCTTGGATAGAGGTCAAGATGCTACTTTTCCTAACTACCCCACATAAGAAATCTACTCTGTGTTTGCCAAATATGCTTCAAAGGTATCTGCTAAGAAGATTCTGCAGCTGCTCAAAAAAATCAGAACTCTTTTTCTTAGTGTTTAATCTTTCTTTTTTTTTTTTTTTTTTTTTTTTTTTTTTTTTTTTTGTCCAAATAAGCAAGTGGTTTTGTCCTACAGTGTAGGAGTGGGATCCTTGATCACCATTCTTTTTGTAATTTTCTCTTAAGATTTGGAAGGCTATCACCACGTCTTCTCTTAGTTTTCTGTCATTCAGGCTGAACAAGCCCCGTTCTTCCAGTCTTTCCTTTCAAAGTCTCTTTTTCACCTTATTGGTTTGTACTTGTTTCCATCCTTAAATAATTGTGCTCAAACCTGAACGTATCATTCCAGATGGGGCCTCACCATGTTGTTAATGCATCCTGGAATTACAATTTGTCTTTATGCAACACCACTATTCTGTTGATTTATGTTTATCTTGTGTTCCACTGTTACCATACCTTGTTTTCTGCTTTAGGATGCCCAGGCAGTTATTCTCCATTTTGTATTTGTGCATTTGATTTCTCCATACTAAGTGCAACACTTTTTACTAGTCCTTACCGAGTTTCATCTTACTAATTACAGAGTTGTTTCTGTCAGCCAGGCTCATAAACTTGTCAATCAAACTTTATGTATTCTTCCTTTTTTAAAAAACAAGATATACTTTCCTAAAACTATGGAAATTATCAGCAAAACAAGAATAAAATATAATTAGATTCTGGGATGTCAAAACTGGCATAAGGTCCACTGCAGAAAATAATTCAGAAAGCATTCTAAATGCTAAATATGCATCAGTGTTATTAATGGACTGTATCTGGCTTCTGTGAAGATGTTAAAAAGCAAACTAGACATTGTGAGTATAGTAAAGATTTCTTAGGCAATATTACTTATAAACTGTTACAGCAGTTTTGAAAATGTTTCAAACAGCCAGAAGTTAACTAGAGAAGGGTGCAGTAATGAATGAATATGGTAGGAATATAAACCCACGTATGGGCAAAAATTGCAATTGCGCAGCAAAAGAGAGAGAAAGTTGTGAATCACCACAGCTGGAAATAACGGAGATAGCTTCTAGAATCGGAGAGGGAAGCCAGTAGGGAGGAGCAGCATGAACCACATGACAAGCGAGGGCTGGTGGCCGGTAGTGCTGGGACATGGCACGACGTCGCTCCCGGAGCGCCAGCCGTGGCGGGACGGGGCAGCAGCCCCAGCTCCCGCGCACTGACGCCCCGAAGCCTGGCCTGCCGTTCCGGAGGTCAGCGCTTTCTGTGGTACCAAGCATTAAAGAGCATGCGTGATCATGGAATCATAGAATCATAGAATGCTTAAGCTTGGAAGGGACCTCTAGA
>VZSV01000355.1:142139-180601 GCA_013398735.1 Nothocercus julius
GGCGGGAGGCCCTGGGCCGGCGCGCGGCAGCGCGGTGCTTGGAGCCGTACTGCCATGGAAACGGCCGGCTGCGTTTCGCCCTGAGAGTGCCGGTAAACACACTTTGATTAAACTCCCGAGAAAGGTGGAAAAAGCGCTCGGAGCTGTTGCACGCCCTGAACAGAGTTTCCTCTTCATTGCTCTCGCTCTCCGCCCCACCTTGGGGCATGCAGCGTTAGGGCTGGGGAGAGGAGACCCTTATCAAGAGCTCCGACCTGCAGCAGCCTCACTTGATGGTGGAGCACCACCAGGTGCTCCAGCCTCCGTGAGCATTGCAGGCTCTCCGTGCTGGCCAGGCCCGTCCTGCCCTCATCGGCATGGTTAATCCTTCCCAGAGCACCCAAAGCAGCTGTGGTCATCTGCTATGGTGGAAACCTGCCCCATTTCAGTCAAACTGCTCTTCTCCTTTCCACGAAGAGTCTGAGGACATGGGTGCATGGGCCACCTTCGAGCTACGTCCATCCATGTGAGCTCTCTTTCAGTGCTGGTTCCTGTCTTGCTCCCGCCCTGCCCAGGTGCAGACATCCCCTATGGCCCGTGGCCAGGGAACACCTGCACCGGGCACTCACGGTGAGCGGGACAAGGTCACCTTGCTCCATGTGTGTTGGAATGGTGAGGCAGAAGAGGACTTAGCTCCATGAGGCTATTGGTGACCTATTTTTTTAATCAAATGAGGCCACGCAGCTGTGCTTGCCGTGTTGGCCCTCAATTGCAGCCATCGGTGGTGACAGGATAGCAGCCCTCTCACAGGCACCTATGGAGCGCCTGGGTACTGCTGTCCAAGGCACTGGGTGGGTCTAGGATAGCTGCCCGTCCCGAGGGCCTGCACCGGTGTGGTGGCCTGTTGTGGGGATGTGGCTGGCTCATGCAGGTCTCCCTGGGCCTCCCTGCTGGACTGTATCATGCACACTGATGTGCCCATAGGACCCTTACACAGCAGACTGTTTCCACTGCCTCCTTAGTCACTTCATGGTGCGTTACGGACCTGCCCCAGCTGATCTCCAGCATCAGGTAGGTAGATGTCTCTTCCATCTGGCCATGGCAAAGAGAATCTGCTCTTGCGACAATCAGCGTCCCTTGCTGTCTCCATCTTGTTGCAGGTCCCAGCTGAGAACGTGGTTGTATCTCTCCGGCTATATCTAGGTTCTGTCTCGAGAGCAGACCAGGCTTGTGCTGCATTCCAGGGACGGAGCTTCCAGACAGGCTGTTCACATGTCTGTGCTTAGATGAAGGCTTTGGATGAGCTCTGGGCTACCTGGGGAGAGAAGTCCTATATCACTCATGCCAGGCGTAGTTGTCCTTCTCCTGTGGAGAACCGGGATGTCTGCTGTGTCTGTGCTCTCGTTTAAAGCCAGGCTTTCCAAGGCGCTTACTGTCATTTTTAGATCCTACCCTCTGCATAGAGGTGTCCAGTTTCAGCCCCCAGTTGTCCCCCTGGCTGAGCAGGGTGGCCCCTCAGCTGGCCTCCTGTGCCCTTCCCGGGTCTCCAGGCTGGTCCAGGCTCCAAAAGTGTGCTGGGTGCCTGGGAGCTCAAGAGCTCACGTCAGGGCAGGCAAGATCTCAAGTGCTGCTTTTGTGTTTGAACTGAGGTTCCTTAGTGGTTTCTTGACTCCTCTCCATTCCAAAGCAGCACCTGGGTCCCAGGCTCTGGCTGCTTCAGTCCATGTGCATCAGTGCCTTTGGTACCTGGGCGCTGGGGAGCTTCCCAGTCTGAACACGCCAGCTGGAAGCCCGTGCCTGTACGAGCGCAGGAGAGCCGGCTGCGTGATTCATCCTCTGCACCCGTGTGACTCTCTTGCCCCTAAATCCCATTTCAGCAAAAGAAATGGGCTGGTTACCCTCAGCTTCTATTGTGCACTGGGGGCCAAATTAAAATCGTACAGATAGTGGAAGTCTTCCGTGAGCCTGTCTTTGCAGCTGAAATACTAATATCTCAGTGGGCTCCTGGAGTTTAATACTCAGGAAACTTTGGCTTTACAACCTACTATGCGACCGGGATACCTTCTCATTTGCTCTTGCTTTTTTTCTTGTCTTCAATGCTAATGTGGTTCTCCAGGTTGTTTTGAATTATCCCCAAAGTGTTTAAGGAATTCTTTCTTGGAAGACTATGCCCAGCACATAGCTCTAGCCCAGTCCTGCCAGACCCAGCTCAGTTGAAATCAGGTTGGTAGAAGTATCTGGCCATCAGGATTATTGTACAGTAAGTTTGTGTGTGATCAAGTCAAAATGCCAAATTCCTGCTGTCTGACCTGCTCAGCACTGTACTTGTGTTTTTGTCTTCCTTCTTGGTTTAGTGCCAAGACCAATGGTGGTCAAGACCAGAATTTGGCCGGAGAGGGACAAGTGCTATATCTGACATCTTCCAGTGCTGCAGGGAAGAACAAGCCCAGCAGATTTTTCTAGATCTTGAGTATTTTCTTGCTGAATATTCCCAGTTGGCCAAAATTGCAATAAGATACTAAAACGTGGCTCCTTCTGGAGCCGTAAGGTTCCTTACGGACAGAGCACCGTTGAGGCTATGTCTCTGGCCCTTGGATATTTGCCAGCTCATATGTACCAGGCTCAGGCTGTGTCCGAGCCCAGTTGGCTGTCACTATAGGCTCTCTGTGGTCATGGTCATGGTCCTGCGAGTGCTCTCCAAGCTTTGGCTTGGGGACTGGTGCTGTGGAGTGGCCCCGTTGAGCACGGCGAGCCTTGGGTACCGGCTGGAGGGGAGCTCGGGCCACTCACCGCTTTGCTTCCAGCACTATTCACCTCTTTTACTAGGAGTAACTCTTCTTCAGGAGCTATCCGTAATTTTAGTGAATTGTCAGTTTAAAAACAGATTTTTGAGACTTGTGAGAAACTTCCTTGTGTTTTCAGTGCTTTCTTCCAATTTCTAATAATCTTTAAACCTGTTGGTCACTAAGACATGCATCCATTTGATATCTCCTTCTCTGATCTGTTTTAAATGGTTTTCTGTGAAAAGTGGTATAGTACAAAACTAAGTATCTTGTGGTGGTCAGCCAGTATGTGGATGGTGCACGACCTCAGGGGCAATCCTTGTCAGCCAAACAGATGCAGAGTTGCCTTAGAAATTAGAAGAAGCGCAGTGATTAGCCTGGCCTTGGCTCCCCAGCAGGTGCAGGGCACTAACGGGCCTGGTGACGATTCAGGTCCTGCTGCAGTCCTGTAGACTGCCACGTGCCAGGTCAGCAGCGTGCCAACTCCGGGCCCACGCCGCCTCCCGTGCCCGCCCTGGTCCTGCTGCTCCCTGCAGCCTCTGGGTTGCCGCTCCAGATGATTTTTTGGGTTTGAGCGGCTTGCAGGAGGAGCGCACAGGGCAGGTGGGCAGGGAGGAGCCCAGCCGGGGAGCCGGGCTGAGTTAGTTACTGCAGGGAGAAATTCCAGCACCGCACGGTTAAAAGTTACTGGAGAACAAATGCATTGAGTTGCCACGGCGACAAGAAGATTTACAGGAGTCTGAGATTTTTGTACTTTGAACCTAAAGTATGCCTCTGGAAAGTATTGTGAGTGTGATGGTGTGGTGCAGCTGGAGGGCTTTGGGAGAGCTCGCCCAGCACCACACAGGGTCCTGCCAAGTCCGGCTATCCCTCTCTGAGCCCCGTGAGGTGACCGTGCTCAGGCTTTGCTTGTGTCCTGCTCCACGCAGGAATTTCCATCCTTGGATGGCTTGGTGAGGTCCATGTCTTCTGGGCACTTCTAAGGGTTGTGCAGAGGGCCAGCCGGGGCAGGGAGCAGCTGCTGTTTTACTCTGTGCATTGCGTTTTCAAGGCTTCCCTTGGCACGTGCCTAATATCACAGATTTAGGCCTACCATGCCCTGAAACGAGGAGCGAGCAGAGGCAGGGCAGTGTCGGTGACTGTGTCACGGCTGCGGTGTCAGGGATGCCCAGCTGGACAGGTCCCGGCGGCCACTCCGCACACCCTCCCCTTGGCCCTCCTGCCCTCCCTCCACAGCTGCTGCCACCTCCGGCCGCAGCAGGTCCCCAGCCACCACCGAGGTCCCTGACCGCGCTGCTCTGTGCCTGACGCGTCGGCTGTGTCCTGTGTGTCCCCTCAGGTGCTGCCTTGTCAGAGTGATGGTGGCCCCAGCCATGCTCTTCCCTGGCCTATGTGCCCTCCAGAGCATCTTATCCCTTGACAGAGTTGCCTCTTCATCCATCCTGGTGTCCTCCTGTGCTCTGCAGGCTGCCTTTGCTCCCCCTTCCCTGCCCCACATGCTTTCCCACTTCGCTGCTTTCTGGCCCATTTTCCTTCCCAGACGGACTGGCCAACACACCACGTGCCCGGTGGCTAACGCAGGCCTCTCTGCTTCCTTTGCAGTGCCTTTCCGAGAAACGCCCAGCTACACGAAGCGGCGCCGGATCCTCGGCGCGGGCAGCCTCTCCTCCCCGCGCCTGCTGCAGCGCTCGGCCAGCGACAACAACCTGAAGGCAGAGAGCCGGGCGTCCTACTCGCCAGTGCCCTCGCTGCGCAGCCTGCCCCCCCAGCTGCTGGTGCAGATGCAGGAGGCGGCCGTGGGGGACGGCGGCCTGGCCGGTGCCCGCGGCGCCCACAGCCGCTCGCCATCCCTGCAGCGTGTGCAGGAGGAGAAGGAGCCTGACCTGCCCACGCTGCGCAGGAGCAGCCGCGGCAAGGCCAGGTGAGCAGTGTGGCGCGGTGGGGGACTGCAGGGGTCCCATGGGGACCAGGGAGTGTAGGGATGCTCCACTGGACCTCTCCGCGCTTTGGCAGGACCTGCCGTTGCTCCGTGCAGTGAGCATTGGCCTTTGCCTGCCTGTGCCAGCATCCCCAGGAGCACCTAGGTCACCCATCTGCCGTGGGCCAGATGGCCACCAGGAAGGTTGCTCGGGTCAGGCATGGTGGCCAACGCTCTGTGTCTCCCCAGGCCTGGGCTGTCTGGGGTGCCTCTGGCTCCCAGAGTGACAGGGCTTGTTGTCCTCTGCCTTCTCCCAGCCTCATTTCGCGGCCCTGCGAGCTGGCGAGTGCATCGCTTGCACGTCGAGCTTGTTGTTGCTATGACAATGACTGCATCGTGCAACGGCGTGTAGAGGTGGCGCGCTGCGGAGGAGCAAACACCTAATGCATCCGAACTGGCGTATGGGTGGCGGTCACCCTCTTCTTGCCCGTGTGCACATGTGTGCAGCTGTGTTGTCCTTTGGACTCCAGCATTCCTTTGGGTCTGGGAATGTTTGATGGGAACTGCTGTTGAACCCACCAGGGTGCGTGGAGGGTCCGTCGCGGATGTGCAGGGTCCAGGCAGATCGGTGCTGCCGTGGCCTCAGGCAGTGTGGGAAAGGTTCGTTGGGATCACGGGGTTGCAACACGCAGTGTTCACGGTAACGGCCTCACCATACGTCCTCCTGCTGCTCCCCTGTCACTCCTTGGCTGTGTGAAATGTGGAGTGCAGCCTGGCACCTGTGTGTGGCAGGCACTGGTTCTCTTTGCAAAGGGGAAAGTTTGCAGGAGGCCTTTGCCTTCCCTTCTGGCCAAGGAAGATGAGGATGACTGCAGCTAATCTCCGCACAAAGAGTGCCCTGGAAATTGCTGCTGGAGGGACCCCTTGGTAATCACTGGGCTTACGTTCTGCTTTTTTAACTGCACTGTTGGTAGGGAGGTGAGACTAACCCTAGCCAAGACTGATGAAGAGTAAACACTTGGAAAGAGCAAAAGAGAAACTCCATAATGCCGTAAGGTTGGAACAGGAGCTTGAAAAGTGGTACTAGTTTGGGGGTTATTGCTGTGCTTACTAATGACAATGAAATGGATTTGAGCAGTGAAGAACCAGTCTGCAGATGACAGCTATTTACATTAACTCCATACCAGAAATGGCTTTGAGGCCCTTCAGTGGGATCTAAAGAGATTTGGGGAAAAAAAGAAACATGATAGTGAATAAAAAATAATGAAAATAAATGCAAAATAGCTACTAGAGGGGAAAAAGGCCTGAACTGCTCAAGCACCTGGTAGAGTTCTTAATTAACAGTTTAACTCAGGATAGGTTGCAGGATGTTTTCTAAATAGCTCAGTGGAGGCCTGTGTTCAGTGTGCAGCATCAATACAAAACACAGTGATATTAGGTTGCCGAAAGAGTGTGATGGATCGTAGTATGGAGAATAGTCTAATGCCTTAGTCCAAATCAGTGATGACACCTCTGAGTGCTGGGCAATACAGGCCAGTGAGAATGGTGCAAACTAAAAGATTTCAGAGACAGGCAATGAAAATGATCAGGAATGAAAAAAAAATCCATGCTTTGAAGAGAGATTTAGACGAGCAGGATTGTTACCTTAGAAACAACATGAATAGGAGGAAATATGTTAAAAATACTGGAAATACTGAATAGCTGAGAGGAAGGAAATAGGGAACCTCTGCTGGTTTCATGGCACAAGAAGAAAGGAATATGCAATGAAATTAATGGCAGGCAAAGTCAGAACCACTAAGAAACAACTTAATTCTCTCCAATCTGCAATTAGCTCTGGAATTTGCTGTGTCAGGAACTTGTTAAACCCAGAAACACGGTATGGCTGTAAAGCGTTCGGGGGTTGGCATGAATAAAACAGTGTTTGGGTGGCGGTTATAGTTGGTGGACTTTCAGAGGTATTCCCAGAACAGCTGGGATGCTGGTGGCTGGGCGGACGGAGGACGGCCTGGAGAAGCCCGGAGTGGTGCCGATGCGGAGCAGAGCTGAAGCAGGGCTGGCCTGGGCCCTGTGCGCTGGTTCAGGGTCCGTCTGGGGAGCAGAAGGGGCTGCTCCTGATGCACAAACCTCCTCAGCAACTCCCTAGCGTTGGAGCAGGGGATGACCTTGTGCCCAGTGCAGAGGCGGGGGGCTGCGCGTCCATCCAGCTCAGCAGGGCTGCCTTCTCTTACCTACATTGCAAATACCAGGAAGGAGCCCAGGAGGCAGGTGCTGCTGCTTTGGTTCTGGTGCTTCTGCCCCATTTTATGTCTGTCTCCTCCTTGTGTGACGTTGCTGGCAGTGACTTTGCTGTGCCTAGCTGTAGGCTTTTGTAGTTTTCAGTAGTTCATTTTATTCATCTGTTACGAGATAGTTTTGTATTTTTGTAGGGTGCTACCTACATGCGCGATGTCTTCTGCCCCCTGCTCACCCATGAGAAGGGCTGACGTGCTTTTAGGTCACGCAGATACATCAAGCCTGCTGTTGTCATTCCGCATGACTCTGAACACCAACATGCACTTGGAGCGGCTAATTACTGGGGGTATTTTGTTGGATCCAGTGTTTCCTTCCCTTTTTTTGCCTCATCACTCTCCCAGTCTGTTCCCAGGGTGTTTGTATTAGGTTTGATAAGAGTTATTTACTGCAGGGCTGAGGAGCAGCTGTGTAGTGATCCCTCTCTTCTGCACGCTCTGGTCCACGTGGGGTTTGCTTTTAACTAAGCAACCCTCCCTTTGCAATGACTGCCAAAACGTCCATAAACACGTGAGATTTTCTCGCATCCTCCTTGAAAAAATCTTGCCAAAAATTGCTTCTGGATCAGATGTTTACCAGAGTAACTATCAAAACAAACCGAAAAAAATCTGTAATGCACCCCTCAAAATTCGCTGTTCTGAGGGGGAAAATTCTAATCTTTTTGCATATATTCAGGATGGCACACAAAATTTAAATGGAAGTTAGCCTGTCATTAGTGTTTTATTTTCCCAGCAATGACAGTGGGAGCTGCTTGGGCTCACGGGACTGGCAGGTAACCTCGACGCTGCTGCTCAGCTGCAGTCATTTGTTCTTGTTGCTCTCTAGACTTCGGCTGAACCCATCATTTTGGTGGCTCTGCAAAGATGCCTGCTGCAGAGCGGCCACCCTGTGCTCTAATGTAAATGTTAGCCATATGGCAAGGATTAATGCAAATAACGAGGAGAACTGTTGGGATTCTGACACAAAAACAAGGGGGAAGAAGAGTTTTTTTCCACTGAACTCCATGTGAGTGAGGCTGGTACCGGAATGACTGTCTTGCCAGCCCTTTGGCTCAAGTAGATGCAGGGAGCTGTGGGGCAGGCGATACCAGCAACATTTTCATGTCCAAGGGTATGAGAGGCCAAGCCCTATTTTTAGTTTTTACTTTGTAAGAATCACCAAAGCAAGAGGACGACGTGTCCTTGGCCAGAACTGCAGCATCTGCTCTCAGCACTTTACTGTGTTGGTGCTGCAGTACCATCATTGGGAGGTTGGAGGGAGCCAGGCGGGGACTGGTGTCCCCCAGGCTGCTACCAAGACCTCGTTGCTGGGGGCAAGGACGGGAGGAGCGGGAGAACGGAGCCGAGCGGGCTGGGGCGGGTGCTCTGATGACTGCAGGAGGACGTGGGCCCCTGAGGGCTGTCCCTCTCAGACGTGGACTGGAGCCCCCTGCCTCCCTTCCTCCGCGTCCCCCCAGGCCCGTTTTCCGGGCCCTCCCTCTGGCACGGCCGGCCCCTCGTCCACCAGTAGCTCCTCGTCTTGGGACTCTGGGGGTCTCGGGCCCCCAGGCAGTGTGGGTGCTGCGCTGTGCTGGGCTTCGCGACGACGTGCGGCTCACGGCAGCCTCTGGGAGCCTCCGCTTGCTCTCCCTCCAGCCAAGTGCAGAGCCAGGTTTCCCTGTCTGCATTCCTGTGCAGTTGATGATTCCTGCACAGATTTACTGCCTTCTGCTTGTCAAGATTCATCTAATGCCATCTCTGTTCTCTGGAGGATTTTGCACTCCCCTTGTGTTGCCCATAGGTTTGGCAAGGGTCTTCTCCCTTCTCCCATCATTTGTTCTGCTTATGAAATCAGGGATCCGGGACAGACTTCCCCAGAGCCCTCCCTCCTCAGTACTTCCATCGATTTTCACAGCGTGGTGGTGCATGCTTCATCCAGCCCATCGCCCTCCCGCTCTCTGCGGTTTGGTTGGAGTCATGTTTCCCAAGCTGGCGACGGCACACGACAGTGCAGGAAGCCAGAGGAGCACCACTTGTGCCTGCAATTCCTGCCATATTTTCTTACTCTGAATGTATTTGCAGATGATTTCTTGTTTTACTTGCTTCTTTCCATAGCTGCATCCCCTCAGGAGCCTTTAGGGATTTTGTTCCTGTATGCTTATGCTATTCCCTGATATCTGCCCATAGCCATCACTCGTTTTCTTCCAGTTTCTGTGCCGTGTTTGAACTCTGTGATGATCTTGTCATTTAGCTGGTTTCAACTTCACTAGTTATATCTTATCCATGTCAGGATAGGTTGTGCTTGTGACATTAGTGCGTTTTCTCTGAAAAACTGCTGTTTTCCTTAGCTTTCCCTCTCATGCCGCTGTATAATTTGGGTCAAAAGCGACCTCTGCAAGTCATCTAGTCCACCCTGTGCTGGCTTTTGGTGAAATCTTGCCACCAGTATTCAAGGATGTATAGTAATTGAGTATAGTAATTGACCCCAAAGTCCATTGCTTGCTTTTTTTACTTTTCTTCCTAAGAAATGAGCACTCATCTTTTCATGACCATTCCTGCCCAAGTCAGCTCTGCCTTTGCCTTTTTAGCCACTTGGAATCAAAGTGCTCCTGTGGCCACTGCCTGCATCTCCTTTATGGAAAGAAGTTGTCAGGACTGTAGACAGTCATCCCAACCATCCCCATTAGGTTTCTGGATAAATAAAGTCTGTTGTTATCCCTGTGTCCTGTAACCTGGCATCAGGGGCAGAATGAGACATAAGTAAGTGCAGGTTCCCAATGTGCACTTGGCTGGTGCAGTGGCGGAGAGCCTGGTGGAGCAACCTGTTCAGGGCGCTTCATAAAAACTGTGTTGAGTGTGACGTTCTTCAGCTGCAAATAAATAAAGAGAGCTTCCTTTCCTTGCGCTGCTCCTGAAGAGTCTTGGCACTCGCTGCCTTGAGCAAATATCTTCCTAAAATTGCTAAAAGTGCAGTTATTGCATCAACCAGAACCTGGGGATTTTATTTTTAATACTCTTGACCTTTCCTTGGGGGGTTTAACAAAATAAATGCCTTGTTCCAATCTCCTTTTTTTCTTATTATTACTTTTAACAATATGAACTGATTCACTATTCCCAAACCCCGCTTTTTTTCCTCAGCAATGTGAATGAGATCTTTGCCCTAAATGCTAACTCACTGGTTTATTTATTTATTTAAAGCCTCAGACGCTTTGTTTTAGCTTCCTGGCTTGTGAAAGAGGTAAATCCATTTGATTTTTTTTTTTTTCTATGTGCATTAGGGATTTGAGAAGAAATTGCTACAATTTGTTTCATTCTTCCCTCCGTTCCTGTGTTTTCAGATTGGCACCAGCTGTTAATTTTGCTTCCCCTCTGCTCGTCGACTGCAGCCTAGGTCCCCTTGTCAGAGCAGCTCAGGAATCAGCCTCTGGGGTGAGGGGGACCTGGTGGTAGGTGGTGCAAAGGCCACCCCCTGCTCTGTGTGCTTTTGGGGTCACGAGTGTCTTTAAAGTGGCTTCTGTTACGTTCGCAGCACAGCTGACGGTGCTGAGAGTGGTACGGTGTCAAGACAGACTTTTTTTTTTTATATGAGGTCTGCTTTTGGGGTGAGACAGTGAGGAAGTAAGCAGGGGTGATCAAGGATAGCTCCTTGTTCTGGGAGTGAAGACCAGTAAAGATTTGGGAGGTTGGTGCTTCCTGGAGAAATGTGAGGTAAGGAGGATGTGAATTGCCGTTGGACACTTCATGCAGAAGTGATGGGTCTGGGCATAGGAATTACAGATCTGTAAAGCAGCTTAAGTTGGAAAGGATGCCCGGGGCCCATCTGGCCCAGCTGTCCTACTCCGAGGAGAGAAGCAGTTTCCAGTGCCTGTCCATACAGCAGCTGGAGGCCTCATCTTGTTGGTAAGGCAGCTGGAGGCCTCATCCTGTCTGTGAGACAGCTGGAGGCCTCATCTTGTCCATAAGGCAGCTGGAGGCCTCATCCTTTCCATGCAGCAGCTGGAGGCCTCATCTTGTCCATACAGCAGCTGGAGGCCTCATCCTGTCTGTGAGGCAGCTGGAGGCCTCATCCTGTCTGTGAGGCCACTGGAGGCCTCATCTTGTCCATAAGGCAGCTGGAGGCCTCACTCCCACCTCTCACGTGGCAGCAGAGCCTGCCTGGCCAGGGCTCAGCCGTCCCTGTCGTGTCGCAGCGCAGCCTGCTCTGGAGCGGGAGAGACGGGAGCTGCAGGGAGCCTCACCGGGGCCTCCCCCTCACTCTGGAGCTGCTTCTAAGCAAGGACCTCACCCCTGCTCCTGCCTGAGCTGCTGCAGGGGCTTCTCCTGGGGCTGACTCGTGGCCATGGGCCCCAAGAAGTGCCACCTGGGGCATGGATGTCTTTACGTTGTCCATGGCCGCTGTCCTGGCCGCTCGCCCCAGTCCCTCATACCCAGCAGCTCTTCTGCTCCCACCACTGAGCGCGGGGGCTCCGGAGCAGAGCTGCTTCCCGCCACCCGCGCCGGGCGGAGAGGAGCTGCCATGGAGGAGCGCCAGTCTTGCAGGCTCTGTTTTCTCTCACCTTAAACATGCAAATAGTGCTCCTGCCACAAAACTGCTCCGAGACGCGCTGCTGGCTTCCCTGCAAAACAAAACGCATTTGAAGTAACTAGGCCAAACGCCTTTTAAGTTTAGATAAACCAAGCAAGAATCTGAGGAATATTCAAGAGAGATTACCTCCATGCTAGGCAGGTTTGTTTCCAAAATAGCTCATTCTGTTTGCTTCAAAGTTCCCACAAGAATATCTGCTGTCAATTTATGGTACCAGGGAAGCTTCAGGAATATGTTTTTGTTAAGCAAAATTAAAGTGGGACTAGGTCAAGCCAGCTGAGACACCCAGCAGTGTGCTTATGTCTACTAGGGTACGAGCGCCTCTCCTGCATGCAGGACTGAAAGGCCGTTTCCCATGACCAGAGCTCCAGCTTTCTTCCTAGGGATCTTTACAAAGCAGACACAAAGGTCTGCAGCAGGACAATGGCAGCAAGCAATGCACATGCATTGTAAAATGATCAGAACTGCCATCAGAATAAATAACAGAACATTTTGATATGCTTTGGTATATTCCATTGGCTAAAATATTGAATCTCATCTCTTCAAACTGTACTACAGAATTTCTGAAGTGCTACAGGATTTACAGGACTTTCATGGAGGACTGGTTTGTTCTGATGAACTGGAGCATCTGTCAACGGAGGAAGGCCTTGATGTGGTGGGCGCTCATGACACTTGGTAGAACAAGGAGAAGCAATGGGCTAGCTTGAGGTCTGATTTGAGAGGCAGAAGAGGAGGTTTGGTCCAGGATGGCTGGAACGATATTTGGGAAGGTTTTGTGGAGTCTGAGGAGATGAAGCCTGAATGGATAACAATACAGAGGAGCTGGGGCAATGACAGATCCCAAAGGCTGTGAGCGCAGATGCAAGATGCTGGTGGAGCCCAGCTCTGGGGGACAGAGGAGACTGGCCACAAGGACAGCTCTTTCAGTCCAATGAGATTGATGGTGTGAGCCCAGTGGTGAAATGCCCTGGCCCACAAGTTCTGCAGAGACGGGCTCATGTTGTCTTAAATGACCACCCTAGGGAAGACCTGCCTCCAGTGCACACGAGAGGAGAGGCTGCGCTGCATTTGTTTGCATGTTATGTTCATGTTGCATATGCTGCCTGCAGAGACCCAGAAATAACTGTGTTTTGGAAAACACGGAATAGTGAATGACAACACTCTTACTAGGCTCTGCATCTTGAGGAAGGGAAGACACTGAAAATACCTGCAGTGCCAACTTCAAAAGATAAAAGAAATTCATCCAAAAGACAATAAGATCCTTAAGGACAATATGGGATCTGCTCAAAGAGTCCTACCAGGCTACAGGACCTTGGGAAGAGGAGGAGGTTATTAATAAGATAGCATAGCTACAGGGAGCAGGTCCAGGAAATTCCTAAGGGTAGAGGAACTGCTGGAAATGGGAATCTGGATTTAGGGAAGAGCCATGAAGAGCAAAGCAAAGGTGCTTATCTGACATCATCTTGTCTAACTGACACAATTTGGGTTCTTGCTGTATCTGGAGTCTTCAGCCACGGTGAACGTCCCAAGACAACAGGCACCATAAAAAGTGATCTGAAGGAAAATTCCTTTGATGACCTCATACGCTAAACTGGCAGCACAGATATAGGTTTGGAAGAGGAAATGTATCCTGCTGAGAGAGTGAATATTGTGACAGCAAATGTTGACATGTTTACATAACATATTTATTTTTAGGCAATGGTTATGTATGGGGAGAGGGCTTTACACTCCATTGGGATTATATTAGAAGAGGATCTCAGTTTCACCAATCCAAACCACTAAAATACAACATTATAAATGCTGCAGTGATATAAAAATAGTGCATTAAATTGTGTTTTCCCCGTACAACTTTGTGCTCTTTACGATGGCACAGGGTAGGGAGCAGCAGGTTCAATGGCAGTGAGGAGCAAAGGCCGGGCTGGGGATGGGAGCGAGGAAACATGTCCGTGCAATGGCAAAGCAGAGCGGGCCCTGACCAAATTCAACCTTCGAGGGTTTGAGAGCTTTCGGCAGGCTTCACCTCAAAAGGGGTTAATATGGAAAATAAGCAGTTATGAGTGTACTGCAGAGAAATGCCATGAACTTTAAATTAGCTAAGATAGAAGAAATCACCTGCAATAAAAATAAATAGTGAAATGATAACAATATAGTCAACCCCCCCCACACTGTTATTTAAGTCAGGTCGGCAGCCTCGCAATGAGGCTGCCAGTTGGTATCTGTACCCCAAGCTGGAGGTTGCTCTCAGCACCAGCCACGATGCTTCCTTGCGGGACACTGGCAGCCGGGAACTGCAGCGGGCAGCGCGTTGCTGTGCCGGCCTTTGGGACAGCCTGGGATGCGGATGCAGGCTGTCTTCGTTCCCCCAGCACGGCTTCTCCGTACTGCCGATCCCCAGCTTAGCTGCTCTGTACTGGAGAAAGCTGGAGACTTCAAGGGCTGATGGAATACGCTGCTGGTAAATACCGGCCATGCCTGCTGCAAGGAGGAAATCCAGACAGCTTCTGCGTTGTGCTGGGTTGTAAATTAACTGCAGTCCCAGAGGCCTCCTTGTCAGCACCACCATGAAAAATCTCTGCTCTTTTGTGAGGAATCACTTGTTAAATACAGAGCAAAGCATCAGGATGGGGACAATGAGAGAGAAAATAGTGCCTATAACATGACAGTGCTGCTCTGTCACACAACGGGACATTTTTACTTGGCTGGAGCGTGTGGCACCTGTAGCCCTGACTTAAGAGCAGGCGCTTGCTGGGCTGCACAAGTGGCTTCAGGGCTGCCCAGGTGGTTTGTGAGCGGCAGGGTGGCCATGGGCCAGGATGGGACAGTTGGCAGGTCCAAAGAGATGTCAGAAAAGCAGCGCCGCTGGTGGCAGGGCTGGCACTGCAAAAAGCAGCAAAGCAATGAGCTGTCCAGGGAGGCAGCGTCTGCAGCGGGGGACAGAGCTCACGCTGCCCATCATGAGCCCAGAGAGATGTCCAACCTGGCGCTGCCAGCGAGCGCCGCTCCGCAGGCAGCAGCAGGGCCCGCTGCGGCCCCAACATGCTCCGGGCGCAGGGGTGGGTGCCATGCGCCTGACTGGGGAGAGCCTCGAGCACCAGCCCTTGTGGGCAGCTTCCCGCTCTGCCCTGCCCTGCGCGCAGCGGCTCGTAGGCCGCAGCAGGGCCAACACAGAGATGCCCCTGGCTGCGCTCCAGCCCAGCGGCTTTTCAACGAGGAGGTGTCGTGGTTGTCAAGCTGGATTCAGCCCTGATATCTCCTGGTTTGAGACATTCACGACGTGGTTCGATGCTTGTGCGGCTCACACCAGCGGCAGAATGACGCCAAGGGTGCCCAGGACACCCCAAGCTTTCCACAGCGTCACCATATGGAGTGACCCCAGGCTGAAGCAATCAACACGCTGTCATTGCCTGTTTTAATGACCTGGCATTTATTACACGCCTTTACAGGGCTCCCTAGCTGTGATAGTTGCACCCCAAATAAGGCCAAATTTTATAGCTTGGCAAGAAATTGCTAATATTGCCGTGAATCCAGCATTGCTGACACTGGTTAGCAATCTCAGCTGTTGTAAAGCGGTTTTGTTTCCTTTTTATAGAGCTATTACTTTTCAGTGGGTAGAAGGCTCGCCAGTGGCATTTACTGAGCTAGGTTGCTTGTAGTGAGGAATTTTTGAGCTATTTTTTAATCTTTCTGTTGAAATGTCTCCCAGTCTGAAATTTCCAAGTCCTTTCATTGCTTCTATCTCCATTTCAGTTAAAATGGACCAGAATTTTAGAAATGAGGCAAGATAAAGGGAAAAAAACAATAGCAGTATATTCTTTGAGTAGACATAACGCTTTTAAAAACCCACATGATAGAAAGCTAATATACTATATGGGTGTTAGCAGTGAACCAAAGAGGTGGGAGTTGGTGCTTCAGAGGAAATAACTTCTCACTTTGCATGGTAGTAGGGATTAGAAAAGTGCAGGTTTTGTGCTTGTATATTTGTTTATGAACGACAGGATCCTGCATCAGGATCCCTCAGGTTCTGCTGCAGCCTGGCCCTTGCCCTGCAGAAGAGGTCGTCCCAGGCCGGTGGGCAGCCCCGCGCTGCCCCTCGCTCTGCCGGGTGCTTTCTCGCATGTTCACGTCTCCAGCTCTGCATCCGGCATCCCTGGAGCATCCCAGCTCCCCCGCTGCAGGACGCAGGGCTCTGCACACAAAGCTCTGTGCGTCTCACCAGCGCCAGGGCCTGCGTTCCCTGCTGCGAGCCAGCACCTTCTTGGGCTTGTCTCCAGCCTTCCCGTAGCCATTAAATTGCCCTCATGGCTGTGGGAAGCGCTCCCTGTGCCACCGGTGTCTGTGGACCGTTCCGGGTCCCGCACGGGCTGCTTTGGTGCTTCGGCTGCTGCTGAGCTTTTTTGCTGCCTGTATCAATGTCCCCCATAGAAGGGATGCCGAGCACTTGCCAGGCCCTGAGCAATGCAGCCCCTGCCTGGGCCTGATAAACTCATTAACAAAACTTGCGGCTGGCCCCGTGCTCTCACACGTCAGCTCCTTTAGAAAGACGAGATGAAGCTTGTCCCGAGCCCCGTGTGGGCACAATAAGCTCTCCGAGGCTGCTTGCACCTTGTACGTGTTGGTGTCCACGGCTTCGTCTCCGTTAGCCATTCAACCCTTGTATTGCACTCTTATCGTACACCCAGGCAAGGAATTAATTTAATTTTTAGACTATCTTCACACATTTCCACCACACAGCACCTCACCTCTTTTGTCTGTGCTCTTTCTTTCTGTTTGGCTGAAGAGATTCTCCTTATTTGCTTTAATTTCCTTCCCAAGGTTGGTTTGCCTCGAGTTGACTTTAGCAGCGCTGCAGGCCCAGGGTTTTCACTTTATTCTCATACAGGAGTCTTTCCGGAATTTTCGTTGCTAATTTCTGAACCCTGCCTGTCCTAACTCGTTCTGGCTATGGGGGGAAGATGCCTAAATTCCCTTTGCAGCCATGAATTGCACTGGTGGGGGTGTAGGGACAAGGCTTTGCCTGGCTCGTGCTGCTTTCGTGATGCTCTGAAGGGACAATGTTGTCTAAGAGCTTCCTGCTCAGGATGAACTGACAGAGCCCAGGACCCATGTGGTGGCATCCTTGCAATGTGGCCCATTGCACACAGCGAGGCCAAGGGCAGACAGGGGCTTGGGACCTGGTGCAGGATCATGATGGTGCAGAGTGGGGGCTCAGGCATGTGAGGAAACGGGGGACATTTTAGGGCACGGGGAACTTAGGCAAGAGGGACCAGTGGTGGCTGCAGCTGGTCCGGACAGAGCCAGGCTGCTGGTTTGAGGACTGGTGGGTCATGGAGGAGCGTTTAGACTAGGACTTGCAGGAAAGCCCAGGGAGGTTAGATGTGAAACTACAGTTTCTGGCTGAGATGTGAAGGCTGCCGCTGTGCCTGGGGACGGAGGGTCGCCAGCATGAGGCCCATGCACCAGGAGGGTTGCAGAGAGGATCCAAGAAGCTACAGAGTCCTTTGTAATTACTAAAGGATGAGGCTGCTGAGCACACCAATACACACATTCTGCTGGGAAGAAGCATCATGGCCTTTGCAAAGGGAAACTTGCCTGGCTAACCTGATAGAGCTGCACAAGGTGTTCACAAACCTCTGGATGGGGGCGAGCTGGTGGACAAAATATGTCTGGATTTTCCCAAAAACCTTAGACAAGATTGCACATCAAGGCTAATAATGAAAGTAAGGATTGGATGAAAGATTTAATTATCACTTCAAAGCTTATTAAAGGGAGGAAGCAATGGGCAGGGTCTAAATGACTATTTTCAGGATGAAGCAGTCAGCAGTGGGGTCCCCAGGGTTTGGTGTTGGGACCTGTTTCATTCTCTGTCTCCATCAATGAACTGGAGAAGGAAGCGTGCAGTGAAACTTGAAGTCTAAGGGTGAAACTCTTCCAAGTAGCCAAATGATGTGTCAGAGGTGGGCTGAGTTCATGGGCAAAAGGTGGCAGATGAGCATCCATGTAAATAAATGCAAAATAATGTTTCTAGGGGAAAATCACCAGAACCACGCTCCCCGAGGCTGACCATGCAGCTGGCAGTTACAGTTCTGGAAAGGTTTGGGGGTCAGTACTGACAGCTCTCAAAATCACGGGCCCAGTGTGCAGCAATGGCCAGAAAAGCCGACAAAACATATCGGCACGAGGGAGCCAGAGAGCAAAGCGGGCAGCATCGCTCGGGGCCGCGCTGCGGCTGCACGCGCACCCGCTCCGCGCCGTGTGCCGGCCTGGCCTCGTGCCTCGCCCAGGAGGCCGTGGAGAAGGCCCAGGGGAGCCGTCCGGCACGGCCATGCACACGGAG
Organism: Nothocercus julius; assembly: GCA_013398735.1. Lineage (NCBI taxonomy): Eukaryota > Metazoa > Chordata > Aves > Tinamiformes > Tinamidae > Nothocercus > Nothocercus julius. The sequence goes on from VZSV01000355.1 coordinate 160,006, forward strand.
CACCTGCCCTGCGCGGGGACGGAGGAGGCTGCAATGGGGCAGCCTGCAGAGGAGACGGCTCAGGGAGAGACCCCGCGAGGCCACCGGGGCCCCACGGCAGCGGACACGGTGACCGCAGGGCAGGCAGAGACCTCGTGCAGCCGCTCTCGTGGCCGGTGCTGGCAAGGTCGGGAAGAGATCACGCGTGTCCTTGGGCACTGGGACCATACGCAGATCCTAACGGAATCAGCAGGGTCCTTCCTGCCAATGTCCCCCACACTGGGGCTCTGGATGCTGGAGCTTGCGAGGAGAATGAAGCTCCGAAGTGGCCGGGCACACATGCACTCCTTAAACAGCATCTCCCAGCGCTGCTGTCAGAGAGGGAACTGGGCTAATGGACCATTAACCTGGCCCAGTAGAGCAGAGTATCTCATATGTTTTTATTGGTTAATTACCATAGAGTGAACTGTTATTGTTGTTGTGTTTTGTTCCTTTGACCTTAAGTTTGTAGAGAGCGTTTCAATTCCCATGTTGAGTGTGATGGAAATCTCTTTTTTTTTTGGCTTTTAGTATCTGCTGGCAGTTGCAGAAAGCACAGTTGCCTTAACTGTCATTTTAAAGATCTGTTTAGGTGAGACACAATTTACATCGTCCAGCCTCACCTCCCTTGGTGCTGAGGCTGGCACCGCTGCTCCGGTTCTACTGCAGGGTTTCTGCATGCGGAGCCCTGCCCGGGGCAGCTGGCATTGCAGGTGTCCTGGCAGGGCTGCTGCTTGCTTTGCCAGGGCCTCTTCGGTGAAGATGGAACTTCTCAGCCCACATCCCTGGAGTTTTCTTCCCCTGGTCTCAACTGTGACAGTTCAGAGGGTGCTTTAAACAGGCAGGAGATTGGGCTGCGGGTCCTGACATGGACCTCATCTCTGCAGCACTTGGGCACTTCACAGTAGTGCTTGAGCACTTGTCCCACTAGCTCCTTCTTTCTGCAAGGTGGGAATGAAACATCTGTTGCAGGAGACTGGCTCAGCTCTGAGGGCTGAGGAGCTGCAATTCTCAGAGGTCTTTGGGCAAGCTGGAGATAGAAGCTGGTCATGGTGAGAGTCTGTGCAGTGCCAAGTCCCCTGGCTTCCACCAAATCCTGCTCCTCCAGTAGCTGGAGCCCACCAAGGAGAGAGGGTGGGTTGGCATCGTGCACTGTGCAGATGTGCTGAAGCTCGAGAGCAGCGAGGATGTATTCTGGAAAAGCCCTCCCTGTCCCACAGCTGCAGCTTTAGGTAGTGTCATCAGTGAAGAAGTTCATGTGTCCCGCAGAGAGCTGCACAAAGTGGTTCAGATTTGGTGAAGGGCCGAGCGCTCTGTGTGATTGCAGTCTGAGGGCCTCCTCCGCACGCACTGCTGTGTGAGCTTCGTCCTCAGCCCCACTCCGGAGCTGTCTGCAAACCGAGTCCAGCCTCATGCCGAGCACCCATCACAGCACTGCGGAAACAGCTCCTCGTGTCCCCTGCAGCCTCGTCCTCTCTGCCATCCCTGCGACCAGTATCTGCTCTGGTACATCCCCAGGCACAGCTCAGCTAAGGTCCTCTTCTGCAGGAAACACCTTAGCAGATTATGATCATCTGGGAATTGGTTTGGGTTGCCTCAAAAAGAGCAAGATGAAATACTGAAGTTAGAAGTTCAATTTGTTCTCCTCCCAGGGCTTCATCTAAGGTAACTAATATTTTCCTTCTTATGGCATATACTCTGGGGATGCTCTTGCATGCTGAGTGCTAGCCACATCCCGCTCTCCCCATCAGCTCTACCAGCTTCCTCTTAATATAATTCACATATTCAAGACCTGTTTCTAAAATTCAATCAGATTCCCTTTCCAGCTGCCTAATATACTCCAGCAGAGTTTTTTATTATTGTAGCATATTAAATTATGTTGTTCCCAAAGCATTTCTTAAAGGTGCAGTTCTATTTTCCCTTTTCTCCAAAATGAAGAACTTGATATTCTGCAAAGCTGAATTTGCTGATCTCCCTGCATGTGCAGGTCTGCCATGAGTGGAGCTCAGAGTATTTGCTCGTGCAACATTCCTGCAGAGAGTAGGGGCTGACAGGCCTTCCAGTGAGTGCAGTGCAGCGAAGTGTTGTTTTCTAATGTCCTTAAATACAATTATTTTGCTACTGGCTAAATTGCCTACTAGGATACAGGCTTTAATACAGACAACCTCAAATGTGCTGTCAGCAGCTATCTGTCGCCATTGCAGCTTTGCATATTTTAGATGCAGGTCCCATCCAAACCTCAGTTTCCCTTTACTGGTGAAGGGCAGGGAGAGATGGTTGGGGATGAGGAAACAGCCTTGACGATTGCTGCTGCAGGAGGGTTTTATCAGTGTCAAAATCTGAAGGCTAAGGCAAAGACAAAGAAGAGATGCTGTAGTGACAATCTACTTGAAGAATTACAGTTACAGATAAACAACATCTTCCCTTCGGTTAAATTCTTATTTGTATATTTATAATCTGCTTATCTAAATTCCCCACACACTTGCACTGAACACGGCGTTCTGCTTCGCTCCCTGCGTTGCGGTCATCCGTGGCGCTGCGGTGCACAGCTCTCCAGCTGTGGTAGTCCATCTGAACCTGCTGGAATTTCCCTGGTCAGAGAAAATTGCTGTTCTTCGCCAGAGAAGGGACCAGGAAGCTTCATTCCTTCTGCTGAGGATGGGAAAAACTCTGTCCGCAGGTTTCCATGCAAGCGTGGGCTGCCAAGAGGTGCCTGACCGCGGAGGTGACGGAACCATGGTGGCTGCAGGTGGGGAGCCGGCCCTGGCTGGCTCCCCACTATGGTGCTGGCCTCAACAGGAGTGTCACTCGTGTGGCGTATCAAGGACCGCATTGCTCTCGGACCGTGGCTTCCTGTCGCCTCTTCAAGGTCTTGGAGTGGTGGCGCCTCAGTTTGTAGTCCCGGGTGCAGAGGGCTCTTCCCTGGAGCTGCTGCCTGCTGCTGGTGGGGCAGGAGTCAGGCCAGGCAGGTCCGTGTCTCCGCCAGGGCCTGGCGGGTGGCACGGGATGGATCGTCCTGGCGCAGCGATGGAGCCAGGCAGCTCTGCGCTTTCTGGTTGGCCTCCAGTCTCTGCACGGTCGCAGTCGGCTGGAGATGCCAGCCCACATGGAGCATGGTGGGACCCAGGCAGAGGAGGCACCTGCCAGATGGCCATGGGTCGCTCTTTCAAGGCTGCTTTGGCTCCTGTTTGCCATGGACCAGAAGGGGATGCACCAAGGCTAGGCCTGGGAGGGAAACTAGTCTTGGTCTGAACGTACAAGAGTAGCCAGCTGCTGGGAAGGGCCTGTCAGCCCAGAGCCAGATGGCTAGGAAAAGCCATCAGGTGTTTGCCTGTGAACAGTCTTTTCAACTTTGACATACAAAATATGCTCTTGAACTTTGCTGATGATGTAGAGTCAGTGCTTGGGAGCACTGGCATGTTAATAAGAGTTTGAAGGGCTGGAATGATATAAATAGGATAAAACAATAAGAAAGACGTACTTAGAAGGTAACAACAAAAATTACCAGTAGAAGCTCATAATTGTCTTATCTGTTGGAAATAATGGAGGAAAGTTGCCTGGGAATGTTGACCAGGAGAGGACAACCAGCCTCTGCTGTGGTGTGAAGCAAAGTACTGACAGAGCTCTACAGCACCTTGTAGGGCCATGAGCAAAGCAATAGATGGTGTTGGTCGTTGCGAGCATTCAGGAGAAGATGGGCCCAAGCAGAGGAGGTGTTTGGCAGGGTCACAAAGGCACCGAGCCCGCATGGGACCAGATGTCCCTCACCGCAGACCCTGTCTCCCACTGCAGCGCTGTGTGTGCATGTGGCAGCCACCCGTGGTTTATCAGGGACCAGGATCCGTGGCTCCTGCAGACCAGGCTGCACGCGGACTGTCATCATGATTAACCAGCCGTGGAGCATCTCCCGCAATATCTCTGGTCCTCCTGGAAGACCCTCTGCTGCTCTCATGTCGTCCTGCTGCTGGGACGTCCGTCCTCGGGCTCTGCAAGCGCCGTGTCCCCAACACCAATCCGTCTCATGTGAAGGCACTGGAAAATTGGGCTGTTCATCCTACAGAAGCAGAGACAGAGATAACAGCATTAGGTGTCAGGAAAGGCCAGAACCAACACAGATGAGAGGTGATGTTTGCACGCGTACAAATTGGTATAATTATTCCATACATAAACGTGGATCAGGAAAATAGGAAGTCATTGACTCCAGGCGCTGCAAGGGGCACAGTTTTCTCGTGAGAGCATTAAGGGCCAACAATTTAACTAGCTTTAAAATAGAGAGTAATAGGTTCATCATCGACCTTAAGTGATGCAGTTAGTCATCTGCACAAGATGAGTTGATGTCACTGGCAGCACCTTCCAGTCTAGTGTACCTGTTTTTCTGGGTTTTTTGTTTTGTTTTGTTTTGTTTTTCCCAAAGCAACTTATTTGGAAGGAGATACTCCAGGCCTTTGATGTACTCCAGTTTTTATTTTGCAAGTCAAAACAATTGAATTTTTTTGCTGTGACTCAAAAAAAAAAAAAAATCAAGATAAAATGTTGCAGTGGATAAAGCAGTGCTTGCCAGGAACAGAAATTCAGTGAGGCTGAGTATTAGCATGCTGAGCAGCGCTGGGAAGAAGATGAGGCCATGCGCACTCCAGCAGGGCTGTCCGTGAATTTAACAAGGCAAAGCTGGCCGAGCAGGGCCAGATTAAAAGTCCATTTAGCCCCAAATCCTTTGGCTAACAGCTAGTGCTCACCCAGTCCTGAGCTGCTGCAGGAGCAGGGGCCAGAATGATGTGGGACTTATCCCTGGAGTTCCTCTTTCCCAGGAATTCAGCTGCATGCACAGTAATCTGAATCTTTAAATAGTCTCCCAGCTTGGCGAGCAGCAATAGCCAGTGTAAAGGTGTGCAATTCCCCACTAGAAGTTTTCAAGAAAATGGGGCTCATTTTCCACCTTCCAGCACTAAGCCCAGCTTTGAGCAGAAGATCAGACACCCCGTCACTGGTTCAGCTATTTCAGACTTATATCCCTGCCCCTCTGCTGATCTGTTTTTCTCTCAAGTCCCATCTACACTGAGACAGACTCAGGTTTGCCATCGGTCAAGAGGGGATCCAGTGTGGGGACTTCTTCAATCCCTGTCCAATCTCCTGGAAACAGAGATGACAATTTACTACTTTTTTCCTACTATGGCTTTATTCTATCTGAGTAATTCCTTTATATGTCAGTTATAGATTGGTCTTTCCAGTCCTGGACAGGCTTTCTGTTCTGAATAGCTCTGAAAAATGGCTTACTAGTTTTTAGGTTTTCTTCATGTTTGCTTCTCCAACTCCATTTTTGTTTTGTTTTCCATTTAACTTGAAAGAGTGTGAGATCTGTTCTTGTTTTCTCTTTTAAATAGAGCTTCTACTTTCTGGCTCGTTTCGTTCCTCCTTTCAACCTCTGTCCTGTTCTCCAGTCTTGCTATCATCCTTCTCCAGGGGCAGCACTTACCATCAGAGCAGCCAAAACAGCTCCTGGGGAGTCTCCAAGGTGCTGGCAACAACTTTGCTTTTCCAACTGGCCCTTTTGGGTCCTCAGTACCCAAATTCATTTTTATGAAGTCACTATTTGTTTGAACTGAGCACAATGATAGTTGGTTTATTGGTTTCCGTTGTTCCTGCAAGACTATGCATATAGCTATACTAGGGTCACTGTTAAATAATGACACTTAATTCATAATAGACTGTGAATGGCAGGACATCTGATGGTCATGCTAGGTCAGGGTCGATTTTTGCCCTGATGGATGGTCCCTGCCTGACCGCTCCACTGGCCTTGTCTAAAAAGGTAATCTTGCCATCATGCCCAACGCGACTTTTGCTCAGTCTGCCTGGATTCCTGGGCACAAGCTGCAGCCTGGCTGCTCCCTGTTGCCTTGGGTCTCCCCGGCAGTGTCACCATCCTGCCAGGGTGCTTGGTCATGCAGTCCTCGTGGGGTCCGGCCGCTCCGCAGGCCTGGAGCACCACACGAGTCTGTGCGAGTAAACGCAGAGCAGCTCCAAGCTGTCCAGCAACGCAGCACGTCCCGGCCTCCCCGAGCGCTCGGTGCCACGCGCTCCCACTGGGTCTTTCTCCCTCCAAGCTTCCAGTGCATCCATTGTGTCGATACTTTTATTAAAACTAGACACTCTGCTTCTCTTATCTTATTCCTTAGACCTTGAGCTCCTGTACAGAAGAACATTTGCATTAGGTTGGAGTTTCTATTTTTTCACTCTGTTTGTGTGACTGCTATTCACAGTTTTGTATCTGACTTTTTCTAGCTTCTGTCCTGTCGTTCCGTGGCTTCACCCCTACAGCATGAGTCATCCCAAAGCCAGTCTTTTTCTGCATTTGCCGGCTCTCTTCCCTCCTTTAGTTAAAGCTCTCCTATAAAATTGTTAGTGTTAAGCCCCAGCAGCTTGGATTGCACAGTGGTTTAGAAGTGCTTTGCCTTGCCTGCAGAGGTGTGCCGCTTTCTAAGAGGATTTCCCTAGCTCCTAATGAATAGACATCTTTCTCTATTACCAGATTTTCTCAGCCATGTGGTGGGATTTTACCTCCCCGCTCCTGACTTCTGCACAGTGCTAGGGGATATCAGAAAGTGCTAACCTGCCGCTCGGTGTTGTCTCCCTTACTCCTCCCCATTTCACTGATCCAGACAGGCACAGGGTCCTCCCCAGCCTTTTGAACAGCCATCCCATGATGTCTACATCTCACCAAATGGGACATTAGGTCACTACAAAGTCTACTTGTGTATCACAAACCTGGTTATTTCTGCGCTCGATAAGAAGATCGCCCGCTCCGTACCTTGCTGTGTCTGGCAGTGTTTTCCTGTTGGCCCTAACTGCTTCCTCGGTGCCTTAGATCAGTGTAGTGTTCCATTTTTTTCCCAATCCCACGTTGTCCTCGCTTTTGCAGGTTTGCATCCTTGTGTCCTGAGCCCTTCAGACCTCCATGCAGTGCTACAAATTGTGTACACACCTTGGCTTTAGTCATCCTTAGGGGATGATGTTTTAGGGTTAGATTTCCAGGTTCAGAGATGGTAAGAGCAGTCGTACTATGTGCCATGGAAACCTCAATCTGTGTTCCCGGAACAGCTCCAGTCAAGCGGTTTCTCTGCAAGATGAAACTACTGTCAAATAAGGTGAGGAGCGGATTTACAGCACACAGGCTGGTCTGCGGCCCTCAGTGTCTCCGTAATGCTCGCTGGGCTCCGAGTCTCTGCCAGCTGTGCCGTGGGGCTGCTGGAGGCCTGGGATGGGTCTGAGTCGCCCTTTCGCAAGGGGAGGACGAGGATGTCAGCCAGGCCGGAGAACAGCTCTTGTTAATCATACGGGTCCAGCTCTATAGTGATCCTCTGTCCAACCATCTCTTGTCCCTCAACTATGAAATCTAAAGTGTCTTATGTTTTAATCTGAAAAGGCAGTCTATCCCTCTGAAGCAAGAGATGTCATGATATGCACATGGTTATGTTGTCCTTGCTTTGCTTTGCCCTGCCATGGAGACACTTACCTTCCATTGCTTACAAGGCGACTGTCTCCTGTGAAGACGTGCTGGGAGTCTGCATGCAGGTGCTAGTAAGGTCTAAGACATAAGAATTACTTGGTCCCTTGTTCACGCATATCATTTTTTGTAGTTGCTTTGGGAAGCATAACTTATCTGTCTTCAATTTGTGCACGTGACATTTTGCATCTACCCTTCCCTGCTGGTGGCGGGGGAGATGGAGATGGAACAAGCTGGAGAGCGGCAGGTGGCCGGTGGCGGCGCGGCGTGCGGGAGCTCCGGCCTTCCCGGCACAGGGCCTGCGGTGCTCCCAGGAGGGTGGCTGGAGGCTGGACACTCATGCAGGGCCCACGTCGGGGATGGAGGGAGCCCATCGTGCGCTCGTTGACCTGGTCGGGGAGCGCGTGGTGCTCGGTGCACGAGGAGGTCAGAAATCACCCATAGAGCACGTCTCCTAGCTCTGCTCTCCTGGCACAGGAAAGTAGTGCAAGGTGGTCAGAGTGCCCACGTGCGTCTGGGAAGCCCATGAACACGTTAGCTCAAGCAACGTTTTCTTAGAGACTTCTGAGTGGTTGCTCCGTGCCATGCAGAGGAACATGCCCCAGCTCCAGGAAAGGCCCCGCGCAAGCAGAGCTGCAGTAGCAGCCCTGCACGCCTTGGTGTGCGCTCATCTCCGCAGGCACCAGCGAGGTGTGAGAGGCACCTGCCAGGCGGGGAGTGCAGCCCCGAGCCCAGGAAGTGGCACTCGGGTGCGGAGCAGAGAGCGCAGGAGACCACGGAGCTGGAAGGAAATGGGCAGAAAGGCCCCCGTGTCCACGGAGCGCTGCTGCAGACATGTCTGTCTGAAGGCTCCTCTCAGGCTGGCTCTATTGATCCTCACAGGGCGGTGCAGTGGCTGCTATATCTTTTGATACCTTCTGGCAAGGAAAACCCATTCTGAATTCAGCTTAGGTCTTTTCTGAATAGGTTATTTCATCTGCTCTTGGTCTGTGCCCTTGCAATATCCTCTACAACCTCTCTGAGTGCGGCTAGACTGCGAGGAGAGGACTTTGTCTCCCACCTGAGTGCTCTGTGCTCTTTCTAAAGGTGCAAGCTCGGAGTCTGCAGGGAAGAAACGCACGAGATATGGTCTTTATCCTGCCAGTCCCAAGGCTTTATCCCGCCAGTCCCGTTCTTAGGTTGTGTCACACATTCAAGCACCTTCTCTAAGTGGGACCTTGTGCCTTGACTTCTTAAAACATCTCATTCTTCTCTCTCCTGAATTGTTCCATGAGTTGTCCATGTGCTAACAGCTGTCCCACACAGGCTCCGGACGTTGACAAGCTAGAGTAACTGAAATGCTGAAGGCTTGATTTTAGCTTGTTGGAACTACTTTTGGCGTTATCGTAATGTAGGAACATCTACTTTATTAACATTTTCTGTGCAGCCATTGCTTTGGCGAGCACTGAGAGACCAGAAAAACCCCAAGGTCTTAGGAAATGGAAGAGTCTTAAAACTACTGTTGTCTGCTCCTGGAGCGCGAAGAGAGACAAGTATTTGATAGTCCCTCTGATAACGGCCTCCATGGGTCCCATGTCCACCTGCAGCAGCCACACGGGTCCTCGTGGTGCTTTGCCACCAGGGCAGAGCTGGAAACAGCTCCCGCTCCTGTGAGTGCTGTGGGCACCATGAGCCGCAGCAAAGGTTGCGCTGCTGCTGCAGGGAGCAGCCGGTCCCGTGTCCTGGCTGGTGCCATCGCATTGGCAGGAATCAGGTACTCCCTGATGCCATTGCATCCCCAGGAATCGTGTCCTCGCTGGTGCCATCACATCCCCAGGAATCGTGTCCTCGCTGGTGCCATCGCATCAGCAGGAATCGTGTCCTCGCTGGTGCCATCGCGTCCGCAGGAGTCGTGTCTCTCCACTTGTGCTGCTCGGAGCCCGAGCTAGAGCAGGTGGTGGAAAAAGGAGTCTGTCCCTCGGGCAGACAAGATACCCTGTCCTGGGTGCCTGTCTGCAAAGGTGTCGTAACAGGGACATCTGCCCGGGCGCATGACTCACGTGTGCTCTTTTTCTTAAGAAGCAGACTCAGAATAAATGAGAATCACTTACACCTCCCACACAGAGAATCCCCTTGATTTGGCATCTGACACAGACAGATCCTTCCTCCCAGGGGAGTAAAACTGAACGCTAATATGAGTCCCAGGAAGCTCCAGGTGTGAATGTGAAGCTCCTGGCCCCAGGGCCCATGGGAACTTCCTTAGGATCAGCCCAGGACTGGGCCCTGCGGCAGCAGAGCCGGCACCTCTGCCAGTGCGTGGCAGCCAGGACGCGTGGTGGTTATCGGAGGGACTGCCAAATCCCTGGCTCTGCTTGTGCTCTCAGGGAAGCGCCCAGGCCCCGTGAGGACCCCGCGGTGCTCGAGGTGCTGCATGGGGGGCTGCGCCTGTCCCGACCGGGAGAGCTGCTGCCGAGGGCAAAGCGTGCGCCTGACGCCCCTGAGCCGCTGGAACCGCGATGGAGCAGGCAGCTCGTGCCAAGAGTAGCCCGAAGAGTGTGGGGCTCAGCCCAGGCAGCCAGAAGCATGAACTGCAGTTCAGCAGCGCGTCTGGGTTGTGCATCCCTGAACCGCTCTGAAGGGCCGATTCAGTGCGGGGCACAAGCAGCTGGGACACAAAGTGCTGGCCACAAGTGTGACCCCCGCTCTCTCTCCTGCCAGGCCCGCTGGGAAAGGTCTCCTCTGCGCTGCTCCTTGTTTTGCTTTTGGTCTGTGTTTTCCAAAGAACAATAAGGAAGATAGAACAAGAAAAAAAGAAAGAAAAAAAAAATCTCCATAGCACTAGGAAGATAAGAGTTGTTTTCAGACTTCTCTTACCTTTCTAGAAATGCTCCAGCACCCTTGGGCTCAGCGCTCATGGAACACTCGCTACTGCGCCTGCAGCAACGCGGCTCCAAGAGGTCCAGGCCCTGGGGGAAGCACTCGTGGCGCTTACGACTTGAAGTAAAGAGGGCTACATGACTGAGTATCTTATAACATGATGGAGAGGAGAACAGAGCCCCTTGTGCCACGCAGACCACAGTTGCCTTCCATCCATCTTTGGGCTGTGACAGCTTTAGTGGAAGAGCAGTTTCTGACAAAAGTTCTGGATCTGAGTGATAGGCAAAAGAAAGGGAGAGGCCACAGACACCACCGGAGGTCCCCTGGGGGCCACGTCCCAGGCTGGAGCTCCATGTGCTTGGTTCATGTCAGGAAAAACAGGCAGGTTTGATGCTGTTGTTCCTGCTAAAGTGCTTTACAGTCCAGTTTTCAGAAGCTGCTCTTCTCTAAGCAGAGCCAAAGCCTGAGCAAGGGCTTGCTGTCAGTGCCCGCGGTGCTTTGGGATGTGCTCAGCTGCGCACTCAGCTGGTTGTGCCTCTGTGCCGGTCTCTGGTCTCAACTCTGCTTGCTGTTGCAGACACTCTCTGCAGCACTTTGTGCTTTCCTGGCGTCATGGCAGTGGCTCCTCTCTCAACTGTGCAAAAGCAGGAGAGGAAAACAAGTGCCGCGGATGAGCCAAGACGGGAGACTTCACATGCTCGCTATGTGGTGGGAATTTTGTGCAGAGTTCCTGCTGTCTTTGCATCTGAGACATGTCCTGTGTCCCTCATGCTGAAGGCTTCTGGTGCAGCTTGTGTCAGGAGAGAGAGCTCGCTGTGCCCCCGGCCCCGCGACCTGCACCAGGGACAGCTGCTCTTCCACACTGCACTGTCACTGTGAGTACACGTTGCCAGCATGGGATACGCTTCTCTGCAAGCTCCTTTTCTTTAGCCGTATTCTAATCCTTGAGCAGTTCCAAGCAGTTCCAGTAACTCAGTGGCAGCAGTCTCCTGGGACAAACATGAGTGTTGTTCAGGAGATCCAGGAGAAAAACAAGGTCATTTTTCTTATTTTGGAAGGTTGCAGGTCCCCAGGGGCAGCTTCGTCACTGAGGACGTCAGCAGGTCTTAGTCTGTGCTTCTGATTCCCGGAGGCCTTGGTCTGCCTGGGTGCGGTGGCCGTTCCCGGTTACCTGTGCACAGGCAGGTAAGGAAATGAGCACCCTGCTTCAACAAGTCTGTGCAGCGAGGCTTCAGATTCCCCAGTCGCTACGTGCTGTCACCAGTGTCATCCTTTAAATCAACATCCAGAAATGACATATGCTGAGGAGTGGGAGGCAGGGCCAACAACACAAGGTACCGCGTGGAGAGCGAAGTGCAGGTGTGAGTGTGCAGCCGTCGGCCGGAGCGTGCACGAGTCCCGCACGGGCTGCTGCGCAGGAGGCACGAAGGCTGTCGGGGAGCCCCAAGCTGCAGGTCAGGCTGCCGCTGTTTCGGAAATCCTCGTGTCTTTGCTGCTGTGATCAAGGAATGACGTGGGCAGACTGAGTGACTATGATTTGGTCAAATTGTTTAAATTCAGCATTGTGACAGTTGGAAAGCAGCAGATTACAGCTGTGATCACAAAGATGGAAAAAAGTCTGTCAGAGTCCACAGGGAGAAGGAGCCACTAAGCAGCTCTGGATTTCCCACAGCAAAGACAGAAGGGGATAATGATCCGTGGGCACTAGTCCAGGCAAGCCATGGCATCAGCCTAGTGGCGTTCGTAGCAGTGGTGGTCTCTGTAGGACAGAGTCCTGTGTCTTTGGAACATTCATCTTGACAGAGGTGGTTTCCAGATCATCCTTGCTGGTTTCTCGGGGCGCAGTGAGCTGTGCGTCACCTCCGTCTGGAAGCTGTGCAAGGAGGGTGTCTTAAGTGTAGAAGCTGTTAAGTGCCCTAAGCAGAACTTAAAAGTGGCCCAACGGCTGTTCTTTGGTGAGCTGGTCAAAAGGTGGCATCATTTTCCTAAGGGGGAAAATGCTAATATAATTCAATTAGTGAGTTGCAGGTTTCTGATTAATAAAATAACATCAGTAGTGCATTAAGCAAATAAAGAATCTGCACAAACAGGCGTTTGCACTGCCAAGTGGTAAATCTGGTCAAATCAGGTCTCTGCTGGTGTGTGTGCACTGACCAACACGTCTCTGACGATGCACTGGGATGGCTCTGGAAAAGTACTCGTGCTGTGGTCCGTTTATTGTGTCCGGGATACTTGGCACGCTGGGTGGGGTGGCGCTGAGGCAGGATGAAGCGCTGGAACAACCAGCATTGTGGCAAATTTTCAAGTGCATGGTTGATAAATGGGATTGAGTTGCTGACTGAGGTGTCTGGGGACAGTAGGGAGAGACTGATTAATCATCATATTGACCCTGGGTAGAAGTAACCAGGAGATATTGCTGATACCATTTTTCTTTTTCCTTTTTTAAGTAAAGCATAGTTTTTGAAATAGCCTGTCTTGGTTAGCAGCAGTTTGCAAGAATCCATCCCAGCCTCTATTTCCACACTCCAAGGAAGGTGCAGCATTTGGTAATTGTTTTGCAGCTGCCATCAGTTGCTGTCATCCATAAACTTGTTGTGCACCTTTAGCAAAACCAGGCTTTCTCTCACCTGTGCGATGAGCATATGCTGGAGTGAGGAGCATGTTAATTCAATATAGTTGTGTGTTACAGCATTTGCTAGACTTATCCTGTGATCTTGCAGGATAGGCAGGATTAGAGGCACGTTTTTCAGAGAGCCTGTTATCCTCTTTGTTAGATTTGATTTGATAAAATGATACCCTGTCTCTTCAGGAGTACTTTTTAAGATCTATCAGGCAGCCTAAAACCCTCCTGACTCTTAGGGTGGAGAGGCACAAATCCAGTCACCACCAGGGATGCTTTACTGGCTGAGGTGCATGCGGAGTATTTTAAAGAGTGAGTCAATATCAGTAATTATATAAAGGGAGACAAAACCTTTTAATTAATTGTCTCTCTAGGGTTTCCAGCACTACTCCATCTTCTCCAGAACTGTTTGTAGGGCTGTAATCACAGTCAGGCAGAGGTGCTTATGCATCAAGGAGCGTGGTCCGAGGTCCAGACTAATAACTGCAGTAAAGCCCAAGTTGCTGTGCAGAGAGGAGGTTCCAGCAGTCGCTTTGGTGAGCGCTCTCGGCCATTCCCTCCAGATTTCTGGAGGTTCTTGTAGATCACAATTCTCCTTGGCCTCATGCTCTTCCTCTGGGAGTTTCCAGGTTGGGTGTTTGGGCGCCTGCCCGGCCCCGCACTGTGTTTCTCATGTGTCAGGCTGTACCGTGCACTGCTGTAATTCCAGTGCTGCACCAGCGAATGACTCTGGCTCTCTCATGGCCTCTTCTTCCCAAGCAGTAAGAAGCTGCATCCTGACTTTTGACAGGACCAATATTTTTGAAGCATTATATCAGTTCAGACTCAAATGGACAGTGTGACTGTGAAGATTTCTCCCATTTCTGAATTCAAGATCACTCCTGAAATAGCTAATGGACAGCCAAGGGAAATCCCCTCTGAGCCCAAATGTGAATCTTACCACCGTGTATAAATATATTATCTTGCTTTGAGATGGTCTCAAGACTTTAAATTGCCCCCAGACTTTGGGGTCCTGTCCGGATATTGGTGTCTTCTGGGAAAATCTTGTAGCCTTTACAACTCTGTGTACCACAGAAATTCTAGGAAAAAGCAATGCTGGGAAAAACAGAATAGAAGGAGATAGCAAAGAGTCTTGGGTGAGACCAAAGGCTGCCGGCAGTGGCTGCAGGGACCTGTGTGTCCAGTGGGGACAGCACATGCGACGCTTCCCCAGGTACCCTCCGGCCTCTCCTGGCTCAGGGACTTTTTGAGACGGGCATGTTGTCTGTGTATTTAGTTAATCTCGTGGGTTCTGCACCGTACATGTTTTTGCTCTCTCCTGGCTTTCATAACCCCCCTTGGCAGGGAGCTCCTCAGCTCAGCTCCGTGTCGCCCGAGGAGCTGCCTCCTCCTGCTCGCCCTCGAGTCTCCTGACTCGTTGCTCTCTCCCTGCTCTTGCACTGCAAGAGGCAGAGAGCAATTCCCCTCTGTCCTCCCCAGGTCAGTAGTGATTTGATTTACCCCTATCCTCTTCTTATTCAGTCATCTCTTTCATAGCCTAGTTAGTTGTTTCTTGCAGGGAAACCACTCCAGACCTGCATTTTTCCCAGTTCTACTTTTTTTACTTTTTTTTTTTTTTTTTTTTTTCCCAAAATGTGGGGACAATAGCAGTGCAAGCATCTTCAAGATGTGATGCACTATGGATTTACCCAGTGGCAGGACAGTGTTCTCTATGCTGATTTCTATCCCTTTCCTAATAAATACTAAAATTCAGTGTATCGAGTTGACTTCTGCAGAGCTGTGAGCTGGGTCTGCTCATGGAAGCATCTTTGGTAACTCCAGCTCTTTCTCTCCCATCTAATACAGAACGTGTGTAAAGCACATACACTCTGTCAGCTTCTTTTCCTCTCCAGTCCCTTGATGCTCCAGCAGCTCCTTTTTGCATCTGCCACAGTTTGGATTATTTTGGGAGGAACATGAGCAACTAGAGTTGCAAGCAGAGCTCAGAGGAGAGCTCCTCATTCCTTTGCAGAATCATCCACACTCTCCTGACACATCCTAAGGAAGGTACTTCTGTACTTTTTGTCAAGTCACATTAGATGATCATAGTCTCCTATGATCAACTCTCTCTTGGAAGCTTTTCTCTTCTTTAGTCCTTACTAACAAGAAATCTTCTAATATATAGCAGAAATAGCTGTGATTAGACTCTAAGTGAATCATTTGCAGCTCCTGAAGGTGCTCCCATTTCAATACTTGAATCCTAAGGGCCATCCAGTTTGTTCCATTCAATATCCCAAGGACAGGCTGTTCCTCCTCTGTGCTACTACCCAAAGGTATATCAATTTTACTTTGTGTCCTAGGCATCGGTGGAAATATGAAACAAAGAGGATCCCAAGGGTCGTTGACTTCCACGATTAACTGCCTTCTTGCCTAGTATTAACCTTTCCAAACAGGATGTTTGTCTGCAGTGACAAGCATCCCCCTGCCATTTGCACCCTGATGATCATGCTGTAGTACAGTGAGCATGCAACGCTTGTTACTTCAGATGTTAAAGAACAGGTTGGTGTCCTTTCCTTCTGGGTCAAGACCTTTCTGATGTCATTCATGACAGTCACCTTGGGGGCAGGTTGCTGCACAACGCTCAGAATGGACGTTAATGGCAGAGTTCGTGCTGGTTCCTTCATGAGGAAGGTGACGAGCCAGCAGCCTGGCCCCTGACGGGCAGAGATCTGGGGAGGCTGGAGGCAGGAGCGGAGCAGAGGCCCCGGGAGGCCTCCTCATCCCAGGCTCTCGTGTCTGGTGGCAGCCAGGATGGGTTGCTGCAGGCGCACTGTGGAACGTCTCTGCTTTCAGATGGACAAGGTTCCCCTTTGGGACCCCTGGTGAATCCGTGGGTGCTCACCTCCGGCCAGGCTCGGCATGGCCCATTCCAGCACAGGCCACTCTGCTGTCGTGGATCGTAACCCCCGGCTTCTCGGGTCTTTGAGGCACGAGGGCACAGAGTCCGGTCTCCCCATATCCTTTGAGTTTCCTTGTTGATGAACTTTTCTTCTTTTTGCTTTTCCTGAAGGGGAGATAATTGGCTCTATCTAATTACTAAGATACCCAGATCGTTCAAAAGTCTTATTTTCTCCTAAAAGACTGCAAGATCCTAGGGTTTAAGTAGCCTTGATTCCATAGCAACAATCACTTCTGGTCTGGGTGGATTAACTGTTCGGACTGAAGCTCCTTCACACTGTTTGAGGGCAGGAGAAGGTGGCAGACTGACCATTAGCTGTGGCCTTCAATTAGGCTTCCTGAGGCCTTTCCGTGCTGATAATGTGGGCATGGCAAAAGCATCTTCCAGAATAGCATCCAGTCCTGCCGTGGCGCCGTCAGGGGGTGGTGACCCCAGCTCCGTTGGAGGTTGTTTGCTCCAAAGGTTAACTAACCGTACCTGCAAAATATAATTTTATTTCTAATTTCAGCACATCTGGCTTCTCTCTCCAGTATGAAACTCCACTGTATGATATTTCACCTGGTTAGTGCTCCCGATAGATCCAGCCTATCCTGCCGGGAAGGGTCATATCCATACCCATTGCTATAGACATAGTAATTGTCACCTCTTTTTTTATTTTAAGGATATCCACACAAATTTTGAGATCTTGATATCTCCCAGTGCAATCTGGTCCCTCAAACCTTTCCCAATCCTGCAAGGGCAGACAAGCTCTGGGAATATCTTAGCCTGTCCCAGGACAGGGAAAATCACTGGTGCCCTCCTGCGGTGCTATCAGCCGTAAGACCTACTGCTCCTGCTTCCCTGTGTGCCAGTGTGAGTGGACGTCCGCTCGTTGCTGGGTTTCCAGAAATACCTCGAAGGACCTGGACTTGTGTTGAAAAACGTGGGTCCCCTCCCCAGGCAGCTCCAAACTTGTGCCTCTGCTCTGAGGACTCAGTGTTTCAGTATGTGGTAGGGAAAGTTTATGGTAAGGAAGAGCCAGTTAGGTCTTGCAGGATGATCCCTGGAGTTGGACCCATCTCCAGGATTGGTCATGAGCAACACCAATACCCCTGCAAAGAGCTGCTTGTTTTTGAGAGATGCCAGGACAGGTGAGAGCAGCTTCAGATCCCGCACTGGTGGGTGCATTTCTGACACAGGGGCGCCAGCAGCGCTCATCGCTCTTGCAGGTAGCTGCTTTCTCCAGGACTGTGCTGAAAGGCGTCATCCAGGATCACGCACTCTGGGTCCAAGCGCGCTGTCCTTGAGGCGTATCCTGCCTCGCCTGGGCGTACGGGGCAGGTGCTGTGGGTGCGGGAGGCTCCAGACACGCTGACGGCTGCTCCCAGCACACGGGGCCAGCGCAGCACACACAGCGGGGCATTTCCCAGGATGTCGGGGGGGTGACATCAGTCCTTTCCCCAGCGCGGAGGAGGGCAAGTTGCGGATGGGCTCCTGTCAGCTCTGGCTGGAGCTGCCCTGCGGCAGGACGTCCCGTCTGTGCACGAGTGCCCATCACGCCTTGGGCTGCGGAGCCCCCAGCAAGGTGCGCATGGAGGAGCCGCCTGCGGCGCAGAGCCGTGTGTGCAAGAGCACGTGAATATCCTCCGAGCAGTCGGGGTCTCTTACAGATCCTCTCTGCCATGCCTGAAGTGAAAGGCAACCCCAGTATCAGAGATGATTCATTAAAAAAGAAAAAAAGCCCAACCTATTGGGACTGGTACTGGGTAAACACGAGCAATTTAGCAGTCATAGTTTCTGGGAAAGACTAACGTGTTTGGTGCAGAGCAGCCAAACACATTTCATCCCTGCAGGACTTGGAGTGCATTTTGCCATGGTAGGAAATTCCCCTGTGCAAAAACCCTTCTACTTCCTAAAGCAACAAAACCCTGATATCCTGCCCTCACGGGGAGGACATTCAGCATCTGTAATAGGTACTCGCACAGCAGCGTGCAGGACACATGGCCGTCCCCTCCTTGTGGGGGTGTGCGGTGACGTCCCCGCACGGAGTGGAAGGAGCTGCCCCGGCTCTGCCGTGGCCTCCTGGGCTCAGATCAGCCACATCCCGCTGCTCTCAGCGTGGCAGCAGAGGCACCACGATGACGACTCGTGGGCAGCGCAGCCAGGCAGCGGGTGCCGCTGAGTCGCGCCACACACCGGTGCTGCCCATGCACAGGAGTCCCTGGAGCCAGGAGGACGGTTTTGGTCTGAAATGAGAGGCCTTCAGCCAGAGCTTAGACCCGGTTGCAAAAACGTGATTCCTGCCTCGTGGTAGTGTGAAATGGAAGCAGTTCTGGCTTTCCGGGACCGCTGCGCCTGCAGTGATGGTTGAGTTCTGGTAACTCACTTGTACGAACGTGCCACCATCCTGGGGAAAGGAAGGCTGTGTTTTCCCTCCACCTTCCTTTTTGGGGGATTGCTGTTAGGTGACCTGTCTCAGGAGGAAGCTCTTCCCACCGGTGCCCGATGGAGGCCCCTGCCAGGTGTTCAGACCCTGCTCGTGGTGCTGAGGCCCTGTCAGGCCTCAGTGCTTCTGGGCGCTAAACCTTGTGGGGTGTGTGGGATGCCGAGTCACCTCTTGGATCCATCACAACTCTTTTCATCGGGCAGAGCAGGGTGAGGACTCATAAACGTTACGTGGAGGAGGGTCACTGGGTGTTCCTGTTGCGGTGAGGTGCGCACCGCAGCACGGTGGTCTTGCGGCTGCGGTCGGAGCGGGCTCGGAGCAAGGCGCCCGCCGCGTCTCGAGCTGCCACTGCTGCGCTTGGTGAAATCAGATTATACGCCGGGGACCTGGAGAAGCTCCTTGGCTGCTTAATCAGCACCGCCGCGTTCGCGTTTGCGTTATGAACTGCGCGCAGGGTGCTGCTCCGGGGTGCGAGCTCCGGCGCTCGGCTGCGGTGGAGGAGGAGCTGCGGCGCCGGGGCCCGCTGGCATGAGGCGCTGGAGCAGGGAGCTGGGCGCGGACACCGTCCGGGGACGCTCGGCTGGTGGGGACATAAAGCCGAGCCCAGGTGCTGCTGTGCCACTTCCCAGCTGGGGATGGAGGTGGGAATGCTCCTCACACAGGGCCTGAGCCCGGGGCTCTGCCAGCAAGGGGCTAGCACGAAACACAGCACAGCTAATTAACATCGTCTAAGTGAAGTTACCAAAGAAACCCAACCAAACAAGCGAGGTGCATTCTTTGTGGCTCTTCCTTTTATCTTCACGTCTCTCCTGCAAAGACTGTCTCTCTGTTCAGTGATGGCATTTGCAAGGATCATGCAAAGACAACGCCAGGTTATTGCCGGTGAACCGCGCCGAAGGTGCCATGTGAAGCTGCAGGGCTGCTGCGGGGAGCAGCCCACACGGTGCAGCCGGGAGCACAGCAGTGGCGCCCGAGCCACGCGGGGCGGGGAGCACGGGCGCTCCCGGCGGGGCGCAGGGCCTGCACGCAGCCTCGCCGGCGCCCGTGCCGGGGATCGGCTGCCGCACAGACGCGCGGGGTGGTCGTCGTGCGCTGTGGGCGACATCTGCCCCGGGGCGTCACCTGCAGCTGGGTGTGTGGAGCAGGTCCCCTGCGGGCTGCACCTCCTGCGTGCTCCGAAAGCGGAGCGGCGCCTTCTGCAGATCTGCGCGAGCCGCTGACCCCTGCGCACAGCCCAGGGGAGATGTTGAGGGACCTGCAGGGTCCATTTAAAAAGCGCGTTTCCCCGCGAGGGGTGGCAGGGCCGGCCATGCCGAGGCGCTGTGTGGGACTCGCCACGCTGGGACGCTCCTGCCTGGCCGTGCTGGCTTGTGCGTGGGGTGACAGTGACCGCCGTCGAGCTCAGCGATGCTGGGGCTGCTCCCTGCAGGAAGTTGCCACCATCCCCATGGAGCCATGCCGGGGTCTCTGCCGGCCGCCCCCTCTCCTGCGGCTCTCTGCAGAGCGCCCATGTTGGGGGGTGCACGGGGACTCTTCACCCTGCGGGGCTGCTGCTCCTGTCCAGGCACAGCCTGTCCGTCCCGCTGAGCCTGAGGGGCGGCTGCAAGGGGTGCAGAGGTGCAGACCCTGCCCAGCTCTGTGCAGGCTCCAACACTGCTCACTGGCAGGCCCTGCATGGGGCAGGTTCCATTGCTGCGGCCACGGGACGCCTGGGGAGGGTAGCTGCAAGAGTGTGAGGAGCATGGGGGCTGCAAGAGTGTGAGGAGCATGGGGTGTGCAAGAGTGTGCAGAGCAGGGGGGCTGCAAGAGTGTGAGGAGCATGGGGTGTGCAAGAGTGTGAGGAGCATGGGGAGTGCAAGAGAGTGCAGAGCATGGGGGCTGCAAGCATGGAGCGTGCAGGCTGCAAGTGGAGCAGTGAGCTAAGAGTGCAGAGTATTAGGGCTATGAGTACGGGACACCAGGGCTGTGAGTGCGGGACAGAGGGACAGTGAGTGCGGGACACGGGGACAGTGAGCGTGGGCCAGAGTCCCTGGTGGGAGCGCGGCCAGTGCAGGGCAGCGTGGGGTGACACCGAGTGCAGCTGCAGCGGGACCCGGCGCGGTCGGGGCGGCCGCGCATGCTCCATGACACCGGTGGTGCCGAGTGTCCCCGCGCGGGACAGTGGGCAGGGGGCACTTGTGCTGCTGCTGCTGTGGGGGGCACAGCACAGGGTGGGGGGGGGCACGGGGAGCGTGGGAG
>VZSV01000355.1:182194-199035 GCA_013398735.1 Nothocercus julius
GCCCGCGCCGCTGCGCGGCCCCAAGCGCAAGCTGTACAGCGCCGTGCCCGGCCGCCGCTTCATCGTGGTCAAGAGCTACGCGCCGCAGGGCGACGGCGAGATCCAGCTCAACCGCGGCGAGGCCGTCAAGGGTGAGTGTCCAGGGCCCGCCGGCAGCCTGGAGCTGGAGGCTGGGGCTAGGGAGTGGGGCCGGGGGTCCCCGGGTGCCCCCAAGGGGGGTTGTGGGGCCGTGGGGTCTCTGCTTGGCCCGGTTGCCATCCCTGGGGCTGGGTGTCCTGGTCCTAGTCTGGGGAGTGGGGCTGGGGGGTCCCTGGGTGGCCCCAGACCATGGGGTTGACCCTGTGCCCAGCCCTGGGGCTGGGCATCCTGGTCTGGATCTAGGGAATGGGGCTGGGGGTCTTGGTTGGCCTCAGGTTTGGCTGTGGGGCTCTGGGGTCTGCGTTTGGCCCCACGTTCAGCCCTGCGGTTGGGGGCCTGGTCTGAACCTGAGGTGTGGGCTGGGAGTCCTGCTCTGGATCTAGGTTTGGTCCTGGGGTCTCTGGTTGGCACCACATGCAGCCCTGGGGCCAGAGGCCCTGATTGGGCCTGGGGGTCCCAGCCAGCCTCAGCTTTGGCCCTGGGCCTGTGGGGTCTCTGGCCCCGTATCCAGCCCTGGATCCCCAGGATCTCTTGTTGGCCAAGCTCTAAGGCTGGGCGTCCTGTGAGGCCCTGGAAAGTGGAGCCAGGGCCCCCTCCAGACACCAGGTTTGGCCCTGGGTCACTGGGCTCTCTGCTAGGCCCCAGGTCCAGCACTAGGGCCAAGGGTGCTGGGCTGGCCTGAGGAAGAGGGGCTGGGAGTCCCTGTCAACCCCCTGCTTGGCCCTGGAGTCTTGAGGCTCCAGTTGGCCCAACATCCAGCCCCAACCCTGGGGATCCCACCCAGGCCCTGGGGGATGCAGCACTCGAACCCTGCCGGGGGTCCCTCGGTCGGGCTGGGGGCCGCAGCTCCCTGGTGTGACTGTGGCGCCCTTGGTTGGGCCGCTGTGTCGTGAACCTCGGGCCCAGCCAGGACCCGGGGGCAGCCGTTGCTCCTGGGGCCATCGCCGCTCCTCAGCTGCACGTCCTCCTCCCGCCCCGGGCTGCGGGGCCGGGCAGAGCGTCTCCCGGCCCCGGCGCTCCCAGCTCGCTGGGCACAGGGCCCCGAGCAGGGAGCGGTGAGGGTGAAACGGGTGGGAGACGCTTCGAAACACAGCTCGGCACCATGGGGAGGCCAGGACGGGTAACAGGGTGCCCCTTATTTTGGACAGGCTTCTTGAAAGACGTGGAAAGCCCTGTGGTGGGTCGTGAGTTGGCTTCCAGCAGGTAGGGGTGAGGGTAGGTTTCCCCCGCAAGTGGGCTAATTCCATGGTTTTCACAAAAAGTTTTAGGATCTTTTCATCTTTCTGCCTCTGCTCTCTTGCTGGTGTCTCTTATGGCACCGACCGGAAGAGTCGCTGATCGAACGGGTTGTGTTAGCTGTAGTGTGAATCCAAGCTTGGGAACGGGAAGTGGTGCTTGCTGTTCTGTGCTCTTCAGCACCATCTAGAAATACTTTCAGACCTCCAAGTCCCATGGCACCTGGAAACACTGGCGTGGGAGGCGGTGATGCGCAGGCTTTCCTGGTGCCCGTGCAACGTGTCCTCTTTGCCGTGAGTGGAGGGGGCATGCGGAGCGCGGTGCCGTGGCCGGTGCCAGCCAGCGAGGCTCTGTGTGCCAGAGCTGCTGGGTTCCCTGTGCCCTGGTTGCTGGAGCTGCTCGTGTGGTGGCCGCCCTTGGAAGCCGGTTGTCTCCAGGAGTCACCACATGGGCAAGACTTCGGGGTCACACTGTGTCTTCCACCTTCCCTTCGGTCCTCCATCACTATTCCCTGTTTTTGTCACACGACTCTCTATCTCCTAATGATTT
Source organism: Nothocercus julius (assembly GCA_013398735.1). Taxonomy (NCBI): domain Eukaryota; kingdom Metazoa; phylum Chordata; class Aves; order Tinamiformes; family Tinamidae; genus Nothocercus; species Nothocercus julius. The sequence continues at coordinate 184,118 of VZSV01000355.1, forward strand.
TGCGTTAGGTGGGTAATCCACGTTCCAGTCCTTTCTAATTGCACCAGAATCTTGAATTCCTGTGTAGTTGTTTGGGTATCTTCTTCCTACGCTCTCCGAAGAGAAGCTGCCCGTGGCAGCACTGTGGCGAGGAAGGAGAGGCCGGGGTCCCTCTGAGCTGAGCGTGCTCCCAGGTTGCCTTCCTGGAGTGTAACCAAGAAGGCTTAATAAGAGTTAAAAAGGAAAATCACTTTAGTGAGTATGAAAGATTGGAGGCAGCAGAGATGGCAGCTCTTAGTTATTTAACTGCTTTTGTGGTACTTATTTATTTTTGTGAGAATAGGAATATTGACAGTTATTAGATAGGATACCCTGCTTTGCAGGCAGGTGGAGTGATAGGGATAAATGGGAACTAACGGGGTGAGCAGAACTGCTCTGGTTGGTGCTTTGTCATGTCCAGTGGGTTTCTGGCTCCTTATGGAAATGGGGGGATGTTCAGGTGTTGGAAGTGGTTCTCTTATACCAGATTTGCTGGAAGTGGAGGCTGGTAGAAATGGAGATTCCTGAGTGAGACGATGCTGGGGCTCTGGCTCAGCCTCGCAAGGGCGCCCGCAAACGGGCAGCGGAAGGGAGGGCTGCTGGGACGGCAGTGCAGGAGGCCGCCTTCCCAACAAGGGGTGTCCGCGGTTTGGGAGACCGAGGGAACGGCCACCGGGGTCCCCAGAGGGATGTGCTGGGAGCCAGCAGGGTGGGGACCAGCTGCTCTGGCTGGGAATGGGAGCACTGGGCTGTTGGGCAAGGACAGTCCTGGAGGAAGCGTTGAAGCCTGGTGGGCACAAGCAGGATGGCTGTTCAGAGAGGTATGGGGAGTGTTGCCAAAGAAGTGGAGTGACTGAGAGACACAGTTATCTGATAAGAAGGGGGCCATGTTGGATGCAATGAGCAAGGGAGCTCTCAGAGGGCGTGATACTGCGGGATGAGGGCGCCCGAAGGCAGGAGCGGGCTGCTCGGGCGGCAGCGCCGGCGCCCGCTGGGGAGCTGCGAGGGGACCTGTCTTTCCTCACCTTGCATTAGTGAGGGGACATGACAACCATCAGCTTGAAGCGAGGAAATTTGGTGATTTCATGCGTCATATGGCTACAGCTACAAGAAATTAGTATCAAAGAGAAGCGTAAAACACCCGATGGCTTTTATTCTAAGAATTGTTGAGATGCCAAAGGAAAGTTCATGATGAAGCAAGACGAGAACGTCGGGCCTGTGTGAGCCATACAACGGTTTCTCAATTCCCCTGTTTGAGGCATCACTGTTTTACAAAGGAACTGCTGCTTTTTGCTGTCCTGCCTTGAGAGAAAGCTGAGAATCTGGGAACATTCCCCAGTTACATTCAGGAGTCACATTCCTTGGTAAAAGCAAATGGATTCCTGCAAACTTTCTGCTGAAAGCTGATGCTAAGCAAGGCTCTTACATGCTAGATCTGATGGTGCAGGAGGTCTCATTTTATCTTGCATTGTGCGATGGGCTTCATCGCAGGCTCGCAGCAGGAGGTACAAGGCAGTTTGGTTTCAAGAGTTTTTGGAAAGTTAGGGTACCTCTCTTGGCTGTGCACGGTAACTATTCTAGTAGCTATTGCGTGGCCAAAGACAATAATCAATATAGATATGCCATTTGTAAGATAGCTAGAGAATGCAAGCAGAGGAGAGCCTGTCCTTGATCTGCTCATTGCTGATAATGAGAAATGAAATGAGATGTGAGAGCCCCAAGCAAAGGGAGAATCAGTAGTCACCAGCACTGAAAATTCAGCATTGCAAGGTCACGGGGGAAAACAGTTCACAGGCAGGACAGAACAAGGGTATTCAATCCCCAGTCTAGAAACTGGGGAAAATTTAGGAAAATTATGAGCCTGTTGGTTTGGGAATCTTGAGTTTTTCATGGCTTTTTGATTAGGAGTTATTCTTGAGGAATTGTTGCTGTGTGCTTCTAACAGTAAGTTTTTCTCTGCGGTATGATTCCTTTCGACAATTGTTACTGGGGTATGTAAGCTAACCCTCTGAGAAATACAATGTGAAATAAATGGCAGCTGAGAGTTCTGTGGGTTGTGGGTCACATCTTAGCTGAATTATTACTGTAGTGGTAGTTCCTAGTTGCTTTTGAGGCTTTTTAGATAGGGAGGATTAGCTCAGCTGTTAATGAACTTGTTGCACGGTGACGATGACTTTGGGAAGGTTGCGCAGCTCTTCTCTGAGGGTCAGTGTGCGGGTTTCTTCTGGCTTTGGACTGCAGCATCCCTGCAGGAACACGGATCTGGCGATGGATGCAAGTGCTTGGAGGCTGAACCAGCTTGGAAGGTTAAGCCAGAGCTTTCAGCTGCCCCCTCAGACAGCTTGTGCCCGTGGAGACTCAGATCAGAGGGGCAGCTGCTTCCGTACCGGATCACTGCTCCTGTGTTTTCTCACTCGCTGTTTTGGATGGACATAGATGGAGCAGGAGTCTCATGGGGTAATGGGCAAGTCCTTGGTGCTTAGGCTGTACCATGCGATTATCTACAAACCTATCATATCTCACCTTTAAAACTGCTAAATTTTTTCTCCTGCTACTCTGTGGGAAGGATGCTCTGGAACCTTCCAGGTTTTGCATTTCAGTCTCTTCTAATTTCTGAAATAGAAACATTCATGGCCATTTCAGAGGCATTTGTTGGTGCGCTTCAGGCACGCCAGACTGCTGTAATCCAGCTGTGAGACATCAAAAGCACTGTGGCCAAGTCCTTTTCTGGAAAAAGGAGGCTGATTTTTCCCTTTCTCAGCAGATGGAGTGGCGATTAGTCATGAGTGCTACCGGCTTACCCTGGTTTAGTCAACAGCCGAGTGGCACTGCCAGGCTTGAGGTGGCCCGCAGGGCTGCGAGTGGCCCCGGTGCATGTGAAAGCGGGATCCAGGGCAGTTGTCTCCTCATTCTGAGCTGCCTCCGTCCTGCCCCTCTCCGCAGAAGCTGCTCCTGGCCGGGACGGCCTTCGCTCCGCTCGCTCGAGGCCGCCTTGTGCCTTGACCGTTCCTGCTCGGTCTGGGGGCTGAAACACATTGAGAAGTGAGACGCTTGTGCCGAACACTGGGCAGCTGATGAGAGCCGGCCCGCGAGATGGATGATGCTCCTCGGGACCCTTCCGGCTCCGACCGTGGCGGAAATAACGAGGCTCCTGTGTGGAGCCCAGAAGGCCCTTGGCGAAGGGCAGCGATCTCCCAACCTGCCCTCGGCCTGCTGGAGAGGAACGAGGAGGGCCCCGCGGTGCCCGCCGGGCCGCCCTCCCAGGGCACCTCCTGCTCCGCGGCTTTTCCGAAGGCTCTGTGGCCGTCGTGGCCATCTCCGACGTACGCAGTAGGGCTGGGCCGGCGGCTTGCATTGCAGCCAGGTACGAGCAGGGGCCGATACATGAGGTGGAAGCTTGGAGGCTTCTGCGCCGCTTGTGCAGTGGTCAGTGGCTGGAAATTAAAGGATTGCTCGGGAATAATGAGGGCTTCTTGAGACTGGGCTAAATTATTTCCTCTTGTGATTGATAGAAATTTTGAAAAATGAGTCATGCCGGAGAAAAGAATTGCATACAAAAGACAAAATAAAATGAATCAAATAAGGAAATATCTTGAGAGAGAGAGATCTGAAGTGGGGGGAAAAAGGTTGAAGAAATAGGAAATTTATTGCTTTGATATGTAAGACCAGCGGCCAGGCGCGCAGTGACTGGGTGACAGCATAATGCCGTCTCTCCCGAGGCAGTGGGACATAGAGGTAACGCTTTCCACCATAAACGTGAGCGGTGCCTGATTGTGGGCAGAGCCCGGTGCCCGCGGGGTGGCTGCTCTCCAGTTGCCGGCACTCGCGGACCCGCAAGGACCTGGCATCGGAGGCGCCGACGGTTGTCGTCTGCCTCACGCCGTGAAGCAGGAACTTCTGCCGTGCCTGTTTTGCCTCTTCTGAGGCAACTGGCCATTTGTGAGTCTTATTTCTGTTTTCTTATGTCTCTGCTTCCTGTCAACTCCCACCTTCCCACACGATTCCGACCAGCCTTGAGGTGTGTGGAGCTTCCAAGGCCGAGTTCCCACAATCGCCCGGGCAGGCGCAGACCGTCCCGCCTGCCGCCCCTGCTTCTCTTTTGCTCCTTTTCACTTTCTCTTGCCCCTCCTTGGCTGCAGGTGAAGGTGAGCATGGGGCTGCAAGGAGGGCAGAGTGGGGGCTCTGCGGGCGGGATGAGCCGGTGTCGCACCGGGATCTGCCGCGGGCAGCAGCCCCTGGCTCCGCGCCACGGGGTTTGTGCCTCAGCTGTGCACCACAAAGTCACAAAACGCGGTCGCGCCTTGCCTAGCACGGTGCTGACTGCTCCTGTTGCCCGTATAAATACCTGACCTCTTTCTGGTCCTGGCTGTGCTTTTTATGCCAGTTGTGTCATGAGACAGGCTAATTTACCTGATGCAGAAAAACTATGTAGCTTTATTGGTTTATAAATATGTTACTTTCAGTCTAGTTAAGTGTTCTCTTGTTCAGATGTTCCCAGGAAGTGCTGTCTTTTTTTGCGTGGTTTTTTTTCCCTTTTTTGTTTTGTATGCCTGTTTTGTGTCTTCTTAAATACATGTTGCTTTGCAACTAGTGTGCCCCATCCTTTTAATCTTTTCCTGCACTTTTTTTTATGCATCTGGTCATCTGTGTTGCTCTTCCCTGAACTGCTTTGGTTTCTGGCTGTTACAATCTTGGGTGGCACCTGGTGGATCTCACTTTGCTATGGTTAAACGAGTTAAAGAGAACATAGAATTTACATTCATTTTTCACTGCATTTACTTTTCTAAGAACATAAACCTTTTGGAATTTAGGAATATCAAATTAAGCTTGCTTTTTTTTTTTTTTTTTTTTTTTTTTTTTTTTTTGACTTATACTATGAATCATGCCTCCCATTCCTCTTGTCTTTATGTGCTTATTCCCTGCTGCATGGGTCAAGCATGCTATCAACATTCAAGCTACAAGTAATGAGGATAGTGTTTTTCCTTTGGTGTTTCCCCAGAATTTCACAACTGTGATTGCAGCTGATGCAGCTGTTCCAGTTGCTCCTGTGTCTTCCTGTTCCTGTGTCCTCCCCACTACTGCAGCAGGTGCGGGGCGGCCACGGTGTCGGGCTGCCCCAGTGCCCCGTTGTGGAGCGGCCGTGGTGTCGGGACACCCCGTTGCAGAGCGGCTGCGTCACTCCCTCGCAGTAACGCGGTTGGGTCGGTTTCCTTGGAGAGCAGGAGGCCGGTTGGGGCAGCCGCCGTGGATTTGGCCTCTGCACCTGCAGGGCTGCCTGCCCGTTTTGTGGCGTTGGGAACAGATCTAGACTACGGGGAGGAACGTGCTTTTTGGAGGGAAGTGGTATTTAATGAGCAGTCTGTTCTCTCCAAGGCTGGCTGCGCAGTTGCATCGACGCAGCGTTATCCCCGTTGCAGCAGTACGTGTGGCAGCCAGCGCCAAGCAGAGCAAGGCTGGGAGCGCAAGGGGGTTCAGCTGAGGACCTGGCCAGCCTAGAGCACGAGGGTGACCAGGAATACACTTAGGGTTTGCTCCTGCCTGGGCAGCCTCTGGAAGCGGGGAGGTACCCGGGTGTCTGTGCTCCGTGCCTTGAAGCGTGTCCCCTTGGCCGGGGAAGGAAGGGAGCTCATTAGATCTCTGTGAGATTTCTGAAATGCTGTTTATGCTCTAATATCAATTAAGAAACAAGGTTGGAGGAGATCTAACAAGCACATTGCAATGGGAAAAAATGTCAAAATCTTCTTCAGTGCAGAGAAGAGATGGCATTTCCCCGTGGATGTGCAGAACAAGCAATCCCTCTACGGTTATTAAAGCTGCCACCAGTTGGCATTATAAACTCTATTTTTAGTATTCCCAAACTATGTCTAGAAAAATTGGTCTGGCCTAAAATTTTCTTGCTCTGTTTAAAATTTAATTTTTGCCACAGATTAGGCTGCACACGTTCGAGCCTTTTCAGCGTGATCTGGAGAAATGGGTGTGCTCCCTGCTGCAGGGGTGGCTTGCGCGCATCGGTGCCGCCTTGGGACGCGGAGCGTGACGCGCTTTGGGAGGGCGCGGGACGCCAGAAAAGGCAGTTCCAGCCCTCCCCGAGGGAAGCAAGGAGTGCACACAGGGAAGCAGATGAGCGGTGCGTTGGGGCTGACCTCCAGGCTCCTCTTATTTGAAGACGATTTTGGATATCAAGGACCATATCGCAGCTGAGGGCTCTTTAGTTATTAGGATCACATTCTAGTGATTGCTTTTTACTTGTAGAAGATTATGTCTCGGCAGATGCTTGAACTAAGTTTTTACAATCGTTAGCAACAAAAAGTTACCAAAACCGTGATCCTGTGTTCCCTTTTTCAGCAATATTTCTGTGAATGAGTGTCTCCCTATCTACCTGAGGCTTGGAAGGGACCATGGTTTTCCTTTGTGTGGGGTCAGGGGAGTCTCTGTTCCTTCCTGTATTGCCTACCGGGAAGGTCATTTTGAAAGAGATGGGAAGAAGCCAAGATGCGGCTGGTTGCTGTAGCCTGGTGTCAGAATTATACAACCTTTTGGGATTGCGCTCTGTCAAAAGTCCTACTTCCTTCTTGAATAAATTTCTTTACCGGAGGGCAGGATTTTTTTCCACTGAAATCTGAAGTTTTGTAGGTCAACAATTTGGCTTTTGGGTTGTTGGGAGCACTGAACTGAAAATATTCTGTTGAGGTCCAGGAATCTGTTTGGAAATCAAGGTGTTTTGATTAGAAATTCTCTGCTTAACAATTTGTAGGAAAAAAATCTCCCCAATCCGAAGGAAGATTTAGGGACAATGTCAGACAGAAGAGCAGAATGTTGGGATCTTCATTTCTCTGGAGCACGCGAAGGAGACACTGGCCTGAGCGGAGGTCGTCCACTTGCCCCACAAGGGTGAAGACTTTGCTCATTGATGATAAATCTCTGAAACCTTTTTATGTTTTCCTTCCCTCAACATAAACTCCTTGTCAGGGAATTCTAATCTTCCACCAGAACCTACATGAACTTTCCAGGTATTTTCAGTGCCGGTTCTCTACAAAGACGCTGTTTGCTGTGGATGTAACAGCGCCCTGATGGTGTGGCTGGAGAGGGGCTTGAAGAGGATACCTGGGTCAGACGGGGGTTGTATTTTGGCAATCGCACAGTCACACAGACTGTCCCGTCGTGCCTGTTTCCCGCGCGAGTGTCGGCTCTGCTGCCCGCTGTGTGTGCGCTGAGACTTCAGAGCACCCTTCAAAACCTGTGGGTTGAGATTCCTCTTCTCTGCTGTGTCTTGAACTTTACACTCTTTCTCAACCTGCTTTTTTTTCTCTTTTTATTAAATAGAGAACAGCACTAACCATTTCCTATGTCAACAACTGGCATAGAATCATAGAATGCTTAAGGTTGGAAGGGACCTCTAGAGATCATCTAGTCCAACCCCCCTGCACACACAGGATCACCTACAGCATGTGGCTCAGGACTGCGTCCAAGCGGGTTTGGAAGATCTCCAGAGAAGGAGACTCCACAACCTCCCTGGGCAGCCTGTGCCAGGGCTCTGGCACCCTCACTGGCAAGAAATTTTTCCTAAAGTTCCTGTGGAACTTCTGGTGCTTCAGTTTGTGGCCGTTTCCTCTAGTCCTGTCCGTGACCACCACTGAGAAGAGGCTGCCCCATCCTCCTCACTGCCTCCCTTGAGGTACTTAAAGACACTAATGAGGTCTCCTGTCAGCCTTCTCTTCTCCAGGCTGAACAGGCCCAGCTCTCTCAGCCTTTCCTCACAGGGCAGATGTTCCAGGCCCCGGATCATCCTCGTAGCCCTGCGCTGGACTCTCTCCAGCAGCTCCACATCCCTCTTGAACTGGGGAGCCCAGAACTGGACACAGTACTCCAGGTGTGGCCTCACCAGGGCTGAACAGAGGGGCAGGATCCCCTCCCTCGACCTGCTGGAGACACTGATTTTTACCTCAGTGTGTCTCTGAAATACATTAAAATTAAGTTTTTTTTCAGTGTGTAGATCCAGTGCTATTTGAAAGTTGTACAGGCACCCAGGGTGAGGTTGTATTACTGCATTTTGCCATAAAATTAATAGTATTTTTATTTAGCATCTGATATAACACATTGAGAATTCTTATCAACTTGTTGCTGTCAGAGAGGAAACTTTGCTCAAGTCAAAATAATGAGATTCCATCAAACTCTCTGTCTTCCCCAGTGGAAATGTTCCCTCTCCTGCTCTGTTCTCTTCAGATGCCTGGTACATGCAGCTCATTCTTCAGCCCAGTTGCATAGTGAAGAAATAGAGCATTGCTTGCAAATTTTACTGTTGGCTCACAGACACTGGTTCAATAGCTGGACCAAAATCTGTTGCCTTTTCAGAGGACTGAGAGAACATATATGCTTGACTGGCACAGAAAATAGCCTTTATTATTTCCAATGTGTTATTAAGCATAGTTTCATGTCTGCATCTCTTGTTTGCATCTTGCTTTTGCCTGGACTTTTTCCTTCTTAGGAAAAAAAATTCTCCTGAAGACTTTTTCTTTTAATTTGTTATAAGCAGACCTACGATCCAATCTATGCTTCATCCACTGGCTCTTCTTTTAGCACTGCAGTGCTTACCAGTGCAAATTCTTGGGGGGGGAAAAAAAAAAAAAAAAAAAAAAAAAAGTAAAATCAATCATTTTGAAGGAGGTTTCCAAAAGGGCTTTTTAGAGAGGTATGCTCCTGACCTCCTCCAAAGGCCCTTTCAAATGTCCAATGCTTTGGCTTCTTCTGAATCCTACAGCAGAGAAGCTTGTTTCATAACCATGTGCTCCTAAACATATGCTTGAAAGTTTACGGAGTTTAGGAATTGTTCTCACGAGCGGCTTCCAAGTCTTGGTGCTCTCCAAAAAGCTATCCCGGGTTGTTTGCTTCTCTAGGAGTCTCCTCAGCTCAGTGACATTTTCTGCATGTTGACATGGGATGCGCAGGACAAATACAAGTGTCTCCTCCACCGCATGCTCCTCTGCTGCTCGCGTCTGGCATGTGCGTTCAGGTACTGACAGCCAGCATTGCCTTTCTGCCTTAAATCGTATTACAGCGAGCTTTGCTTTGTCTGCCAAACGTCTTTAGTCAAATTCCTGACAGATGGTATTTGGTAGTACCAGGCATCTTCTTGTGAGCACAGCCCAGCCCATTCCTGGACTGCTGCTGATAAATGAAGCAGTTCTGCTCTAATGCAGTCCTGACGTATCCCTATGCTAGGTGTGATGCTGGGATGCTGACTACGGTGCTTCAGCCAAGCTGCGCACCCCAGTGAGCTCCGAGCTGCTGCCACCCCTTAGCCACGGGCTTGTTCTTTGCTGTAATTGCCCAGTTTTTCCTTTAAACCAAGTAAGGTCTTGATCTGGGTGAGATTATGCACATACATCCATATATGAATGTTATATTTATGATGGTGTTATATTCATTTATATTTATGACAGTGTTATATTCATGCATCTATATACGTGGTCGCATAGGCTTCTAGTAACCTGCCCAGCATTTGATATTATTTGGCCAGGTCATGATTTTATTTTCCTGGAGCTCTCAAGACTCCCTCTCGAGCTCCTTGACCTGTGTTTTTTACCTGCCTGGTGTAGCGGGTATAATTTTGAGATAAGGGCTAGTTTGGTATGGGTCATATGGAGGCACCCGGGCCTTTCCCCCCGCCGGTGTGAGCCCTCTTGCACAAGCCCGTCCTCCGCGGCCTCTCCAGCTGCTGGCACATAGACCGTTTTTGCCAGCTGACCTCTGCAGCTGCTGACATGCAGACCTGGTGTAGGACAGAGTGAGGTGACACAGAAAAAAATCATTAAGAGGAAGACTCTTAAAAGAAAGATTGAGTAAAAGATACAATCAACTGCGGGGGCCGGGCACCGGGCTCAATCAGACAAGCGTAGGTGACCGTCCCCTTTTAACATTCGCTTTTTGATGCTTGTTTTGAATCCTTCCCCTTCACCATCTTGGGCCCTTTCCCTGAACACCCCATGGTAAGTGTTACACGATCCTGCAGATCCCTGTGAGACCCTGTAATAAGCGTCACAGCCCAGCGGCCCCCTGGCCTGGCCCGGCCCCCGTAACACTGGATTGCTGTGTGCCCCTCTTAGCAGTTGCAAAGCTCACGTTGACCCTCTTCCGCACGGCTCCTGGGCAGCCTTTGGTGGCCCATCACTTGGCGTTGGTATCCGTTTCTCCATTCCTACCTGCTCTTTAATGTTTCTGTGCCTGTGGCTTTAACCAATCACTTTTTGTTATTTGGTGGTGCTTTTACACTGAATGGATCTTAACGAGTTAAGTAGTTGGATGTTTTTGTATTGCATCCCCTTGCAGCAAAAGCAAGGATCGTCAGGAGCAGACGGGTAGTTTCTGGGGTCACTCACGCTGAGAAGTTCCTGGTGCCAGATGGCTTCACCCCTGTTCCCCAGATGCCTTTCCAGTTCTGGAAGTTTTTCCTCTGAAGGTTTTTTGTCCATTATGCTGAGCTGTTTCTGGAAAGGTCAGAAAGTCGGATTTTGTTTTTCCCAGCCAGCTTTCTACAGGATTTCACCAGCTGCTCTGGAACCTTAGAAAGCAGCAGCAGAAGTAGGAGATGCATTCTTACTCAGGCTGATATCTTTTAAAAGTTCCCATTTAGAGACTCTTGCAGCCAAGACGCCTTTGCCCGGAGGGTATCCTTACAGGCAAGGAGCAGGGGTCGCCGAGGTGCCGAGGCCCGGAGCCCGTTGCCCACGCGGAGGCCGTTGCCTGCCCAATTCAGGCTGGATCCCGAGGACGCGCTCTGCCCTGCCGCGCTCCTCGGCTGAGGCTCCCTGGGGTCCATCGCCCGCCCGGCTTCGTGGCGAGGAGCTCCCGCTGCGCAAGGCAGGATGGGGCTCCGGAGCCGTCGCGCAGGGCCGTGATTCACCCGCCTGTGCTGTGATGTGCGCGGCTACACCTGAGACTTGTCTAGACTCACGGAAGTCAGTGGGAAGAAATAGCTCTTCCCAAGCGCGATTCAGTTTATCCTGAGCTCGACATTTAAAATAATTCTGATGAATCACACTCTGCAACAGCCTATTTCTCTGCTGACTGGCTCAGATACAGATGACCTTTTAGCTGTCTTTCATCTCTCTTGACCATTAGCAGTAGCTCTTGCGAGCCTTAGCAAGGGTTTGCTTGACTTCAGCGTCTACTTTCCATCCAGCAAGCGTGCTCTGTTGTTTGCTTTAGCATCCTGCTAGTACAGCTAATGTCTGTTCTTGCTGCTAATGAAAAGGGAAGTCAACAGTCTGACCTTCACCTGTACCAGGTGGGTATTACCCAAAGTTTTTGGTCTTGGAGCCAGCAAAATTCTCTCAAGAATCATCAGACTTTTATGGTAAAAGGACCGCTTTCCATGCGGCCAAGGCATCGCTTTGCAGAGGGAGCAACACAGATGCTCATGGCTGTTTCAGCTAACGCTGCATCTTTTAAAAAGTGGGTTTGTATCCTTAGTGTTTTAATGGTGGAGCTACTGAACCACCCTGCCGGGGGTGCCTGGGGCTCAGCTGTGTTTCTGCCCAAGGCTGCGGCCCCAGAGAGGTGAGAGCGGCGCCTGCGCCGCTCCCCGCGCGGCTGCGGGCCCCGCTGGCACGCAGAGCGGCGCCGGCTGCGCCTGCGTCTCGGCTGCGGGAGCTCCTGCCAGCACAGGGCTCGGTGTCTGGCGGGAGCAGCTTGCGCTGGAGCCAGCCGCGCGTTTGTGGATCAAACACGGGCCTTGGGCCTGGCACCTGCGGAGGCAGCAGGGGCTGCCCGGCTGCTGCGCTGCGCCTTGCAGCGAGGCCTGGGAGCAGCCGAGGGCAACAGGCGTCGGCCTCGGGCTCTGTTCCTCGTCCCGATCAAGAGTCGGAGGCCACGTGCACCCTCTGCTCCTCGTGCGACGCTTGCTGGCACCTCGTGTACGGGTATGACCGTTTTCACTTGGTATCGTAATCCTTCAGGATCGGTGCTGGGAAACGGTGGGGAGGAAAGCGGGAATGTGCGCTGGGCCTCGGGAGGGCCTTGGGTGTGTGATGAGAAGTGTGTCCTCAAATTCACGTTCCCTCTGAAAGCCAAACCTGGGACAGAGACCCAACTCCCATCTGCAGGCAGCGGGAGTGTCCCAGCAGATTTTAGCAGACAGACAAAGCAGGAACCTGCACTGTATCTAAAATACAGGTAATACCTGTGATTTGCTATTATTTCTGTATATTGCCACTAAATACTGTTTAGCTTAATTGTAAGAATAATCACAGTTAATTAGAAGGGCAAGTAGTATAGGATGCTTACGGCAGATGTAGTGGGTATCTCTTGATGTACCCTGCTCCTTTGCAGCTTTCACAGTGAGGCAGCGAGGGTGTCTTCCAGCAAACTCCACGGGCTCCTTTCAGGGCAGCTGCAAGCCAGGCAGGAGGGGTCTCGCTAGCAGTTCTTCACCAGGGTACAGGAGGCCTGCGGGGAGGGACCCAGCCCGACCCTGAGCCAGAAGATGTGCTCAGTCCTGCGCGGATCTCGGGGTGGCTCTTGCTGGCCAGGATGGGAGCCGGCCCTGTTGCAGTGCGCCCGAAGTCACCGCTTCAGAGCGGGCTGGGTGAGGCTGGTGTGTGCCGCGGGGAGTGGAGCAGCTGTGGTGGCTCCTGCTGCCTTCCGCTTCCCTTTGCACTTGCACCCAGCTCTGTGCTGTGGCCCTAACGTCTCAGTTGGTTGCTGGATTTCTGGTAACTCTTTAGCCAAAACTTTAGTTCATCCTTGTAGCCCGGGGTTGCACGCTCACCGATCCCGCGTAATGGGGATCCACACGGAGCCTGCTGGGTGACGTCTGTGCATTGGCACCGTGGTCCTTGTGAGGTCCAGCAAGTAAAATCCCCAACTCCTTTCTTTTCTTGGGGTACTTGACCACGTAGGTTCCCCAGAAAAGCTAGGCCGTGCCAGCCTTTGTCATGGACCGGTTCATATGCCTAAAATGGCCATGACCTTTGATCTGGGACTAAAATACTTAATTTGGTTTAGTTCAATTCATTCCCAAAGTAATAATTATGATAAAAGAAATGTATTCACTTTAATTCTGAATAAGAGCATCCACTTATAAACATGATCTGCTGTGACTAATCCATTTCAGTTCAGCTCATTGATATAAATTAACTCATCTTTTTGCACATGGCAGCCTTGACACTACAGGAGATTCCAAAGTGGTGGCAGATGAGGAGAAGGCAGCGGGTGTCACGTCCCCGCCGCCCGGTCACGAGCTGGGCACAGCTCCTGCCTGCAAACTTGCAAACAGACCCGGCAGCAAACCGACTGTGCACTTAAAAATAAGCAACTGCCTCTCCTTTAAGGTTTACTGGGATCTCTTCATGTTTCCTGGTACCTGCTTATTGCTCTATCTGTGGTCTCCTGGTCTGATTGCTGGATCTTGGGCACTGCTTTTCTTTTAATAGGAATCTGTCCATGAAAAGATTTTCCGGGTGCTGCCCTTCCCTCATGGAGGCTTCTGGAGGCCATAAGTTGTTGTAGAGCCTGTGGGCATCACCACATTTGCGTATGACAGGGTGGTGCCTGTGGTCCCCCTTGGCACGGGGGAGCTGGCAGGGCCTGGGCTTTTTGGGTCCACAGCAGGTAATGCTGGCTCAGACTGTCTTGGCAGGACAGACTTGTCTCGTCTTGCCCGCGGACAGCCCCAGTGACGCAGAACTGATGTCTCCCCAACAGACATAACGGCGATCAAGTCTGGGGATAAAATGTTTTGTAAGTGACCTCTACACATGACCCGTTGGAATTGGGGGATGCCATTTTAGTCATACATAGTCTTTGTTTGGAGGCCTCTTAAATTAGTAAGCCATTCACATCCAATATATTCAGGTGTGCACTGAGCTGGCAGCTGTCCCTATTTACCGTCCAGAATTAGAAAATGCTTCATTAATTCAAGTCAGCATCTTCTGTGCACCACAGCTTGACCTTAGTAGTGTCCCAGTTTGGGACTGTTGGGGCACACAGACATATTACTACAGGGAGAACTCGGGTATGGGCTTGTCAGGCCATAGCTGCTCTGGCTTTCCTTGCGCTAGGATTGGTGTGCACCAGGACAACTTAGCAAGGAAAGGGAGCTGAGAGGGGGATAAAGTGCCCTGCGCGTGCAGTGCCCACAGCAAGGGAGGCCCGTGTGCTGGGTGGCTCCGCGGAGCCGCCGGAGCCCTGGCCGCGCTTTTACGTGTGCTCGAGAAGCCGCCTGCGCCGCCACACGTGTGGGAGCTGCCCCAAGCCCGGCGCTGCCCCGGGAACGCGCTCCGGCCGCCGCAGGTCGCAGGGGGCTGCACTCTGCTGGGATTCCCTCTGCTTGGGGTGCCCTCCGCTCGTCGTCGTGCCGGGGCCTGCGCTGGGGCTGCCGGCGCCTGTCCCTGCGCACGTGGCGCTGGAGCAGGTCCGGCCTCCTCCCCGTGCCTGCCCTGCGGGCTCGGAGTGAACCTGGGAGCGAGGCTCCCGGGAATAGCTGAGTGCTTGTTTGGCCTCCCCCGCGCACATGCAGGGCTGTCCTGAGGATCCTGTTAGTCAGGAGCACAGAGCTCTGTGCATCTCCTCGGCACAGCTGAGACATGCAGCCGCCTTCCCCCGCCGCTGCGGCACTTGGGCGTGCTCGTGTCTTCTGCAGGACCTCTTGTTCAAGGAGCTCCTGCACCAGCGCCTTTCTCCTCCTGCTTCCTTACGGTCTTCTGGAGTACCTTTTCCTGACCATCTTTTGTAGCTTTATAGGACAGTTTTCCCTGCACGTGTCCCTCTGGCAGTGCCCTAAGCCCAAGGGTGATTGATGAAGGGGTCTGGGGAGCTCAGGATCGGTCTGATGTTGGTGCCCTGGAGCTGCTGCAGCACCCGCAGCTCCGCATAGTGCAGTGCGGCATGGGTGGCTGCTGCAC
>VZSV01000355.1:202584-245984 GCA_013398735.1 Nothocercus julius
CGCCGCGGCTGAGCCTGGGAGCCGCTCTCGTTGCCGGGCAGGAGGCTCCCGCTCGGCGCAGCCTGGCTGGGGTGCAGAGAGCGGCCCTGCTCAGGGAGGCCTCACCGGCTCAGCCGCGCAGCAGTGATTTGGCTCGGGTCTCTCTCCAGCCGTTCTTCCCGGAAAGATTCCCACCACGCTCCCTCCTTGGAGCATTCCCCGCTGGAACCAGGAGCTTTCAGGAGCCCTTGGCGCTTAGTTCAGAAACAGAACAACTCCCTTAAATTGTTTTTCAGCCTTGCCTGCCTTGGACTGCTCCAAAACCATTCCTTGATGAACCCTCCCAAAGATGGAATATTTTCTCTTCTTTCCTTCCTCATAATTTTCTTCCTTTCTCATTGATTTTCTTGTTTTTTTTTCCCCTCTCTGGTTGTTTTCTGCCAGGGATGCTGCTTTAGGACTTGGAAGGACTGTGGCTGTGAACGATTCGTAATTCCTTCCCATCTCTATTTTCTAGATACGGGTCTCCTCTTCCCCTTGAAGCTTCATTAATTAGCACATTTCTTATTCCTTTAAAGGTTTTTCTTCACTTTGCAACACTTACGGTTAGCATATGTTATAAACCACACACCAACCAAAGTATTTATTGCACATACATCTCTAGGTACTAACCACACATATTTCCTACTTCTGGTCTCTCCCTAGATCCCCTGTACTGTCCTACCCGTGCTTGCGAGTGTTGATACAATGTTTTGTTATTTTATTCTTCATTTGCTTCCGTGTCAGAAGATGACAGAATTTTCAGTCTTTGATTAGGAAAGGCCTTTCACCGCTCTAGCTGTTGGGCCATAACTTTGCTGTAGCTTGATGAGTGACCAGTAGCTCTTGATGGACTGACCAGGACTGTGTTGGATGTCTAGGTGAGTGCTGAAAGTCCAGGGCCCTCTCCCACTTCAGGGGTTATCTGTTGGTCACAACAAGGGGTCCTGTCACATAACTTTGTTTTTTGCTTGTTGTTTTGCTTTTTGTTGCTTGTGCAGCTGTGACTCCCACCCAGAAATCTGCCCTGCTGCTCGGGATGACCCCTGGGCTCCCCTGGCTCTGGGGCCCTGCTTAGTTGTGGTTGTGAATGCTGTGAGGGGGGAGCTCCTCGGACCTCCCCTGCAAAGCGCACGGCCTGGCGCCCATCACGCCAAGTGCTCTCTACGACTCTGTGACCCATTTTCCCTGCTAGCCTATATATATTTTATGTTCTTCACATAATCACTTTGTTCCAATTAGCAGAAACTGTGTGTGATGTCAGCTCAGTGTAAGGATGTAGAAATGTCTTCAGCTCATGTCTGAGCTGAAAATGGACCATGAAGCTCAGTGGCTCAGAGCAGAAGGCAGGGCCATGTAAAGAGAGGGTGGAGGAGGTTGGGAGTGATCCTCATAATGACTCAGGGCTTAATCTATAGCAGTTGTTGGACGTGTTTGCCTTCATTAATTTCTCTAGTGGCTTTTTGAACCTCTAATAGCTTGTAGCGCCAATAACGTCCCGTGGCAAAACGGCCCATTGCTGAGCAAGTGGTTTTGCCTTCACCCCGCGGGGGAAGTCGCATTGACGCATCCCCTGCCTGGCGCTGGGTGCTCTCCAGGGCTCTCCCGGCCGCCCCTTGACCGGCCGTGAGCTGGGCACGAGCTGCTCCAGGCCCCTGGTCGGCTTGTTCTTCCTGCAGCTCCTTCCCGCTGCGCCCGTCTTGAGATGGGAGCACTTGTGGCCCTAAGTAGGTGGGTGCTTTGGGGGTTAAACAGTGGCTCAGCAGTAGCTGTGCTCGTGCTTGGTTTTATTTAACCTAGTGAAGTGACAGAACAAGACATTGGAGTCTCTCCTACCGCAGAGAGGGAGCACTAAGGGACTATCTTGCAAGAAGGAAGATGCTGTTTTTCACTGTGTAGTAGCATGGCTAAGGAGGATTTACATCAGGCTATTACCAGCTTATCCTTCTTACAGAAAGTGGCTTTAAAGGCCCTTTAGCCTTGTATTAAATATGGAAATTAAAGAAAATATGGCATTAAAAATTAAAGGAGTAAATAAGACTTTCATTTTAACACTTCCTCTCCATGTTCCAGAGGGAGCTCTATTTGAAAGCCTTGTGCTTCACTCCCCCACCCTTTCCTAATTTATGTTTGTTGTAGTATCTGGCTTTTCTAGAGGAAAAGCAAAGTCAGCTGTGACGGCCTGGAGCTGCTGTGTGAAACTCTGTCCTTTTAAGACAAAATGCACATGGCTTCCATTGCTAGTGCTGCCTTGGGTCTCCATGCACTGAACTACCTGGGGTATCATAAATATATTCTCATTCTGAGATCTGCTGCTCTAAAAACGCTAGAGAAGGGTGAAATAGCAGCTGCTCCCAGACCTGAGGAGCTGCAGCATGATAGGAGTTTATTGGAGAATCGTGCTCAGCAGCTTTCAGCCCAGTGCTCGGAGCGGCCTTACGTTGCTCAGCAGCTAAGCAAGCTGCAGGCAGAAAATAAAGAGGAGGAGTGAATAGATGTGGAGGTGTGGAGTGGTAAACACTAGGACAAGAGAGCAGGAAAGGGGAGGTGTGGGTGAGCAGGGGACGGTGCAGCACCGGGCGCCCTGCGCGTTCCGCCGTGCTCGGCGCTGTTCCCGGGCGCGTTCCCGGCGCCTGCTGGGGCTCTCTGTGTGAATCTACCGGGCCTCCTCCCTCCTGCGCGGGCGCTCCGGGGAGGCCAGGTTGCCCTGATGGAGCCGAGGCCAGGGCGATGCTGCTCGCGGTGCCCGGCAGCAGCTCCTCGCTGCCTGGCAGCTCCCGCCGGAGCCGTGCCAGCAGGGCCGCGGATCCGGGGGTGGTACTGGCCTGGGGGAGCCTCCCAGCGGCTGCTCCACTCCAGCCCTGGAGCCCTTCGGAGTGTCGTTCGCGTGCCTTGTTTCCCAGGACGGAGGTTGGAAGAGGGTGTCAAGTGCAGTATTGAGGAATCTGGGGTTTCTGTGAGGAGCGAGCTGTGTTTTAGTAACAGAAATGTTACTGATGACTGTGTGTAAGCGTTCGTGTTTCTGCCAGAGATTAGCCTGTTACAAGGGCAGGCACGAGGACTGGGGTCCTGCCAGTGTTCGGGCTCCCCGGGGCCTGGTGGCACCATGTCCCAGGAGCCGTTGGCCCTCATGCTCCTCGGACCCCTGCTGCGCTCCGGTCCGTGCATGCACTCGAGAGCAGCTTGTTCCTGCACGGGAGAGGCTGGAGACTCTGCGTGCGTCTCTCCTGCCTCAGAAGCTGCTGCTGCAAGGGGCTGTGTGAGCGCCCCGTGGGCAGCGAACACCCCATGGGCAGCAAGCGCCCCGCAGCCTGCGAGCAGCGAGCGCCCCGTGTCTGCGGAGCTGCCGGCAGAGGGATCGCGCACTGCTGCGATCTGGGGGGAGGCAGCAGCGAAGCGGCTACAGATGCACAAGGAGACGCGGTGCTTGTGCTGCGTGGTGCCTGCTCCGAACTGCCGCGGGGCCTGCAGAGAACGAGCCGTCTCGCTACGCCTCTGAGCGCTCCACAGACAGTCCCGCGTCCGTCCCCAGCGGGGCGGCTCACGGATGGGGTGCAGACCGAGCACTGCTGCCTTCATGCTCGGCATCGCAAGCACGCATAATGCCTGCAGAGAAGAGCAGCCCAGGCGACGCGTGAAGCAGCAGCGGGAGCAGAGCAGCTGCTACTCACATAGCAGCTCCTGAGGGAGCCGGTTCCTCCTGTCGCTGATACCTGCGGATAAGAGGGCAGCCAGAAACAGTCAAGTCAGTACCGTCGTCAGTAGCTGGGCAGCTCCCCTAGCTAACAAAGTTGGGAATTATTAGAAAAGCTCTTAATACCAAAACAGAAGATATTAGCATGCGTGATGAATATCCCTGGGGTGCCGCCTCTGTGTGGTGGATGGGATGCTGCCTTGTAGCAAAGCACGCTGAGCGTGCGGAGGGCGCTCAGGAGGGTGAGTCTGGGACTTGCCAGTCTGGAAGAGCAGCGGGGAGGATGGTGTGGCAGCAGTCTGCGCTTTCACAGGCAGTTTGGAGAAGGGCTATGCACTAATCCTTTTGCTACACCAAACCCAAGGAGACCAAGGAAATTATTGGCTACAATCTTAAGACAGAGGATAGTACTGCTTTGTGCAGCATGTTATTAAACTGCAGAATTTACTGCCGCAGGGCACTGTAGAGGCCAAAAATGTGCATGGATTTTAAAAACAGAAGAGACATTTATGGAAGACAAGTTGGTCAGTGTCTGCTGGACACTGTGGGTCCTGCAGCTCCACCCAGGAGAGCCCCGCGAACGGCTACGGCTGGGAAGCCGAGCGGTCCTGAAGGGGGGTCCTGCTGCCCGGCTGTTTCTTACAGCCCTTCTCCACCTCGTACGAGAGGCTGGAGGTGGCAGTGCGTGCAGAAGCCCCGGGCTGCATTCGGTGCAGCTGCTCTGACCATGCCCACATCTCCTGCCCTGCATGTGGAACCACGTGTTGTGTTTTCCTCACGGTCGCTTCAAGTACCTGAGAGGTAAATATAGGGAGAATGGGGCCAAACTCTTCTCCGTTGTGGCCAGTGACAGGGCAAGGGGTAACGGGTGCAAGTTGAAACCCAGGCAGTTCCATCTCCATGTGAGGAAGAACAACTTTGCTGTGGGGGTGCCAGAGCCCTGGCACAGGCTGCCCACAGAGGTTGTGGAGTCTCCTTCTCTGCAGATCTTCCAAACCTGCCTGGATGTGGCCGGGTTCCACATGCTCCAGGTGTCCCTGCTGGAGCAGGGGGTTGGACTAGATAATCTCTAAAGGTCCCTTCCAACCTCAACTGTTCTGTGTTTCATGCTGTGGGACTCGTGTGACCCGTCCTCTGCACCAGACGGGATGTGAGCGGAGCAGGAGGGGCAGCCCGCATGGTGCAGCCTGTGCGAGCGCCCGGCTGCGGTGCCGACACTGGGGTACCAGGATAGCGCCTGGGGTAGCGGCTTCGCTCCCTCCAGAGCTGCTGGGCTGTTGGGGGGCTGCTCGAGTCATCGAGCCCGTACGAGGCGGGGATGGGGGCTCTGCTCTCTGTGTGCTGCTGGAAGTGCTCTGTGTCCGAACAGGGATTCCTCCCCAAGAGGCCCCTGACTGTTTTATGGTTCCGGATTTACTCTCCGTGTTGCTTCTAGTGGTTCTGGGGGATTCCTAATCCTCCTCTCTTTAAGGACAGGCTTTCTCAGCTGGAGCTGTAAATTAGAATTGCAATTGCCAGCCCCCTTGTAAGCGTGTGATCCGGAGACTCTCCTCGGCGAGGCTCATTCAGCCGGGGTTTAGCAAATCGCATCAGCCTGTAAGAACCTCCAAGGCGCTTTCTTGCCTGCCTTTGACAAGGCATTTTAGCTGCTTGAGTGGGGTTAACGCAGCAGAGCGTGTCCTGGCGCTCCAGCAGAGAGAGGATTCAGGTGGCGGACGGAGGGATTTCCTGAGCTGTAGGGCTTGGGCTGGGTGCCCCTTCCAGGGAAGCAGCTGGTCGCCTGCGAGTGGGGGAAATGAGACTGAGCAGCGTGGTGCAGGACAGCAGAGCACTCAAGCATCTCCTGCAGCCTGAGGCTCGCCTGCGTCTCTGGGCTCGCCTGCCGGGGCGCAGTGACGAGCCCTGGAGGGAGAGCTTGGCCTCCGGCTGCGTTTCCCTGGGCCGCGGCTGCGGGGCTGGGGCTGCGGGGCCGGCTCTGCAGTTAGCGCTGCAGTGGCCCCCGCTTCGCTTCGACTGCCCGCCCGGGGCTTGGGAATGAGCCAGGCAAGGGCGTGGGAAACCATAACGGGAGAAAAGGAGTGGATTGCCTGGTGCGGAGTGTTGGGAGCGCCAGCGGGACTGGGCAGCGCTTCTGCAGAATACGTTGTGCTTGTTCTGGGCTCTGCATGTGTGTTGTTGATTCAAAAAAGGCTGTAGGTAGAAAAGAAACCGGGCTTTCCCGCTGCCTTTTGTGCAGTGAGAAATACAGAGTTCCTCCCCGGTCGGGGTCTCCCGGTCGGCGCCTCCCTGCCCGCCGGGCCTTGCCGCCATTCGTGCTCCTGGAGCTGACGGCGCAGCGCCTGAAGAACGGACCGGGCTCGTGTCCTTGAGGAGCATGCAGAGTCCGCAGGTGACCAGGCGCCCTGCAGGTGTTTTGTGTTCGCTGTTCTCCATTGCTCAAGGTCACGAGGAATTTGGGAGCCTCCCAAACTTCGGGTGGGTTTTGTCTGTGTGATTCTGTCCCAAAGGGTCAGCGCCAGGTCTTGAAATCCCACCCTCCTCGTGGTTAGCTTGCCTGGCGGGTGTCTGCGCGTGCTGGCCGAGCGGCGAGGAGCGCCGTGGCGGGAGGTGGACACAGCTGCCGCTGCCTGCGCGTGCTCCTTGGTCCCAGTCCTGCCCTTCAGTGGGGTCACCCCCACGCTGCCTGCGGGTGCCAATAGTGCCAGAGAAATGCCAGCCCTAAAAACCTGAGCACGTGAGGGACCAGGCAGCGGGATGCAGTTGCCTGTCACTCTCTTTCGGTAGATCTTTTAAAAAATTTCCTTTGCCTTTACAGGTTCTCTTTTACAGGTGTCTTGCCATCTGCAATTTAGGAAAAAAAAAAATATAGGAGGAAAAGGTTGGAAAATGATCCGTAACTGGAAAGCTTGCAGGACAGCTGCACAGGAGACAGCTTAGAGAAGGGGCTCGTTGATGCAGGGACAAACACAGGATGAAACGTGATGGCAGAAGCTGAAATGAGAACTTAAGATGCTATTTAAAAAAACAAATGTTGAGGATTAACTTGCTAAGGGTGAAGTGGTTTCCCTACCTTAGGGACCCACTCAGGTCTTAAAGTCAATGAATTGTCAGGACGCTGGGGCTGGCGTGTGGTAGATTCATAATCTCCTGAAGTTAAATGAAGTTTTGAGGTTTTTGTTTTGTTCTTTTGTTTTGCTTCTTTCTAAAACACTAGTTCTAATTCAGACAGAAAAATGGGCAAGATGAAGAGATCTGCGTAGCTGGAAAAGTAAAATTAACAGCGGTTTCCTTCATCCTTGAAAAACATGAACTCACAAAGCCCCGTACCCTTGGGTGTGTTGGAACTTGGGGGGTTGTTGGAATTTCCCTGAACCACGAGCTGCAGGAGCGGAGCTGCGGGAGCGGCCCGCGGCTCTGGGCATTTCAGGTGGGAGTTGCCTGGGTGAGAGAGGGGGATCTTCGCAGCGGTAGCTGCTTATGAAGTCCCAAGCTGGTCACACACCTGAAGAGTGGCCAGTGTCCACAGATGAGCAGGGCTAAGGTGCCCTCTGCGTCTCCACGGGCTGCCCCGGCCCCCGAGGAGCCGGGGTGGCCGTTGGCGGAGGCTGCGATGAGAGCCCGAGGGAGCTCGTGGCCTTAGTCCTTCTCGGCCGCCGCGGTGGGCGGAAGGGGGTGGTTTGGGGCGGCTGAGCTGGAGCGTGGCCCCGACCTCCTCGCGGGCTGCGTGCGGAACAGCAGCAGTTCCCGAGGCTCCGGAGTTGCAGGCTGCCACACTCACACCTAACTGGCAGGACAGTGAAAATGGGCGGTCTGGGGGGGTTTTGTGTTTGCTGCTGTTGGTGGTCTGACCTGTGGTTATTGAGTCGCTTCCGCTTCGTCCTTCCGAGACTGCTGTTCCTGCAGCTTTCAGCTCGTGCCCAGGCCTCAGCGTCTCGCGGCTGGGCGGCCGCGCGCGGGGCTGGCGGGCAGCGCTGCCCGCGGGTCACCACGTGCTGCCCTCGGGTAGCAGGAAGAGGCGGTGGGCGAGGGGTGGGGGTGTTTATGGCCCTCTGAGTACGATGTCGCACGGAGCGCACGGCACTGTGCCCTTTCCCCTTTGGTTTGCCCGGAGCGCTGCAGCAGTCGCTGCTCTGTAATTAAAGACGAGGGAGGAGGAAACGGGAAAGGAGAGGCGACCGGGCAGGACGGGCTCCGTCTGCTGCGTTGCTGCCAGCGTCGTCCTCTCGCCAGGGATGCTCGGGTGCTGTTTTTCCCCCAACCCCAAGCCCTCCTGGTGCGGGCCCTGTCCCTGGCCCGCACCGTGACCTGTCCCTGTCCCTGCCCCGCGGGTGCCTCTGCTCGTGTCCCCAACCCTCCTGCCCCGTGGCGCAGGTGCCGAGGCACAGGCTG
This sequence comes from Nothocercus julius, assembly GCA_013398735.1. Taxonomy (NCBI): domain Eukaryota; kingdom Metazoa; phylum Chordata; class Aves; order Tinamiformes; family Tinamidae; genus Nothocercus; species Nothocercus julius. The sequence goes on from VZSV01000355.1 coordinate 210,686, forward strand.
GGCGGGTGGACGCGCTGCTTGCGTTGGCGAGGCTGGCAGCGTTTCTCATAGGCGAAGAGCAAGCAGGGAGCTGGTTTTCGGTTCAGAGCAGGGTTTCTCTGTGACGTTTTCAGAAGCCCCCCGGAGCAGAGTCCGTGGCAGCCTAACTGAGCGTTGCATGAAAAGCCTTTTCTTTTGGGTTACTTTCTGGTCTGCTGCCTGCTGGCTTTGCTTGGTGACGCCTGATCTGTTTGCTGAAAGCAGGGTGGATAGCGGCTCCCTGTTCCCCTACCTGAGCCCCTCCTGACCTCGTCCGTTTCCATCACTGCCCTTCTCTTTTTCCAGGCTCGAGGCCGCTCGTGGTCCCTGTGGAGCTGTTCCAGACCTGTCCTTGTGCCCGTGTCTCTTGTCCAGTCGATGCTTCCTCTTTGGGCTGCGCGCAGCGTTCGGTGCCCTCCTCTTCCTAATCATTCCCAGCATTTGCTTAGCTCTTCGCTGATATCACTCATCAAACTCTTTTCACAGGAAAATCCGAATCAGGATCTGGTTCCTGGGCGGCAGGAGGTCAGGGCTCAGTATGGTATACGTGATGTTGGGTTTTTCTCATACGCACCCGCTGCACGCCTACCTACGTTGAATTTAATCCGTGGCTTCGCTGTCCTGCTGCGGGGCCTTGCACAGGGTGTTGTGGAGTCTTGCCGCCCTGGGCTCCATGCCCGGCTGCTCCCAGCATCGGCTCCCGAGGGCCAGGGGCGGCTGCGGGGGAAGGCGCTGCTGGGGAGAGCGCTGGGGCTGCCGGCCTGGCCGGCGACACCGCGGCTGGAGCTGCTTCCAGGAAGCCGGTGTCCCCAGGCAGTCGGGAAGGGGCAGGAGGAGGTTAACCCCATGCTGGGGGAGGAGGAGGATGAGCACGGACAGGGGAAAAAATGTCCTTAGACCCCCCCCAGCTCTGAGTGTCTGGGCCTGGGCCACCCTGCTCAGGCTTCACGTGCAGCATGTTCCCAATGCGCTTATTGGGTACCAGGTCCTGAAACTCGTCTAGGCTGAAAAGTCCTCATTAACATTTTGGGGATGCATTAATTCCTTCACTGTTCCAACCTGCTGGGTCTGATTGGCACTATTTTTTACAATAAATGCTTAATTAAAGGCATAATGACTGTATAATGATTGTATTAAAAGCAAGATGATTATAAAAATCAGCTTAGCAGCTGGAGGCTGAGGGGCTGGAAGAGCTCTGTGCAGAAACCTGCTGCTGTGCTGTGGAATCCGCGTGCGGGAGCTCGTTATATTCAGCATTTCTGCTACCACTGCACACGCAGACCCTGAGTCCTGGCCCTTGTCATGCTGTGCAGAGATCCACTGAAGAAAAACCTCCCATCTTAAGGGATTTGCACCTAAGCAGGCAGTAGGTGGGGGAAAGACGGTGTCCTGAGCAGCAGATGTGTCACTGCTGCTTGCTACTTGGGTTGCTGCAGATGAGCAGAGCTGTGGCATGAAGGAAGCTACAGAACATGATGTATTTCTACATCAGCAACAGCCTCCGGCCTCCGAGTGCTGCCGACTACTGAGTCAAGGTCAAGGTCCTGGTCGCTCGCCCGGCGCGGACAGCGGGAGGCTGCAGGCAGTGGCCATGGGGGATGGCGGAGCCCCGGCGCGCCGCGGCGCTGTCCCCTGCAAGGGCAGAACGTGGCAGCAGGGACGGAGCTCCAGGAGGCCCCCCAGCTCCCGGCCTCGCTGCCAGCGGTTCCGGCACCGCTGCAGCTCTCGGAGCCGCTTGCCTCGCGTGCACTTCTGTGTGAACAGGTCCTGTCTGGCCACCAGTGCCTCGCTCGCTGCTCCTGCAGATCCCCAGGAGGACAGGTCGGCAGGAAACACCTTGGGGCGGCTGTGGCCGTTCTGAGGTGTCCTTGAAGCTTGGACGAGCGTGATGAGACCTGGCCCAGGAGGGGAGGCCCGCGGCCCTCGGCCTGTGCCTGCTGTTCTGCTCCACCGAATGTGTCGTGTTGCGGGACGCGTAGGGCCAAGGACTGCAGGTTCTGCTGCTTGCCACTTGTGTGCACAGATTTCTGTCCCGGCCCCTCCAGCGGCTCCCGGGTGGGCTCCATCTGCTCCTGGAGGCTTTGCAGGTACCCAGACCTTGAGCTTAATTGCCGCTACCTGCCTGCATCCCAAGGTGCCAGGAAAGTTGCAATAGAGTCAGTGGCAGATGGCGTGGGAGGAGGTGGTCTCTGCTTTCTCTCTTCCCAAACCAATTCCCTCTTTGTGCCCATTTTTAGGTCATGTCCCCATTCATCCCATAATGATCTCATTTCCTTCATGGTTGCATGAGTTCCGTGTCACCTCAGATGCTGGCTGGACCCAGCCGTGCCTCTGTTCTCCAAGGTAGCTGGAGCCCCAGATTTAACCGGGAATGGAAGAGGCAATCTAGAAAGTGCCCTTTGCTGCAGACTGTTACTTGTGCGGTGCCTGTGTCAGTGTAGTCCACGTGAAAAGATAAAAATTACAAGCTTAATAAAGCATAAGCACTGCATATGATTTTAAAGAGCAGTTTTGCAAGCGTTGCAAGCTATTTTAATGTGCTGCACTGAAGGAGCAATAGGAATTCACACTGAGAGAAATTGTTTTGTTTTGAAGGTATGAAAATGTGCATCTCCACAAGTAGATGCCATGTGTCCCACACGTAAGCTGTGTTAGCAGCAGCAGATGATCCAGCGGCCGCACAGGAGCTGAGCTGGGTTTCTGGTCCCCCTCTGTGGGTCAGCTCTGCTCCCCGCTGCCCGGGGCATCTCTAGGGTGCTCAGTTAGTCCCCTGGTCACCTGGCTCGTGTGCCTTGCACAGTCTTCTCAGCAGGGGAGGTGCAGAGCTGCCGTGCAGACCTGTGCCCTGCTCTTGAGTGCTCTGAACTGTGCCCGCCCTGGTGGGCATGAGCCCTTGGGGTGGGATCAGTGGTTGCCTCCCTTCTGCTTCCTGGGCACAGCAGCAAAGGTAAAGCTTCACGTTTTGTGATCCGAGTTTGTGGAAGAGGCTCTTGCACCGAGAACCCTCCCAACCTTCCAAGCTTCACGCGCTGTGTGTTGAACCAGGATAGTGGCTGTATCAGCTTTACTGGGTTGATCCTTTGGATCACTCTTCCCAGGATCGTTGTCATGATTTCCTCAGTACCAGTGGAGACACACACTCCGCCAGCAGCAAGGGCTTTCCTTCCTGCTCCTCTCTCTCCGTCTGAGATCTTGTTTAGATGTGAAATATTGTGACCTCAGATTAGTAGGACACCAAGTGCTGTGTTCGTCTTCTTGGATTCCTTCTATGTAGGAAGCTAATCAGGGAAGCAGAGCCTCAAGGCTGGCTTTACTTTGGGGTTAATTTTTCTCCCCAGTCTCTTAGAATAATTTTTATTTCATACCTAACTTGGAAGTGGGTGGTCTGGCACACTGAGATGTTGCCCAAATTGCCTGTCTGCAAGAGCAGCCCCGCTGGGTTTGGCGTTGCAGGCGCCTCGGGAGCGGGCGCTGGGCGGCACCGGGAAGCCGGGCAGCTTCGGAGCTCCTCCAGCTCTGCGTGGCCTGGCTCAGCCCGGGCTCGTGCCAGCACGTGCAGCTGCACAACCCGTTCAGTTTCTCCGCTGGAGGACTATAAGTCATCCCAACGATTTCCTGGGGTCCTGGAGGTTCCAATTCAGGCAACCCAAGGCAAAGGCTCTGAGCTGTTACACATCTAATAAACTATGTTGCCTGAGAGATTTCTGTGCCTGGAACTAAAGGCATCTTAAAACCCATTCTGGTAGTAGGGTAGTTTCCAGCTCTTTCTTCTTCATTTGGGCAGAAACATTATTCTGCTGCAACAGTAAATTTTTACAGTAGACACTGAAGCTTTCTTTTCACTCTCCTCATTTTCATGGATGGGTTTGGGGTCAAGATCTCCACCAACCACCAAGATTACTCAGTCTCTGATTGCAGGGAATGTCTGCTAGCTCAGCTGAGAAGAGCAAGGGACTAGGGACCGCGTGAGCTTTCTTTTTGCCTTTATTACCCTAATCTTTATACGTCTTAGTAGCTGCCAGTGTTGGCCGGGGACAGCCATTTTGGTGACGGAATGCCTGCCTTGCTCTTGAGGTTCCACCTTCTGTGTTGGAATACTTTCCATAGTCTTTTTTTTTCCCTGATATTTTAAAGAGAAGTAGTCTTTGAGTGAGGAAAATCCATTTATTTTGCTCTGAGACTTCTTTGTTGTCCTGGAGTACTATGGCTGTGGCGCTGGAAAGGCGCCGAGCGAGGGCAGGTGGGTGAGGTGTGGGCCGGGGTGGCTGTCGCTGGCGGGGAGGCTCTGCGCGTGGCGCAGCGGCGGTTCCTCCGCGCGCGGCGCCGTTGGTGTGAATGGCAGCAGGTGCCACGTGCGCAGCTCCCCCGGCGCGCCACGCCGACCGGGAGTCACGCTCACAAACAGCCTGTGCCGGTGCAGAAATCTTCGTGAAAGTTTCTGCCCCTGTGGGGGCAGCCCCTAAGGCAGATTCGGGTGGTGCCGCAGGCTGGTGCCGCAGGTGGCAGCTGCTCCGCCCGCCGGAGCGCAGGGAGACGGGAACGCCTTGGCGGGAGAGAACTGGGCACGTACGGAGCGGGGAGCGAGCCCAGGCGCCCGTGCCGGTAGGACTCCCTGGGCGGAGGGGCTCAGCGCTCTCCTTGGTGAGCCCAAGCTGCCGTTTTGGTTGTGATTTTGATGCTGACGAGCCTGAGTTGCAGCTGGCTGTGCGTCTGTTGGCGCCGCGTGGCAGCGGCTCTCTGTGCGCGCGCAGCCGTCCCCGGGCTCCGGGGCGCGCGTGAACGCGGGCGCCTTCGTGGGCGGCAGCCGTGTGGCCCGAGCGGCAGCGCCTCTGCCTGTGGCACAGGACTCCCTTCCCCGGCCGTGCGCCTGGGCCTGAGGAAGGGCTGCTCTGGGGGAGGGTGAGGAGCCTCCGGGGGGACCCTGCAGCGGCTGCCCCGCTCGTCTTCCTCGCTCTCCAGGTGAGCCCCAGGTGAATCTCCTGCTTCCCCAGTCTCTGTAACTGCCAAATTCTCACCCACGTTATCGTGACGAAAGGACCCTGCAGCACCTGCCCGGGGGACTGTACGCAGGCAGCCTATCAGCTTGACGGGGCATTTTAAAATGAGCTTTTACAGATGCATTTTAATTGTATAACAAATAAAACAGCTGAGGAGAATAAAAACATGGGCTGTTGTGTCACATGATGGGGACTCAGGGACTCTAAAACCATCTTAGATTTTGCAGCTTGACAATCAGCGATCTGTGAACCTCCTTGCTCAGCTAACGAGGTTTGGCAGGTGCCCGCGGGACTGAGGAAGGCAGAGCCTGGGGAGCAGGAGAGCCCGCGGCTCCCTGCACCGTTGCCCCCGGGTGCCACTCGCCGGTCCAGCTCTGGGCTTGCTCTGAGAAAGGATGCAACTGGCAGTGGTTCTCAGACACCATCCTGGGTTCTGGGTGCGAGGAGTGCGAGTGATTGTGCACTCAGGAATGTGCAGTGCCCTCCTGTGAGTGCATCCAGGCTCCTTTGGCTACGCGCACACCCTTGGGCAGACGCTGGAGCGCTCCAGTTGAGCTGGGAGGCACCAGGGCGCAGGGCAGAGGAGCTAAAGCAGATGAAACTTTCCCTGCAAGTTGCTTGGCTTGCTGCCACTTTTGACTGTCCCTCGATATAGTCATAGACAAATTAGATGGAAAGGAGAAACCTCTGCTGGTGTGGGAAAAGAATAATAGCGAAAAAACTCGGAGCTTGATAAGCTTTGGAGCTGACTGAAGGTCAGAGCACAATATTGCCGTTCGGATGAGGAACGGGGCCCAAAGTGGGTCAGTTGCTGATGATTTTTCAATGTTTAGCGTCAGTAATTTACAGGTGACATTGAGTGAAACTGTGCTGTGGCCATGGTTCTGGCAGCTTCCATTTTTCTGGGTCCCTGGCACAGTAGAAGCCCAGGAGTGCACAAACACAATGGGGCTGAGCGCGGGGAGAGGCAGGTCCCGCCACCTCCCTGTTAGTCCCCAAAGGCATTTGGGTGCTGTGTATGATATCCAGGTAAGCTGGGAAATTGCCCTGGGCAATTGAGGCAGTGTCTGCCTGCTCACTGAGAAATCATTTTGGCTGAGAGCTGTCGAGAGACCTGCGTACCACCGAAGCGCCCGTTTCCTCTGGGCTGTCTCGGGCTACGAGAACACGGAGCCTCGGTGGTGTGTCAGGGGAGTGTCCCCTCTCGATGCAGGTGCTTCAGGAGGGATCCCCCAGTTCCGAGCGCCCTTTGCCTCACGGTGCTCAGGGATGTCTCTGGGAGTCATGTCTTGATGGAGAAAAAGCTCTTCCTGCTCAGGGCGGCCCTCGTGTCTGTGCTGCCCGTCGTGAGGCGCAGCGCGATGCCCCTGGGTGTTGCAGCATCCTTATCATCGCGTTGGAAGTCTCTGGACTTGATGCTATATCTGTCCCCCAGGTGGCTTCTAGACAGTCATTTAATAGATAAAATAAGCAGAATACTTTTCTCCTTTGTTTGTAACTCAGTACATGAAATGCGAATACTGATGTCCCCCCACCCCAGATCTGAGTCTAAATTACCCTGTAATCTAAGAATTTGGCCATGACATCTGTGAAAGACACAAAAAAACCCACAGATAAATAATGTGTAGGGCAGTATTGGAGCTGCAGCGTCTGTGAGAAGCTGCCAGGGAGCTGTAGGGGCAGGAGGATTAACAGGAATTCACCAGGTTCCCATGTCTTGCAGTTCTGGGATCAGCCAGGAAAATGGCAAGTCTAGGTCGCACTGGAACGGCCCGCGGAAACTTGTAAGGAGAGGGTTGGTTTTAGAGCACTACAGAGGATAGAGGCTTGTCCTCTAATGCAGCCTGTGCCCCCCTGCTGCTGGGAAGAACAAGAACCCACTCGGAACTGGCAAGGAATCAGGTTTGCCCAAAGCGAGGTGTGGGAAGCCCTGAGCGTGAGTTAAAAATGAGAACTGCGGCAGAGCTGAACATGGGGCTCCAAAGGGCAGATCAGCAGAGCTGTGGGTTGGAGTTGTTGCGATGAGGATGTCTATCAGAAATGAAATGAGGGCTGTTGCAGCTTATGAAGTGGGGCTGGCAGAGCTCTTTCCGTGGCCTGAGTTGCTCAGCATCTCTCCACGCCCAGCAGAAGCGACAGCGACCAGAGCGACAGAGATGATTAAGGGACTGCCCGTGGCCCAGCAGAACCTGAGCTGAGGGTCAGGCCAGCAGCCTCTGCACGGAGGGCTCTGCACCAGCAGGACCCCGGCAGCCTCTGCCCGGAGGGCTCTGCGCTAGGAGGGTCCTGGCAGCCTCTGCACAGAGGGCATGGAGGGCTCTGTGCTAGGAGGGTCCTGGCAGCCTCTGCACGGAGGGCACGGAGGGCTCTGTGCTAGGAGGGTCCTGGCAGCAGCTCCCCGCTCAGGGCAGGGCTGCGCTGGGGTTAGCCCTGGGCTTGGTGGTTGATGGCTGTTTGTGCTGGTCTGGATGACGGACACAGTGTGTTGTGAGCTGATTCAGTGCCACTGCTATGGAGGTGACAAGCAGGGAGCAGGCCCATGGGACCTGGAAACATGAGAGCGGGCAGGTGTCCTGGGCTGGCTACAAACCCGCTACCCCTCGTAGCTTCACCCTAGGAGTAGCGGGAGCAGACTGAGTGTGTGGAGAACAGCACAGGCGCTGGGCACTGCTTGGCGGGGTGTCCTGCAGGGCCCGGGGGCTCTGCCAGGGCACGTCCTGCGCAGTGCAGGTGCCCCCTGGTCCTCTCTCTCTCATCCCTCCTTGCGGTGGCAACTTCAGACAAGAACAGCAGCTAAAACGTCCCCTGCAAGGTCCCCTGCTGCGCGCTGCGGAGGCCGGGACCCGCAGCCGCTGGCGGGTGGCCACGATGGGGCCGGGCCCGCGGAGGAGCCGTGCGGCCGGGCTGTGCAGGGGGCCGGGCTGGGCGCGCGGCCGGTGCGGTGCCGTCCATGGGGCGCGCCAAGAAGCCGGGAATGCAGCACTGCCTCCTTCCTGTGCAGAGGGGAAAAGCTCTGAGGCTGGAGGAGGATCACGCATTTCTCTGAGCAGGGCAGGGAGCAGCTCTCTCGGGGAAGCTGTATGGGAACAGGGCTGCTGCATCCCTAGCACCTTCCAGAGGGATCCCTGCGCTAATACAGCAGGGGATGGAAGTGCCAGAAAAGCATCATCTCGGGAGACGGAACAAAAAAGTGGATCCTGCTTGAGCAGAGAATAAGATGAGGGTTGGCTGGAGCCCAGCCCTGTGAATAAATGAGCAGTTTGGATGCTAGAAGTGACCTTTCTAATAAAAAAGAAAAGGTAACGAATCAAAGCAAGACAAATCTGCGTCTGAGAAACTCTTTAGTAAAACAGCTTTTGGGATTTCTCTGGAGAGGAGTGGTCACAGCTCAGTCTGTAGGGGAATCAGGAAAGGGAACATCTGTGGTCATGGTTTGTGGGTCTTTTTTTTTTTGTCTTGGAACGCTCTGAAACAGGAAATTAGGAGCTTTAGGAAAGGAACAGAGATAGTAGGGAAAAAAAAGTCTGTGGTCCTAGCTGCTTCTGATGTTTCTTGCTCCTGCAGAAGGGGCATTTTGGTAGCAATGAAAGTCGTGTCAAGCTGGGCCCCCCTGCATGGTGTGTAGTGGAGATGCCCCGGCGGGACCGGTGCCTGGAGCTGCAGAGTCAACAGGAGAAGAGCTGGCAACGCACATGCCGTGCGCGGGCACAGGGTCCTGGAGAGCTCACCCTGCCGGGCCGGTTCCAGACTGTGGGCTGGAAGGGTTAAACGGAACTGAAACTGAGTGGGAGGAACATAAAGTGGAAAGAGCAGCCCTTGGTTGGGACAACCGCTTTGTCATTTGCAGCTGGCCGGGATCCATAAGCATCATTTTGGTACGGAGTTTTCCAGAAGACCTGAAGGATGATGTGGAAGATTCTCCTAGGAAGAGTCTCCTGGTGCTTGTGCAGCGTGTGGGAGGAAGCAGGCAGCTTTTTGAAAGGCTTCTTTGAGATGAGTGAGGGCTGAGATAGAGCGAGGGAAAACGTGGTTGGATTCATGGTGGAAGAGCTATGGAAGGTGCCCCAGAGAACCTGGAAGGGAACGGAGGGAAGTCTGTGTTTGGTGTGAGGGTGAGAGGGAGCCGCTGAGAGAACCCTTGAGGATGGTTGAAATAGAGCCAGGGTGACCTTAGCAGCAGCTGCTGTTTTTTTCTTGGTCTTGGGTCTTGGTAGACAGACTCAGCTTGAGAATGTGGCAGTTGCTTGGGCTTGTTTGATCAGAGCATGTGGCAAACAGCAGACCACACGTGGCCGCGTGGCAAACTGCATTGGGACTTATGTGCCTAGGGGCTGGGATCCGAGAGCCGTTACACGTGACTTCCTGTCTGGGAGGGTTCTTGTCCAATATGTATTTTCTATTTGTTAACTTCTTCAAAGCACATTGAGGTACTCAATGTGTGCATCCCAGCACGGCTCCACCTAAGCCCTTTGCTAGGTTTAGAGATACTCAGATTACTAGTGACTAGTTGTGTGTGTGAGTTGTCCAGCTTGAACTGGTGATTTTTTGGCCGTTGTTTCTCTCCTCTTGGCACTGCCAGCTTCTCCAGAGTGTTTTGGTGATGCCCACTCAAGCTATGCTTGGTAATGGGAACTTCTGTTCACCAACCCTTGAAACTGGTTGAAAAGGTTTCAGCTGCAGGAGCAGCTGGTGTGGATTTTCCATGTTCATCACAGTTCTGGGGCAGCTGAAGGACCCATGCTTCTTGGTGAGCACCTGGCCTCAGGTGCCTCTAAAACTCGAGATTTAAGTGATTAAATATAAGGAAGAGCTCTGTATATATATATCATCTTTTCACCTGCCTTCCACTGAGTCTTAGGACGCAGATTCTTTTGTACTTTGTGTTCTTAGATGTTAAACTGATGTTGGTCCTTACCTGCATCACCGAGAGCATCTGAAAAGGCTGGTTCCTGTGGAAGTTTGGAACATTCTGAGGAGCAAGTAATAAGCATGTAATCTGGCAATTTCTGTTAAAAATATTGATATTGCAGTAGTTGACCAAGCTAATTGCTTTTGCACTATGGCTTGTAGATTTTAGAACTAACATATTAAGACAAACAACTTCTGAAGCTGCAGTTTCAGGTTGCACTTGTGCTCTATCAAATTGCAGATCTGTCAGCTTGAAGGTTGTCCTTTACTGTGTTTCATTAGAAACAATTTTTGGACCTTTGCTCAGGTTTTGGAGCCATCCACTATGGCTGAAAAGTTTTAAGATGTACATATTAAATGCTTATAATCTTAGAATCATAGAATGCTTGAGGTTGGAAGGGACCTCTAGAGATCATCCAGTCCAACCCCCTGCACACGCAGGGTCACCTACAGCAGGTGGCTCAGGACTGCGTCCAAGCGGGTTTGGAAGAACCCCAGAAAAGGAGACTCCACAACCTCTCTGGGCAGCCTCTTCCAGTGCTCTGTCACCCGCACTGTTAGGAAGTTTTTCCTTAAGTTCCTGTGGAACTTTTGGTGCTTCAGACAGACTTTTGGTGCTTAGACTCTGTAAAAACGTGGACTCTGTAAAACTCCTCTGTGGTTTTAGATGCCACCTCACTGCAAAGCAGTGGTCCAGGGCTGTTGTGAAGGTCTCATCCCTTCAGAACTCCTTTGGCAGTAGGATCAGGGTGGGAGCCCCTGGAACTCACTGCCATTTGTCCCTGTGTCACAGCCCGACTCAAGCAGTGGAGTGAGGTCAAGAACCTGGCACAGCAGGAGTGGTGAGAAGCCCTTCATGCAAACACACATGTGGAGAAGAGATGTGAGGGGGTTTCTGTCCTGTTTCAGTGTCCGCTTTCAATGCATTAGGAAAGAAGTAGAGAGAAAGGGTTTTTCTGAAGTCTCATCACCGGGCAATATCTGGATCTGTCTTGATGTAGCTCGGCTCAAGTGTGCCAACTGAGTGGAACAGAAGAACCACCTTCAAATCAAAACAGAAAAAATTAATTGAAGGCACATTACTTCTTTTCCTTTTTGTCTCCAAGCATAGACTCAGTTTACTGTTGCATTAAAATCATTGTTCAACACGATGCCAGGCATGCTGAAATCTCAGTCCTTGCAGTTCTTGACGAGTAGCAAGTTTGCGAGCGGGAGGGCTGCTCTGTGCCCGAAGTGTGGAGCGCGGCGGCAGCGCCGGCGTGCCGGAGGAGCTCCCCTCCGCTGCGGCCTGGCCTGCAAACACAGCGTTGTCCCCGGGGGAGATTTTCCATTGACGAGGGTCAGCAGAGCTTTAATAACATGGACAAGAGCAACAGGAAATCGAGTCTGGGATTTGGGTCTCTTCCAAGCTGGGACAGCATCATAACCTTTGGACAGCAGGAGCACTTGCATCTCGGGAACGGCTCTAGAGAAGACAGTTAAGTGACCCTTCTGTTCGGCCTGTAAATTGGGCTTTTTATTTTTCCTTCTCCTCTGCTTCCTATAAGACTAATGCCTAGATATGGGAAACTATGGAGTTTCTTTTCAGCAGAGTGATGTCAATTTCTGAATTTCGATATTTGCGTTTATTTGTGAATGACACGTATGTGTTACAGCGGTAGGTGCAGAAGTGGTGTCTGATCGAGGTGCTGTGAAGCGTTGGAAAGGAGCTGAGTTAGGAAGGTAGCAGGGGGTCTGTGCCTCCTGCCAGGCAGGGAGCCAAGCGCCACGGCAGTGCAGGCGTGAACGAGCAGAGCGCACTTCATTTGCTACCTTGTTGAAAGAGAGATGGAGATGGAGACGCTGCGTGGAGCTACCAGTGGCAGCAGGCCTGGCATGGCAGGTGCCGCAGGCCGCCCTGCGCGCCGCCCCTCGTGCCACCCCGCCGCCTGCTGGGTGCCCCCAGCAGCCTGTCCCCTCGCTCGCGGGGCGGCTCCTCCGCGGTGCCGCAGCCCTTGGCAAGGAGGATGCACACCCAGCAGCAGCAGCAGGTTCTGGAGGGAACGGCCCCGATGGATGCGCTGAGAGGACAGACGTGTGGCACCTGGGCTGTCCCGCCTGCTGCTCTGGGACAGGACAGGGGAAAAAGGAGCAAACATTTTTCCTTGAAGGCCTCTCGCCGGACGGGCACCGTTGCACTGCAGGAGCAAGTTGTGCCACAGTTCAGGTTAGCAGCTGAGCAGCAAGCAGGGAGCAACGTCGCCTGCAGCGCGAATGCCGGGAGGAGCAGGTACAGAGGGGACAGCAGCAGAGCCATGTCACCCTGGGGACGGCAGCAGTACCACATTGCCCAGGGTGGCAGCAGTGCCACATTGCCCCAGGGACAGCAGCAGAGCTGTGTCAGCCTGGGGACGGCAGCAGTGCCACATTGCCCGGGGTGGCAGCAGTGCCACGTCACCCTGGGGACAGCAGCATTGCCACATTGCCCAGGGTGGCAGCAGTGCCACATTGCCTGGGACAGCAGCAGAGCTGTGTCACCCTGGGGTGGCAGCAGTGCCACATTGCCCGAGGTGGCAGCAGTGCCACATCACCCTGGCGTGGCAGCAGTGCCACCGCGTGGGGTAGTCTCTGTTTCGTCCCTGCCGCCCAGCGCTGCCATGGAACAAGGGCGGCCGCAGGCCGAGCCCAGCGCGCGCTGCCTGCTCCCCTTGCGAGGCCCAGAGCGCAGCGCCGCGCACGGAGGTGGGAGCGTCCTCCTAGGGCCTCGTGTGCATGCGGTGACCTGCAAGGACCTCCTCTGACGGGGCTTCCAGTGGCATTTCTGGGTGCTCCCCAGACTGCCCTGCCTGTCCTTACCTGTTAGGTGGGAAAGTAAGGAGCAATGGGATTTGCGTCCAAGGACCAAATCAGTGTGCAGGGTTTGTGCGGTGGGGAAGACGAGCAGAAGCTGCTCCCCGTGCGGCTCCGGCTGCGTGCGTGGTGCTGCGGCGCGTTGCGGAGCACATGGTGCTGTTGGCATGGGCTTCATCTCAAGAGCTGTCCCTCCTCAGGACCAGGGATCTGGTTCTGGCCGCTCTGTCTTCATCCCTGGTTTCCTTTTGCGGTTGGACCCAAGTAGCTCTATTGACCTCTGTTCGTTCTGCCTGTTTGCAGTGCAGAATTAGGAAAATGAGACAATCGGGATTTCCCTCATGGTTCCTGGTTGCCTTGTCACTGTCATCCCACTGCCAAAAGTCTTTTTGGTAACCTGCCAAAGGAGCTTCCCCATCCCGTCATTGGGGCTGTACGGGATGGGAAATAGAGCAGCCTCCGAGCTCACTGCGTTTGTCCTGGGACAGAGCCCGGGACTTGTCCCGCACTGCAGTCTGCACTGCTGGGAGAGCGGCTCCTTCTGACTGTTGCATGCGCTTGAGCGCCCTTCACGTCACAGCCCAGCTTCAAATGTAGAGGAATTTTATTCCATCAAAGCCATGAGGTTGAGTTACAATTACAAAGTTGGAAACACAGCTCTAAAAGAACAGCGTAAGATAATACAACGTAAATTTAAAATAGACCCGACATCACCCTCTTCCTTTCACTGTTATTCAGGGATTTGTTAAGGAGATTAAGAATTCGGTTCCGTGGAAGCTCGCCAGCGAGGTATGTCTTCTGAGTGGGAGGTTATCCCTGGGTATGTGTCTCCTATTTGTACTGGAGGGTTTTATAGCTGCTCTTGAAATTTCAAAGCAAGTCCCAAGAAACCCCGCGTCTCTTCCCTAATTAAGGGGATCTCTTTATGTGATGGGCTTGTTTTTAAGAACTTGTTATCTAGATAACGCTAGGAGAATATTTCTGATATCATTTGGGCTTCCACTCTGGCAGAGGGGCCCAGGATGCCGACTCCTCCGTTTGTTTCCTTCTGTCTGGTGTCGAGTGCGCTGCGATGCTCAGTGTTACGCTGCAGTGTTTCCAAACGGTGCATCAAAGCTTATCACTTCTGGGTGATGTGCAGCAGTTTCTCTTGAGCTAATAGCGTCTTCTAGACTACATGTAACACATTAATTCACAATCTGTTCCAGAGACCACAGCGTTACAAAGAGTTAGAGAAGTGTTATGAGCCAGGATAGCCTGAAAACGTGTGGCTGCTCTCCTCCATTCCTTGGGAAAGGACGGTGCAGATATTTGTCCTTGTGATGGTTCGAATTTGTGTGGAAGGTGCCCACCAGGCAGTTTCTGCATAGACGAGGGGTAATATCTGCAGCCTCTGGAGGCAGTGCATAATGGGGGCATCCAAAAACGGCGGTGGTGATTCTCAGCTCGCTTGTTCCCCTCGCACGTTGCGCACGCTGCTGTTCGCTTGCCTGCTCTGGGAATGATGGCCCTTCCCTCAGTGATTCTCACCAATGTGGTGGCCCCATCTGAGGCATTTTTAAATGTTCACAGACGGCCCAGATCTTTCTTACAGGGTCTGCTAGCGTAAGGAGTGGGAGATCCAGTGGCAGGGAAGTAGGAAATGGCATCTGGCACCGAACACGTACCGGCTGGAGATTGTTCTTAGAGCAGATTTTGTGTTGCCAATCCATGTTGAACCCCGTACTCCCATTTGGGTGTAATAAGAGGTGCTGATTTTTGCCTGCAGCTCTCCAGCAGTTTGGATCCTGGCTACCTGAGAGGAATCCTTTTGCAGTCAGCAGGTGGTGGAGAGTTCAAGCTGATAGTTCCCTGGTTTAATGAGGATACTCCTGATGTGATTCTCAGCTAAAAGTTCCTTGACTCTGGATTTATTTAGTTTTCAGAACACTTTTCAAACCTTCATCTCTGTTTTCCCAAGCTGTGAGCAAGTCAAAGCAAGACTTAATGGGTTGGGAGAACTTTGCTATGAAGCTGAAGTACCTTCATGTTTGCTGGGTCACAGAGGGTGAAGCAGCCCTTTCTTTCTGTTTGAACACGGGTCATTCTCACAGTGACTTCTTTTGTGGCTTTAGACAAATTTTCCTCTCTCTCTTTCCAAATGCGGTTGATTCGGTGTGTTGTGTTCCTGACAGGCGGCAGCAGGAAGGCCACTGGGAGGTCCTCGGAAAGCACATGAGGGCCACTGCACTTTCTGCCTCCGTGACCTGGGTGAAAGGAAAGTCTTTCAAAGGCTTTCGGAGGTGCTGTCTTCCCTCAGACCATGCCCGTCCCCAGGCAGAATTTCTGTACTCCACTCCTCTGTGTTTGCACTGACTTCGTGGTGGGCATTTGGCGTTCCCTTTCCCTAGGAATCGTCTTCATCCTTTGTTGTCTGTTCTTTCCTTCTGCAGTGCTGAGTATTGGTGAAGGTGGCTTTTGGGAAGGAACTGTGAAGGGCAGGACCGGCTGGTTCCCGGCAGAATGCGTTGAGGAGGTGCAGATGCGGCAGTACGATCCACGGCAAGGTAAGCGCTTCGTCTTGGATTCAAGTGTCTCAGAAGACGCTGAGCAGAAATTCAGAAGTACTGATTTTAGATCTATAGCAGTTTCTGAGCTTAGCCATTTTTTTTGCAGAGTGGTGGGTACGTCTGATGTTTGCTCAAGATGTTTATTTTACTGTGTTTATTTTACTGTGTGCATTAATATCCAGCAGTAGACATACTGATCATGGTAAGTGTGTGGTATTGCACCGAGAAGAGTCATCATGAGACTTTCCCGAGATATTCTCGCGGTGGCACTGGGTCTTTAGCAGTCAGCATTGGTTAATGGAGCAAGAGAGGGTGATTGCTGTTAATCAGACACTCTGGGAGTCTTCAGAAGAGAATAGGAGCAGGATCCCGAGTGATTTGCATGTATTTGTTCTAATGTGACATAAAATATTAAAAATGTCTATGACTGAGCCCTGGTAGTCGTGACCCTCACCCAGTGCCAGCAAAGCCATAATCTGAAGGACAACAACCCTCAGACAACCCTCAGACAACCATGTCAAGAGGAGCTGCTGGTGGCCAGTGCCAAGTGTGCAGTGTTGCCAGAAGTCCCTGTGGCTTCGTGGGGACACCTATGGATGTGGTTGCATCACCACAGCTGGTCTCTTGCCAATGGCAGCTGCCTGGGCAGAATTCCCTCCCTGACTGAAAGAACTGGGTGGGAAACACGCTTCTGGGACTCCTGGATTTGTCCGGCTCTCAAGCAAATAAAGAGAACATCTTTTTGTTATATTTGTTGTATAGATGTAGGATTTAGGAGAGGGAAAAAGCAGCCCTGATTTTCCAGGCTTAGTGGAATACACTTTGCATAGATGAGCATGTTTGCATTCCAATATCAGTGTATTAGACTGTATTCACACAGGTGGATTCTGGTATGTGAAAGTTAGACTTTGATTATAAAGTTGGAAACAAAGTTGTGGAGGGAGAAAAATCAATAAAATGCATTTCTCAGTTATACTCTGCAGCAAATCTTAAAGATTTCCTGGGAGCCGGTCCACCCCTGCAAAGCCTTTTCTTTGCTCTAATCCTGAGGCATCTCCCTTCCCAGCGTGTTTGGATTCCTTGAGTGAACTGCGAGGTCCATGGGAGCTGTGATGGGTGTGAAGCAGGTTGTGCTCCAGAGACCTTGCGCATCCCTCCCTGCAGGTCAAGCATGACGCGCGTCTGGGAGCTGGTCTCGCGGCCATGGAGCGGGAGCGGGAGCGCTGCCCCATCGCTCGCGCTGTGCAACATGCACGTAGCAGGGTCTGAATGAAGCAAAGCGCTGCTGCTGCGCTGGGGAGGAACCGCCGATGCCAGAGCAGATGTGGATGGGATGTCCCTCCTTCCTGAGAGGTGGTTGAGGCTGAGGAGCTGGAATGTCCACTGAGGAGCTCCCAGCTTCTTTGTCTGGAGCTGCCTTTGGAGCTGTATTCTGGAGCCTTTTCAATGTGCAGTGGCCCTTTGCTCTGTCCTGTTGTCACGCTAAATCAAGACAGAGCAACTAATTGGGGTCCCCAGCTAATCAGCCCGTGCTGTATTTAGGTGTTCGTGCTTGCTGTGTCCTGTCCTTCTTGGAGAATGACACGTGTTTGGGTTAAACTGAAGCTATGTGTAGCTAACCTCAGCGAAAAGCGAGCGGTGCTGAGACACCACAGCCGGAGCGTGGGCGCCAGCACGTTCATCCAATTGTCCGTGCTGCTGAGCTGTTAGCTTGTTCCCGGGCGTGCTCTTACTTCTGCCAAATTTCACTTTTCCAGACAAAGCCTGGGCACAGTTTAGAGCTCAAGGTGTTTCCAGTGGGTGGTTTGGACAAGTCCGTGGCGTTCGTGTGCGGATGAAAGTTTCCTTGTATGGACACGACGCTGCTCTGCCGCCTGCCCTCCGGCCGGGAAGGGGGCGGCTGTAGAGAGCCCGGCGGCGGAGGGCCCTGCGGCGGCGGAGGGGCCGCGGCCCGGCTGTGCCGGCCTGCCGAGCGCAGCCCCCCGTACCCGCCTTGCTGATCGTCCCCAGCTGCGTTCACTGATTTGGGAGAGGAGTCGGCTAGCGTGGCCGCTATCTTGGCTAGAACAGGAACAGGTAGAGGATGACTGTGACAAGGATCTTCATTGGAATTTAGAGAAAGCAAGTGTCAGGGTTCGTGTTTTGAAAATGACGTTCTGAGGATGATTGGTGGCACGGCTTGCTCAAAATTTTGCCTTTCATTGCCAGTGTCCTCATCTTACTTCAACAGATTGGGTTAAAATATCTGCCAGGAGCTCCGTCACAACTCTTTTACGTCCATACATGAGTTTCTTTGCCACGGGTCCTAATCAGAAATGCCAGGCTCCTGTCCGGACGCCTCCTCTGGAGCGCAGATTGCTCCCTGTCGGGGAGGAGGTTGTGTCCTTACCCTCTAGCTTCCGTCTTCAGTGGGGCTTCTGCCCGCTAAAGCCAGACACAGATTTTAATCCCGATCACTGTCTGGCTGTGAAGGCTGTAATAGTGAGCTTACGTTCGAATCAACTAATGTTTGTAGAATGTTTGCAGGGTTAATTTAGGTTGGCAGAGTGCTTGTAATGTCATCGGGTCCAGATCGAGGATGAGCGCGCCAAGCAGCTACCAATACATCCCTACACTAGTGAATAAAATGGGGCCACCGCGCTGTGAGGCGGAGGGCGTGAGTAGAGCGCGCCTTGCTGGGCAGGTTTTCCACGCGTCTGCCTGGGGCGCCACGGGAGCTGGGTTTGAGTTTAGCCGGGAGGCCAAGTGACACACCATGACTTACAACCGGCGCACCAGAAAATGGCCCCTGACTTGTTTAAATAGCAATGTGGATGTTGCCGTCCGAGCTCTTGTCCCTGGCTTGTTCCCTAGACTGCCCGTAACAGGATCTTCCCAGTCTCTCTCGGGTGCTCTGGATGCTGCCTGGGCAGGCCTGGGCCAAGGGCAGGTTTGGCCTGCTTAGACGAGCAGAATTCTTCCCCGAGGGTGCCTGCGGCCTCTGTGTCCCCCTGGCACCCAGTGCTGCAGTCTGTGCTGACGCAGGAGGAGCGTGTTCTGTCCCCTACCTGTCGCAGGCCCCAAGGCAGCAGTTGGAGCTCCTCAGGACGGAGGGAGGGAGACGCGGCCCGTGGTCCCTGCTGGCCCAGGCGCATCGGTGCAGCCGGTCCCGGCAATGGCCTTTTATCCCAGCGGTGAAAGTGCCCCCCGCAAAGGGATCTGCCCAAACGCCTGGTCTCAGGTCTCAGGTCTCTGGTCTCAGGAGCTGACAAGTGAGGGGTGACGACTGGCACAGGAGAAGTCATCCACACTGGTAGTTCTAGTAGAGGAAGAGGAAGATCAGATAGATGTTGACATGTCTTTGCCTAAAGGAACCTGGAAAGCAGGCAAGTGGACAGATGAAAGCAACAGTAAAACAGTGTATTTCAAGAAGAGACTGTGTCTTCCCTGCCTGTGGAATTGACGGTCGGCAGGAAGATAAAGCAGAGGTGTCCGGAGCACAAGTGCCAGGCTCCTGAGCATAGCGAGGAAGAGGCTAAACGCGATGGCTCCCTAAGTGCAGAAGCTGCTGTGGGCGAGAACGTGGCAGAGCAGCGCGTGGGCTCTGGGGAAGGGGCAGGCAAAGCACAGGGCTGAGTGTCACGCACAGGCTGTAAACGGAGATGGCACTAAAACACGCACCTTTAAATTGCTTTGAGAAAAAAAGATACTTTGTTAATACGGGTAAAGCCTAGGTTTTTATTTTTGATTAAGAAAAAAAAATCTAGTGGAGTAAATGGAGTTGACTGTCTCCAGTGAGCTAAAATAGAGTTGGCATTTTAAGTCAATATCCTAAATCAAAGCTACAAAACCGATCTCAGACTTGTGTTCCAGAGAACTTGCAGGTAGGGAATCCAGATGTGATCATCCAAAAGAGGCTACTGGGAATACGCAAATTTTGTGTAAAGAACAGAGACTAGGATTCATCTGCAAGGAAATCTATGCCAGGGGGATCTGAAATCATAAAGATAAAATGAGATTTGCCCCAAACTCTGCCAAGTTAAACCTTGGGAGAGTTTTAAAAGAAATAATAATAGATTCTTCAGCTCTGTGAGTAGAAGAATATGGGAAGAAGATGCAGGGCTGCTAAGCAGTGAGTGAGAGACATCAAAGCTTACTGGCGCTAAATAACTAAATAATTTTTTAGTGCTTTCCCACTTTTCTTCCAGCTTTAGTAATAATTTCCCACATGATACTCCATTAAGCACTGTTCTGAAATCCAAATAAGCTGTAAGAGTCACATTTCCTTAGTCAGTGCAATCCATCATCTTAGCACAAAAACACAGCAAGTCTGGCACAATCCATATCTGGATAAACAGTGCTCTGTTTTACCCCTTTTCCCATCTTCCTTCATATCCTTCTTCTCTTCCTTCAAAATCTGTTTTAAGACTTTGGTACCGGTGAAGTCGGAGTCACAAATCTTGTGGTTGCCCAGAGTGCTTTTCCTTGCCTTAGACATAAGATTTATTGCTATCTCATTTGGTATCTTTGTGAATGTATCAGTGGTTTCCCATATTTTTTTGAGAATTTTGATATAGCTTGTTCTTTTTAACTAAAGCACAAGTTCCAGCTTTGATCCAGCCTTTGCCCATCCCTCCAGCATCACCCATTCTGCCACTCAGGCCAGCGCTCAGGTAGATTTGGAGCTCTTTATTTATTGCACCTTTTGCAGTAAATCCCGTCTCTGTCTTTCCAGCTAACCTCGGTAGTGAAACATAACTCACCTGCTTTATTGAGCTCGCTGATCTCTCAGGAAACGATATGCAAGAAATAGAGGGGCAAGTTTGGTTTTGTGAAGCAGAATGCGCCGAGGAGCGGAGATGGGTCTGCGCGAGCTGGCTGTCGTCGCAGCCGGGCTGCGGGCAGGGCTGGGCGCGGAGCTCCGTAGCCTCTCTGGGGCTTCGTTGCCTGGGGGAGGGCTGGTACCCTCTACCCATCCCGGGAAACATCCCTAGGGATCGTCAGCTCCATGTGCCGCCGGGCTCTGCCGGGGCCTCCCTTACGTTTCTCTCCCCGCCCTCCAAAAGGCTCTGTCTGAACCGGTGGCCTCGCAAGCCTGCCGGGTCTGAGTTTCTTTGGGGCAACCTCCCAACCTTTCACGGACAGGTATCTGTCTCCTCCTATCATTATTGTTCCCCTCTAACTGAGGGGATTGGTTTGGGTTGCTTTCTTGGTATTTGTGGGTAGCAGTGGAGGTGGTAGAATGGTGATGACTTCTTCCTACAGTGGAAAGACTTTTTTGAAGAAAGAGCTTGAACCATCTCTTTGGTCAAGAATTGATTTTCTTATGTAGGAAATGATTTAAGATTGTAATAATGATTGTTGCATCCCTCAAAAAATCATTTACAAATTAGGCAGTGAGAACATCCTGGGTGCTGAGCCTGTGCCCTCGCTGTCTCTCCTAGTGGCCAGGACAGATACTAGAAGAGCAGATGTTATAATAAGGGGATTAAGAGCCCGGTTAGTGTCCCTGTGCTCCTGAGTCATCCAATCCTGCTGTGCTTGAGAGTCACAAATATTTTCCAGCCTGGTTCGTCAAAGACAGCAGAGCAAATGGTCACCGAAGAGCGTGAAGTGTTTGTGCACCTGCTTGGTCCCCGGTGCCAGGGAGCAGGTCTGTGCCGGGACTCCGACTGGCCCTGGATCGCCCGTTCTCCGGGGCACAGCCCACGCTGTCGGAGCACCCATGTCTCTTGCCTGCTCTTTGGCTTGGGATGGCAAGTTGCAGGAGTTGTTGGCTGTTTCTTTTGGTAGAGGGCACTGTTGTTCTTCACTGAGCGCTTGACATCAGCCTCAAGTGATGCAGCGCGTAGGCTTTGGAGGAGGAGAACTGTGGAGGATTTGGTACCTTAATGAAATACAGCTCTTTAATTTCCTTCAGCGAATTGATTGGCCCCATCTTGGATGTCTGCACCAGCCCTGGAGGAGGTCTGCGGCTTTGTCTTGCTTTACATTTCATGACTTTAATTCCGTGCATCCTGATACCTATTCCGCCTTCTCTCTTGGGTTTTGTTTTTGCTTTTGTGTGGACTTTTTTGGTACATTATGAAGTCTGTCTTGATTCATGGACACCCTCTTCTGAAGATCTTTGTGCTGGATTGAAACTGGGCTGGTGCTGAACCTATCTCAGAGATGCAACTCGCCCACAGTGAAAGCGTGGAGAGCATGAGGGCATGGAGAGCAAACAATACTGAGTTGCTGTCCTGCCGCCGAGATGCTGTTGCCGTCAGTGTCCCCCGTGACCACTTGTACGGGAAGCTGCTCGTTCCCTTCTCCAGCTCTTCGCTATGAAGTTGGGAGATGATGCAATTTTTTCAGATCCGCTTTTGCCTTAACACGTCTCCAGTCAGTACACTTCCTACTGATTTGACCACTCATCAACAGAAATGTGTGTGTATATATAGCAATTTATTAATGGTACTGAAATGTGGTAATCCTGAACTAAACATTCAGATACAGTCCATTAAATTGATGGTTATAACCAGGATCGAGGTCAAGCTGGTGTCTCAAGGAACAACACACACAATCATAGAATGGTTGAGGTTGGAAGGGAAGGGACTTGTAGACAAAATCTGGCACCAAGATTTCCTTTTGCAGTTACTTATAAACCCCTTACCGGTGCTTTAGCACCCCTTTATCACACTTATCTCTGAGGAGCGTGGATGTAGATGTTTTACAATACTCTTAGGCTGATATTTGAATTGCTCAGACTGCAAAGGAATCTGAAATACAAAAAAAAAAGCAACTTCTTGCAGTGGTTTCTCTTGGGCTAATATGTTCAGCCTTGTAGCAGAAAAGTGTGTGGTTTTGCATAATTAAATCAGAGCTATTTGACCTCCCTCAGAAAGAATTTGGGCCCAGGTGTTATTTCATTGTCATTACGGGACATAAAGAGCAGGAGACTCTCTGGAATGAAGACTTCGTTACTGCTGTTCGTCCCTTGTAGCCTGTGAGGAAAGGAAGCTCTGTCTACATGGGGGGCTTAGATTTATCTATCTCTTATTCTAGAATTTTTGAAGAAAGTCACAGAATCCTAGAATCATTGTAGTTCGAAAAGACCTTTGAGTCCAACCGTAACCCCATTCCCACCCTGCCTGCTAAACCATGTCCCCAAGCGCCTCATCTGTACGTTGCTCGAGCCCTGCCAGAGATGGTGACTCTGCCACTGAAGGAAGAGCAACCTCAGGCTGCAGTTGGGTCTTTGGGCCTGAGCAGCCCAAAGCAGCAGACCTGGTAGTGCCCAGGTGTCTCTGCCATCGCATCCTCGTTAGCTGACCTGACTCCACCTAACTGATTAATTGGGCTTGCAACAGCCCTGACCCTCAGGCAGCCCCTGTCTGGACTCTGCCTTGGTCCTCCCTGTCCGGGGCCGCTTGCCGTGCGCTCATCCTGCTGGGCTGCCACGTTCCCCAATTGTCTGTCTTTGTTGTGTTGGGGAGCTTCGTGTCTCTCTCATGACTTTCAGCCTTGTAAGTTAGAAGAGCAAACGTCTCTGTTCCTTCTTGGTTGGGGCTGTTTTGTGTATTGTTCATTTAAAGAACTCTCTGATGTTAACTCTGATGATAATTTAGAATTTTTGCCTTTTTAAGCAACTTTCTCTAATATTTTGAAGCTATTTTTAGTTGTTGCTACTATCTTCCAACTTTTTTTGTGCTATGTACTTCCCATTATTTCTATCTCTATATTTTCTATCTATATCTAATTTCAGTCCTAAAATAATAGAAATCCTTTCTGTGTATGGGTTTATTTTTTCAGTTAACGCATCTTTTAGAGCTTGCAGCAAATGTCTGTCTAGATGATGACAGATAACACTCTATATGCCAGCAGTCTGACAAGAGCACCTTTCAGTGAAGGGTTGTGCCTGGTCTATGAATGCCACCACACCAAGCACAAGGACCTAACTTTTGGCAGCAGTCTCTCTTGCACTAGGACCAGAACCAAGCCCTAACTACCCCTTAGGTAAGGCTGGGGTTGGGGGTGAGCGCCATCCCCCAGGGCTCCGGGTGTCCCAGTACTTGCACAGTAAGGACTGGAGCTCTCCGTCAGGAAGGGCTGAGCGGAATTCCTGGGGTTCTTCTCCCCATCCTATTTGCTGCATTCGCCTTGGACGGGTTTTGGACGAGGAGCCGGCCGCAGGAGCTGGCGTGGCCCTCGGGTTTCCGCCTCCGCTGGCCGAGGCGCCTGGCGCTGGTGTCGCGGCCCCGTGGCCCCGGCAGTGCAGAGCTCGGCCTTGGCGGCAGCGCTCGGGGTGGCCGTGAGGCCGCTCTGCGGGGGTGGCTGCGGGACGCGGGGCTGCCCCTTCCCTCGCCCTCCCAGCTCAAGAGGGCCAAGCTGCGCTCCCTGCTTCGAGGGCAGCTCCTCGTCCGCGGTGCGGAGCTGCTCGCATGCGCGAGGGCTGCGCCCGGCTCCTGGCGAGGTGCCTGCCCGCAGAGGTGTCTCCCGAGGCTCCGCACCTGGTTTGCGACGCCCCCTCGGGAGGTAGAACACGGTCCAGCAGTGCTGTTCCAGCTGACCCATTGGAGTGATAGCAAAATGAGCAGCCTAATCAAGCTACTAATTAATCAAGTTCTTGCCTATAGGCCTTTATGTGTTCCTGAAGTTCAGATTTTACATGCCTTAACTACAGGATTCTTCCCTGTCTTACTTTGAAAATGTTGCACTTGCTTGGATATTTTCCAGTCTTCAGTTACTTCTTCAATGTTCCAAGACTTACCGAAAATGTTATGTTCAGAGAACAACATCCACTAAGAGCCTAGCTAAGACTCTTACCCAGAACTGCTATTTTAAGGTACTCGCCTGCAGTAGTTGATGTTTAGCATCTTCTATACGTATTATTAGTATGATGCACACCGATTACGTAGCTTTTATCTTTTATGTATGAGGAAAAGAACAAATTGCCTAATAAATTTGGCCTTAGCTGCATTATTTCTGCATTAGGATAATAGACTGACAGGATATGAAGATGAGCAAATCTGATTTATTTATTCTTATCATGCAGATGAGTGGATACTATAATGAAGAAAAGAATGAAAGTCATTTTATTGGCTTTTCCTCATTTTCAGACTTTTTTGGGGAAGTGCACTAGAGGTCCTACAAGTCTGTGATGGAGTCTGTAAGCATCGGGATGAGGGTTGTTATGTTGTACGTGGGTTTCTCTGCTGTGTGAGGAGACCTGGTGGGAGCTCCCCACGGACTCCCCTCTGCAGGTGGACCACGCTCTTGGCACCAAGCGCGCAGTGAATCAGCAGCACATTTGTTATTGCTGGCAGGCTTGAGGCTCCTTCCCCACCCACTCTTCGTGATACTGGCCAACTTGGAGGCTGGCATATCATTACTTGCTGAATTTTAAAGTAATCGTCAGTCTTTGGCTAAGCTGGCTAAGTTGGCAGTGACCGTTACAGTGCCCTTTGGATCCTCAGCTGTCACACTTATAACTCCAGGACCTGTCCCTGTCTGTCCCTCTCCAGAGCTCCCCTTGCAGACGCAGGGTGACACGGGTGCCCTCCTCCGGCAGGGGAACAGTGCAGTGTTGGAGGGTCACCAGGCAGGAGCGCCTCAACTTGTCAACCGCCGCAACTAGAGGGACAAATCTCACTCGTGAGCTTCTCCTTTACTCCTCCCGATGCCCTCTCTTGAGGGGGTGTTGGGACAGCCCTCTTCATTGAAGAGGCTTTTCCGGGAGGCCTGACCCTCCTGGGCAGGCTGCTCACCAGTCTGGGACTTCACTGGATCTCGTTCCAGGGCCTCTTCAGCGGCGTTTCAGGTTTCGTGCCTCTTTTGCACGCTTGGAGCAGTGGGAACATATGTGCTCTTGGATGTCTGTCACTATACAGCTTCTGCTGAAGTGACATGGTTTGTCAGTGAGGTCATCATGGACCCTGCTAAGGCCATCTGGTATTTTCCCACCCCTGCTAAACCTGCAGCTCTAAAAATAGATATGGTACCCGACTCTGAAAAAGGAGTCGTGTTTTCCATCGCGTACCTTCCTTTCTGTGTGGGATGGTACTGACTGCCTCTTGGAGGGCTGGGTAAGCCGGGTCCTGAGGTCTGGGCCCAGGAAAACTAGATTTTGGTGGCAAAAGAACATGCTTTTGGTGTGTTCTGGTGTTTTTCCTTCTGCCAGATGACCAGGCACTCCTCGCTTGTAGTGTGCGCCACCCCAAGTAGCCCAGCTATGAGCCCTTTGCATATGCTGTGAATTCTGGAAAAGACGTTACAGACTTTGGTTGAGATTCAGTTCATAGCCAGAACTTCTGTGCTGGCTGCGCTGAGCGTTTTGGCCCCTAAGGCCACGGGCCTGGCCATTATCTCATCTTCTGGTGGCTCCTTTGGACTCTGGAGTTCTGACCCTACTAGCAAGATGCCGCTTTTGGTGGGGCTGTTCCTCTCTGTTATGTCACCTTCATGCCAAGGATAGATGCAGAACTGCGTTCATCCGAGCACCGCAGGGCTGTCTTGAGACTCCCGCATCTTTCCAGGGGCTTTCAGGTCACACTGGTGCTGGAGCCTTCGGGGCGCCGGATCGTCTGCGTGCAAGGTTCGTGCAGGCAGCTTTCCTTGAAGGTGAGGGCGCGTCGGCTCAGCCTGCAGAGAGCAGGGACGCGAAGCATAAATCTGACCAAAGTGCTCTAACCCCGTAAGAGCGGAGCAGCTGGCAAGCACCAGGCTGACCGTGTACAGCCGGCATGAAAGGCTTCGGGGAAGATTCAGCGCTGCCCGATAGAGGTCTCGCCTCCTCTGGAGGGGCCCTTTGCTGCAGACAGCCTCGGCCTTGGTCCCGCTTTGGTCTCGCGGTGCTCTACGTGTGTCCCCTGCTCAGAGCAGAGGTCCGCGCCAGTATTGCACTGTGCTGTGGATCAGTGACACTTCTGATTTTCCACTCTGCATCTATTCACAATCTTGTACCAGCCTTTTTCTATAAAGTAAGATTAGTCTGCAGCAAAGAATATGACTGTGTTCTGTGAGCTAAAGAGAAAACCATTGATGTCAATGTCCCATTTATCCCATTTATTCTCTGCATAGTTTCATGGGCTGCATTTTGCAGAAGTCAGTACTGCACAAGTTAACGAAAGCAATGTCCTGCAATATTCTGCAGTTGTACCTTACCGTACTGTTTAGTTAGAAAAGCACCAATATTTTGTCTTGAGAGCAATTTCTAAACTGAAAAGGAATGGAAAAGTGAATCTTTCCTAGAATCTTTCCACGGTTACAAAAACTTAGCACATTTTATCTGGAATTGGAAATAATACATGACAAAGACAGTGGGAATTTTTGATAAGCATATGTAATCTGTGTTTTCATACAACTAACATGAATCTTAAAAAGACCCCCAAAATGCAAATGAAAGAAAAAAAGATCAAAGACATCCAAGACAAATATGTAGGAGACTTTTAACAGTTTCCAGCAAGCTGTACAGCAAGGATAAAGGCCTTGATTAGGGCTCCAGATGGCCCTGGCTCCAAGGATAGAGACTCTGCCGCCTCTCTGGGCGACCTGTTCCGGTGCTCGGTCACCCTCACAGTGAAGACCTCTGCTTGTGCCGTCGCCTCTCGTCCCGCCACTGGACACTGCTGAGAAGAGTCTGGTCCCCTCCTCTCCACACCCTCCCTTCAGATATTTAAACACATTGATGAGGTCCCCCTGAGCCTTCTCCTCTCCAGGCAGAGCATCACTGACAGATGCCCCTTAATCATCTTATTTGTCTGCTCCCTCCGCAGCAGCTCCGT
The DNA here is from genome assembly GCA_013398735.1 of Nothocercus julius. Classification (NCBI taxonomy): domain Eukaryota; kingdom Metazoa; phylum Chordata; class Aves; order Tinamiformes; family Tinamidae; genus Nothocercus; species Nothocercus julius. Next base: position 237,731 of record VZSV01000355.1, read on the forward strand.
GTCCCTGTTTTTCCCAGCCCTGGAGCCGGTGCTGCAGCCGTGGCTTCCCCAGGGCTGAACAGAGGGGCAGGATGAGGGTCCCCTCCCTGCAGCTGCTGCCCAGGCTCTTCCCAGCACAGCCCAGGAGGCCGCTGGCCTCGGTGGCCCCCAGGGCCGTTGCTGGCTCGTGGGCACCGGCTGTCCCTCAGCACCCCAGGTCCCTGCTTTCCAGTGGGGCAGCCCCAGCACGTGCTGGTGCATCTGCTCAGAGGCACCTGAGGCTGCATTGTAATTGTCTGATGGCAAAGAGCTTTTCATTGCCTCTCATTGCACGGAGGAGCTGAAAGGGTCCATGGGGGAGATGTGGGCTCAGCGTTCCTTGTGCAGAACTGGCACCTCGGGCAACTCGGGCTTTTTTAGAGGGACTTGAAAACAGCCTCCATGGAATCAGTGTTGAGGTATGGAGTCAGAAGGAGAAGAGAGGGAAGGCTAATGGAAAAGATGAAAGTTGTACTGGAGCGTGGACAGAAGAGCTGCCGAGAAGGCAGCAGGGCTGTCTAACCCCCTGCAGCTGGGTTGTCTAGCTGTGCATTCTCTCATACGTGTGTTCATATGTTGCTGCTCCATCAAGCTTTGGGGGTTTTGGCCAGGGGGAAAAAGCAGGGGAGTACTTTTTTACCTGCAGACCTTAGATTATGCAAGTGAAAATGTGGCTAGCTGCAGAGCAGGTAACTTTCTCCTAGCTCTTGGCTATAAATTCTTTTCTCTGGATGCCCCAGGTGTATGAGAGAGAATTACCTGAGGAAAATTTCTAGCCTGGAAAATTTCACAGACTTAAGGCGATCTGTGACAGGTTTTGCTGTCAAAGAGGATGATATTAACAGCTCCCTCCAGTCAGTCCTGAATCCTCCCATGAGTTGATAGAACTTCTGGGGTTTATGTATGTGAGAGGCTTTGATGGGTAAAAAAATATGCAAGAGAACAGCTGTAGGATTTCTTAATGGAGAATTCCAGAAAGTCTGGAGGTGAGACAGCCTGGATAAAAGGTACTAGCTTAGGAGTGCTGAGTTGGTGGTCTGTGCACCCCCGAGATTGGGTCTGCTGCTGAAAAGAGAGAGGGGAAAATGTCTTAAAGAAGCGTCTGGCTTGGAAGATAAGCTGCCGGGATCGTGGCCCCCCTAAGGGCATCGCGTCTGCTTTGGCGTCGCTCTCTTCATCGTGCACTTACACCCCGCTGCCTCATCGCTGAGCAGGTCCCTGCTGGGCGCCCTTTCTGGGCCTCGGGAGCTGGAGGGCCGCTGCTCAGTGCGGACCCTCTGGTACCCCTTGTTGGACCGTCCTTGGTGGTAATGGCAGAAACCAGAAATGGTTGCATTCATTTTCTCACTGTCTTGTGCATCTGACTGCCTTGCACTTCTGCCTGTTCTGCTGAAGCTCATCCATGCTGTATCCTTCCCACAAGGTCCAGAAAGTTCAGGGAGAAGAGGGGCAGGAGGAATTGCAAAAGAGTATGTGCTGCGTATGGAGGAACAAAACCTGGAGTGAAAACAGAGCAGTTCAGAGAAAGGGTTGGAAGGGACAGAGTGTTAGTGAAGGGAAAGAAATAGTTTATACAGAAGTGATAGAGAAAATGAACGAGCAGGAGATTTCTGCCTGACTGGGGCTGCTTGGGTAACGCTTGGGTGAGGTGGGAAACGAGTCCTTGTCAACACGCCGGCAGCAGCTGAGCCGACCGTAACTTGGAAGGAGATTTGATTATTTACATTGCATTTCAAATGGGATTTGCATGTTCCCCTCTAGTTTAAAAATCTGCCTAGCCAGGTTGATGCCTACATTGCTGCCACAAAAACACTTCAGGATCTAGAATTCAAACTGCCAGGCTAATGGTTTATGTTAATGAAGCAAATTACAAATTAGGCCCCTTTGCACCCAGTTCTGCCAAGTGTGGATAGGGGACTCGAGGAGGAAATGATTTGGAGCAAGGAGATGTCTTATACCTGAGCATGTGTGCAAGTCTCCCCTTTAGTATGGTGGAAATGGTTATACTTAGTTTTAATCATTTTCTGTGAAGAAGCCCCATTCTAGGGTGGGAGTCGTGGGGAGAAGATGAGGGATAGAAGGATGAGCTCTCTGACGGAAAAGGCTCTTACAGCTGGAAGGAGAGGCGGCTGCAGGGTGGCTGGGCGGAGGAGAGGCGGCTGTAGGGTGGCGGGTAGGAGAGGAGGCTGTAGGGCGGCCGGGAGGAGGAGAGGCGGCTGTAGGGCGGCGGGTAGGAGAGGCGGCTGTAGGGTGGCGGGGTGGAGAGGCGGCTGCAGGGTGTCCGGGAGGAGGAGAGGCGGCTGTAGGGCGGCCGGTAGGTGGAGAGGCAGCTGTAGGGCGGCCGGTAGGAGGAGAGGCGGCTGCAGGGCGGCCGGTAGGAGGAGAGGCGGCTGCAGGGCGGCGGGGAGGAGGGAGCAGAGCTGTCGTGGAGCAGTGGGAGCAGTGGTCGTGGGTATTTTTGGATGGGAGGCTGATGGAAGAGGCTCTAGCAAGAACACATGAAGTTCTGGAAGGGGCTGGTGGCTTTGGGGACAGCCAGGTAAAGATGAGGACTTTGGCCTGGGACAAGTTGAACCAGCACCGTGGCTGGGAGCGGCAAAAATTTCCCCTTTGTTGCTTTTTGTGTCCATTGTGTTACCTGTGCTACAACTATCTTATTCTTAGGTGCCCAAAACGCTTTTGAAATGGTACCTTGGAGCCTAAATTACAAAACAGGTAATTCATCTGTATAACACCTCAACATGACATTTGGGATCGGTTATGTTTGCACTTGACCCACCTGCACTTTCTGAAAGTGTGATGAGAAAGGTGAAAGTTTTTCATGTTCCCTGCTGCTTTGGTACCTCTGTAAGCTTTGGTAAGTGCTGACTGGGGGAGACTCTTTTCCAAAGAGAAGAAATAGGAAGTGGGAGTCAGTCTGGTAGAAAGGGGCCTAACGGGTAAAGGGGTAGCCTCATCGTGGCATTTCTCACCTACGTTCGAAGCCGTGGCCTCTGCTTCAGGGATGCACTTGAGCTGGCGCGTACCTCGCAGGGGGACACAGGGCTGTGGCGCTCTCGCTGTGCCTGGTGCCCTTAAACGCGCTCCCCTGCTGCCTCCGTCCCCCTTTGATTGGCACCCCGCTCCCTGACGCACTTCGAAACCGCCTCTTTTCCCTGGAGCTCTGAGGATAGCTCAGGCTTACCCTGTATTTTCTCAGCACTTGGTTGCAGGGTTGGGTTCTCCATAATGGTGGGATGGTAATTTGTCGTGCGAGTGCTCTGAGTGCAAATGTCTCTCGTACTGTGCCGAGGAAGCCGGTGCTGCTGTCAGCAGAGCTGCACCTGACCCGCTCTCTGCTGCGCTCGAGGGGGGACGTCTGGCTCGTGCCACAGGCGGGAGCGCCCGGGGCGGGGGGTGACGTGCAGCAGGCGGGAAGCGAGGATGTGGCAAAGCTGATTGGATTGTCGCTACGGAAGGTATTTGCAGTGTCCTTCGCTCCCTGCGGGCCCTCGCTGCCCGAGTTCCCTGTTGGCCGTGCGTGTCCTAGGTGTTGGGTTTGGAGAACCCCGGCTGACACTGGCTGGTCCGTGGCTGTGTGACCTGCAGGCTGCTGCAGTCGCTGGACAGTTGGAGGAGCCTTTGCTCGGATTCCCCGTTTGTCCCAACGCTGAAGACTGGTCTGAGTGCCAGGATTTAAGCTAGAGTTTGACTGCGGGAGCCGCTAGCCCAGCTGGTCTTCCCTGGAGGTAACCAGCAGTTCACGGGAGCTCCTCATCCTCCGCAGCTTGTTTTGTCAAGAAAGCTGAGGAGGAGCTCAGTGCTGGGGTTCTTCTCCTCCGTTGTGCTGCAGAGAATTACGGGCCTTTCCCAAGGCCATGTCCTGCTGAGCTGCTGCTGGAGACACTCGAGCACGAGCAGTGTGCGCGGGGGTGACTGCCGGGGGCTCCTCCTGGGCTCCGCGTGGCCTTGGGGCAGGTTGTGCCAGAGGACCGGCTGCCGCATCCGGTCAGCAGCCAAGAGCCCAGGCGGCAGAGCCCCCTCTCAGGGCATCTAGGGCTCATCCAGGTGAGACCACAGCTGCCCCGACTGCCCTTCCTACAGATACTGCTGTTGCAGAAACGCGTATAGAGCTGTATGAAACAGCCCTAGAGACCTCCGCTGAGCGATGCTTTCTAGGGCCCTGCTGCCGCATTTGGCAGTGCCACGGTGCCAGTTTTGCTCTCTGATGTCCCATTCCTCTTGGACTGACAGCCTTTTGGTCATTGTGAGAGGCAAAGCACAGATGCTGCTCTCTGACTCATGGTCACGGTCAGCAGACTTCCATTTTATTTGCTCTTTTTCCAGTTATAAGTAAACAAAAACTCTAACAAGCATAATTTTATTGCAAGTAAAAGTCATAATTTAAGGGCTAGGGGGACAAGTACAATTATCTTCGCATACCATTTGTGTAACACAGGCCAAAGTTTCACCAAATGTACCATTAACTTGCCCGTAAATTACTGCAGGAAACTAAGAATGATACAGCAATGCCCCTGAAAGCGTTCACTTCCAGAGAGAGGCTGTATTTGAATTTCACGGAGTAAAGATCAGTCATGGGGAAAACGTAAATTAGTTACCGTTCTGCATAAGATATAGTAACACCATGAATCACTAAGCAAATACATTCTGGGGCTTTTCTCTGTTTTCAGTCAACAGAGCAAGGTGTCCTGGGGATATGCATTGGTTTATTCTGCTGGCAGCCCTGTAGGAAGGGGAGACCTCCCCGCGAGGCCCCCGTGCTGCAGTCGGCCGCCCCGATGTGCGGAGCCCCTGTCCGCGCTGCCCCTGCTGCTGCAGGAGCCCAGCTGGTGACAGGGACGCGCTGCAGAGCCCGGCGGCTCCTCTGCGGCCGCAGGAGCATTAGGAGCCTCCTCATCTCGGGCCATGCCCTTCCCCCAGCTCGGGCTCCTTCCCATTTCTCCGGAAATAATTCTCTCCTTTCTCACAAGCGTAAGAGTGTCAGGCAGCCCCAGCCAGATTGGCTGCCTGGCACAGAGCCTGGGAGAGGCTTTAATTGTGGTGGCATCTGCTCATCAACCTCCTCTGAGCCAGGTGCTCAAGTGCCCTGTTTGGGCCGTGTGGGTGAAACCTGCACGTGTCCACAGCGCGCGGGCCAGGACCGGGGTGCTCGGACCGAGACCGGAGCTCGAGGGAGGCTGCTGGGCCTCGCTGCTGGGAGGGCTCAGGAGCCAGCGTGGCACCACAACCCGACTCTCCAAATCCCCTCCCAGTTCTGGAACCCCCCTCAGGGCTCCTGCGGGTCTCTCAGGGGAGCCGAGCTCTGCGACGGGCTGCGCAGCTCTGCCTGGGCACTGGGCACGGTGCCCGCGAGACGCATGGTCTGGCCCGCCGCAGGAACAGGACTCCCTCCACCACGTCTCTTGACCAGGAGCGTCTTCTGAGCACGCCTGTCCTCCAGGGAAAAGGGAAGGAGCCTCTAGCAGGGAGGAGGAACAGGTCCGGAGGAATCGCTGTTCCCACGAGGAACTGCTGAAAGTGAGACGTGGTGTGTGTGAGGTAGCCAGGGCTGTGCTGGCACAAGAAGTGTCCTTGCGTTGGAGAAGGCACCGATGCGGGCAGCAGCTCTCCCTGTTCCTGAGGCCGCAGCTCCTCTGACTTGCAAGTTACTGCTTTTAGTGCAGAACTTCAGCTGTACGAGACAGCACCTATTTCAATCACCTTTTCAAGAAAAGGACAGAGTCTAATGTTGTCTGCCAACCTCAACACCTTCTGTGTTCGAGGGCTGTATGGTTTGCTGTGACCTTGTCTTAGCAGGTGGTTTGATGTAGCTCTTCGGGGATAACCGCGATGTCCCTGCTGCGCCAGCCCGTGATGAAAAAGCTGCTGCAGAAACGACTGCTCATGCTTCGTGCAGCGCTGCGGTGGCTGCGTGTGCCCCGGCCGCAGTGAGGCCGGCCTGTTAGCAGCAGCGTCCCGCGAGCCCGAGGGGCCTCTCTTGAGACAGCTGAATAATCAGACATGCATAGATCTTGCGTATGGTGAGATTAAGCATAACACAGAGAAAGGCAAATTCATCTTTCTGTAGAAATAGAAAGGTATATTTTCACATTCCAAAAGATGTATTTTCTCTATTTACCACATATTTTTTATTGTCTGAGATGGGAGGGGATGGGACAATCTAGATCCTGGAGGGAATGGCATTCCAGCCTCTTGCCAGTCAGCCGCAGCCCAGCAGGGCTCCATCTCCAGCCAGCACCAAAGCTGCATCTCTCCCGTGGCACCTTCTTGACACATCCTGGCCTCTCTGGGCCAGCCAGGGACACTGATACTCCTATACTTTCATCTCCTGAGTGAGGCCGATTGCAGAGAAGGACTTGTTTTGGGGAGCTCGACTGCAGCACTTGCAGGTGCCGGTAGGGTGGCCCGCGGGCAGCCGGCCCCGCGGCGGCTCCCTCTGCTCAGCGGCCGCTGTTGTGCCCGGCCGTCCTCGTGCTGCCGGCTGCGCGTGGCCGCGTGGGCTGCGGTGCTGCCGCCGCGGAGCTGCTGCCTCCCTGTGTGCGCAGCTCCTCCCTGGGGCTCCCCAGCCCTTCTCCACAGCGGCACCTTGGTGTCCTCTTGCGTCTGCTCTAAATATAGATCCTCTCTCCACACCTATCTCCAAATCGTTTGCTCCTCTCCATCCATCAGCCTCGATCCCTGATGCCTCCTTGACGGCTCCATTAAACACACACTCTGCAGCGGCTATATTTAGAAGGCAGGAAGAGAATGAGCCTTTGGGCTGCGGACAGCCCATAAATCCAGCTCCCTTCATGAAATCACCATTCTTTTATCTGGAATGAGATCGATAGAGGTGTTCGCAGATGAGGTATAAATGACTGTGGGAGGGAGGCAGGAGGTGTAGGAAGAGGAGACGGGATGCTGGAGAGAAGGGAGGGGATGAAAGATGAAAGGGACTTTGTGGAGGCCTCCAAGATTGAGTGGGAAGGAGAACGGCAGCAGAAGGGAGGTGTGTGTCTGGCACAGGGCTTGTTGTGCCTGCTGCAGCAACGGGCTCTGGCGCAGCCATCCCGGGGGATTACGGAGATCGCCCACCCGAAGGGTGTCCCCATGTGACGAGGCGGGTGGATGTGCTCCCCTGAGCTCCCCGGCTTCCTTGGCGTGTGCTCTCCAGTGTCCCCAGCAGCACCACTGCCTTTGCCTTCTGCTCTCGCCATCCCCAATCTCGACATGTCTGTGTCAGGCTGCAGAGGGCTGTGGGTGCCCACTTTGGCACAGGGTTTTATTGCGCTGCTGGTGGCAAAGCCCAGGCATCCAGGGTTAGGAGCTGAGAATCTTCTGCTTCTAGGGAGGGTTCTGAGCAGGAGGAGCAGCTGGGCAGATGACTTGGGGTGAAAGGCCTGTCTCCTTACAGTTACCTGTTAAAGCTTTGCGGGGTTTTGCTGTGGTGATCAGTCCTCAACATCTCAATTTCTTGGCGTGATACGACCTCCTGTCAGTAAAACTGCTCCTTGGTTCCTTGAGGCAGTTTCTCCCAGGATAGCGGGGACGGAACCTGGAGGAAGATCAGCTAAGCAGGAGCCTCCAGCCCACGCTGCATCTGCGTGCAGCTCCAGGAACCTCCCCTCCGGATTTGGTAAACGCCTCCCGGGAGCACCGGGCCCTGCTGCGTCCTTGTCCCGGGGCCAGGATGAGCTGTTGTGCACACACATTCCCTGCGCACCGAGAACGCTGGGTCTGCACAGACCGCGCGGCCAGACCGTACCACGTCACTACACCGCGTGGCCGGGCCATACCCCGTCACTACACCGCGTGGCCGGGCTGTACTGCGTCACCACACTGCTCACACAGCTGTACCGCATCACTACACCGCGCAGCTGGGCTGTACCGTGTCACCACACTGCCTGCACAGCTGTACCACGTCCCTACACCGCGCAGCTGGGCTGTACCGTGTCACCACACTGCCCGCACGGCTGTACCACGTCCCTACACCGCGTGGCCGGGCCGTACCGCGTCCCCACACTGCCTGCACGGCTGTACCGCGTCCCTACACCGCGCAGCCGGGGATGGCCCCGCGCGTCCCGTCACCTGTGCATCCTGCTGGTCGCTGTGCACTCCCCACGGCCTGGGGGTCCCCACCATGGCGGGCGGCAGCGCTGGTGCGCGGGGCTCCCTCGCCCTCCCGTGTCCCCAGCGTGGTGGTGGCCTCGGCTGTAGCCACAGCTGCAAGGTGCTGCTGCCCTGGTGGGCCGCGGGG
>VZSV01000355.1:246714-259233 GCA_013398735.1 Nothocercus julius
CCGCTTGGACGGGCGCTGGGCTGCGCGGGGCTGGCGGCCGCAGCGGGGACAGCGGCGCCACCGCGAGGGGCTCGGCCGCCTCCCTGCGTGACCCGCCCGCTGCCTCCGCCCGGTGCTTCCCTCCCCCTTCCCACCTCAAGGATGCCCTTCCAAGAGTCCGTCCACCCGGCCGCGAGGCCGACGGCAGCGCCGACTGCTCCGGGAGGGAACCGGGGTGGTGCCAGGAGCTGGTGTCCCCTGTCCCCCTGTCCCGCTGGCCCTGTCACCGCGCAGCTCGGTGTGCTCGGTGCGGCGCAGATGGTCCTGTGTCCTGCGCGGCCCCAGGAGGGTTCTGCACTGGTCATCGTGGGTCGCGCAAGGAAATTCGGTTTGGTAAAGTCATGCAAACTCCTCCTGGGTTAGGAAAGCGTCTTTGACATCTCCCGGTCCTGCTGCCCCTGAACGCGGTAGGTGCAAACCCTGTTACCGCTGTCTGCAGCAGCCTCTCTCTCCCCTTGGCCGTGACTCAAACCGCCCTTCTCATTATCCAGCGACCGGGAGGCACCTGGCGCCTTCCGAGCTCCTCGGGCTGCAGGAAGGTGGCTCCTCGTGGCTCCTGCCTTCGCTCGGGCTGCTGGCGTGAGGCCGGGGCCGGGCAGGGCCAGCGCTGCCCCAGGCTGCTGGGTCCGTGTGGCCCCTCGGTCACGCTGGCAGGGCCTCCTCCTTCTCTAGTCCCAAGCAGGCAAGTAGACCCTTGAATTGTTACATCCCGAAGGGGACGTTGTCTCCTATGAGTCTGGCCTGAAGTTCCTGGCGCACTGAGTTGGGAATGCCATGGGTGGGTGAGAGGTGAGCCGTCTCCATTTTCCCTCCTCGCAACTCCTGAACGCCCTGGAGCTCCCGGGCTGCCGGGCGAGAGCGGGTCTGACTGGCACCGTTGCCAGCTCCGCTCTTGGACCTGCATCACTGTGGCTTGAGACACATGGGATTCACATGGCCGCAAGAATAAGGAAAAGGAATGTGATGGCTGCCCCGGGCACGGAGGAGGTTTTTGCCTTACCTGGGATTGATTGTCATCTTTGGGTTTTTGGGGTGTTTTGGTGAAATTTGAGACCTTGTTGGTTAAGCTCTGTGGGTTTCAAAGCACTGGTGAAGAGATCTTATATTGACAGAGTGCTTTGTGTATGAATATGCATGGCGATGATCACACTGGCATGTGCCTGCACGCCAGCGAGCACTTGTTACTGCACAACGTGTGCGTGAGAGCCGTGCTCGCTCCGTCCCCGCACGCAGAGAGCAGAGAGGAGGGCGAGCGCTGTGTCAGCCCTCAGCGTGCTGACGTCTCTCTTCTCTTGCAGAAACCAGAGAAGACAGGACAAAGCGTCTCTTCAGACATTATACCGTGGGCTCTTACGACAATTTCACCTCTCACAGGTAAGCACCCACGTACTTCCTTTGTGACTACAAGATGTTTTTGTTCCATGGAGTAATGTCACCTTTTCATGGCAGAGCAGTGAATGTTGCATTAATTTCGTGGGAAGGAGGCCTTCCGGGTTGTTTTGGTCAATTCAGTTGTAGTCTGAACTGCAAGTCCAAGGTGAGAGTTACCAGAAAGAAATGATGAAGCTGAACAGGGTGCTGTGGCTCACGTCTTAGGACTGAAGATTTTGGTATGGGAGTGGCTGGGATCATGAAAATGACATTTTGTTAAGGCTCAGGAATATTTGGGGGCACTCTGGGAGAAGAAGAACTTGTGTCAGCTGCAGCTGCAGAGTTGCAGCTTTGCTCTGAAGGGGAGAGAGGAATCTGCTGCACGGGATGACGTGAAAACAGCCATCCCTCCAGCCTGTGGGATGTCCGGCACGTGCTGTCCGGATCACCAGTGCTCCTATGCATGACGTGCGCACGAAGACTTGCCCTTGGGAAGACCATTGCAGTCAGCACAGTGTTAAGTTTGGAATCACTGACAGGAGCAGGGGTGGTGCTGCTGTTCTGTGCTTGGTCGTCAACACGTGGGGCTGGTGGACGTGTCCAGTGAAGAGCAGGTTGCAGGAATAGGCCTCCTGTTTGGCTACAGGGATGCACTTTGGAAACTGGGTTTCTCTAATATGTTTGAGGGATAAATGTAGGGTCACTCTGTGGAATATAATCTGTGCTTGCTGTCAGACTTTAGTACTCATAACAATTATTGGTCATTAGGGTAATTAAAGAGACAGTATTGCTTATGGCGTGACAGGAACAAACTGTACAACTCGTTTTACAAAAACTGAGTTTCCTTAGTTATCCTGAGCTCTTTCAGCATATCAACAAAACACCGTGTTCCATTTTTACTGTAATGCTTGCTACAGGTTGGTCTTAGTGGGTCGTAGCCCTTTTTACTCAATGTGATGGATATAACTTAAGTTTTCAAAAAGCTGTGAGGTGCTTCTTCAAAGGCTATTTGTGTTCTTAACTGGTCATGGGCTGAAAGAGAAAATATTACTATGAATCAGAAAGCTGTAAAGAAGGAAAACAAAGGGAAAAGAGTGAATTTGCATCATGGCAAGATGCTACTGGGAATTCACAGAGAGCCTGTGACAGGGTCAGTGGTTCTTCTTAGTTTTGAAAAGGGCACAAAAAGGATCAAATTTACAGATGACTCAAAATTTTGTTCTTCAGCAAGTCAAGAGTAGATGGTGGGATAGCACCAGCTGGGGAGGTAAATGGTGTGATAGGAAAGCAAATTTATTTAGGTGAATGTGAGGTGACATGCACTGAAAAGAACATTCTGTAGTGCTCCTGCCTCTGGGAGGGTTTCAAGCCGTCGTAATTGCTTAGGGATAAAGACCTCATGTCCCCGTGATGTCACGGTGAAAACACTGCATTTAGCATGGAGGAATTTCAAAACCAAACAGGAGTATGACTGAAAATAAAACCAAAGCTCCTGCGAAGCAGGTGAGTGGAGCCCCAGGGGCCCGCGCTGAACGCGCTCTCTCGCGCTTCCAAACCATTGATGAGCACCGAGGGACGAGATGTGTCAGCAGCTCCACGCGCATCAGGGCAGGACGAATCGAGGCAGAAGGCTGCAAAGAGCCGTGTGGGTCTGAGCGCTGCGACCCTGCGTGCGGGCTGCTGCACTGGCAGCTGCACGCAGCGCGGGCGACCGCAGGCACCGCGCTCGGCAGGGCCGCGATGGTTGCGCGTGCAGGGCACGTGTCGGCCTCACTCCCCGCTCAGGGATGAGATCTGCGTGTACATAAATAGTTCAGCAGTTCCCCAGCCCAAAGCTGCAGAAGTAAATTGAAGCTTTGGAATCATTAGGAAGGGGAAGAACAAAAGAGAAGGCATGCTTACTGTCTTTGTAAATTTATACTGTGCTTGCATCTCGAATACGAGATGCTGCTTTGGTCATTTAGGTTTAAAAGCTAGTACTTGAAAAACTGCAGAGAAAACCAAAAAAGATGCTTGAAATTATGAAAGATTTTCCATAAGAGGTGAAACTGAATAGACTGGATCTCTGTCTGCTGGGAAATGATGGTGAATGCAAAGGGGTTCATTGGAAGTCCACAGGTGGGAGATAGGAGCAGGTGAAGGGAGAGCGGTTGGTTCCTGTCGCTGCAGTGCCCCAGGTGGGAGGCCCCTTGCGAATCCGGCGCGGCTCGTCGGAAGCGAGCAGGGGAGGAGGCCTCTGCGCAGGGGTGCTCACACCGCGCGCCTCCTTGCCGAGCAGCTGAGAGCCGACGCTGGCAGCGGTGGCTTCGCAAAGCAGCAACGGGGTGAAGAGCGGAGTGGGCAGCCGGTCGTGGGCCCTGCGGCCTCTGGCCCGGCGGCTCTGGGGAGCCCCGGCCGCCCGGAGCTTGCGGCATTGGGCGCTGCCAGCGGGCGAGGAGCGCGGCGGTGCGCAAGGACGGGGGGCCGAGCGTCTGCGCGTGCAGTGGCCGACGCTGCCTGGGGATCGCGGTGAACAGAACGGGCAGGTTTTGGAACCTCCCCAGAATATTAGTCCAGTCTGCAGCAATTCACTGCTGGGTCTTCCTGAGCCAGAGGCAACGTCTTTGCATTTAATAGCCTTTAATGGATCTTTATTCCATTAATTTGCCCAGTGACATGTTACTCAAGTGCTTTCACTCTCTCCTGAAATGCAGCGAAAGAGCTGGGATTGGCAGTGAAGGAGACGCTGAGAGACAGTGACAGTGCGGAACAGTGCAGTGTTTGTGTCGTCTTTCCCTCCTGTGTCAAAATACTTAGAAGTTTCATAAACACACAAACGTGTCATTCGTTGCAAGGTTGCCTTGAAAGCAAAGCCTCAGTCAGTCAGGTAAAACCAGCTCAAGCTAAATCACAGATTAAAGCAAAGAGCTGCAGTTTTTCCTTGTGTTCACGAGGCCACATTGGCCATCCCAAGGCCTGGGCAGCTCTGTCTGTCCTCCCAAAGCCTGGAGGGAAACGACGTGGCGAGCGGGGCCGGGACATCGGCCAGCTCTCAACACAGGGCATCGGAGGCAGCCGCCCCATGGCGCGGGCAGATGCCCCATTGCTCAGGCAGATGCCCCATCACGTGGGCAGACGCCGTATTGCGCAGGCGGACACCCCATTGCAGATGCCCTGTTGCAGATGCCCCATTGTGCAGGCGGATGCCTCATTGTGCGGGCAGCCGCCCCATCCCACGGGCAGAAGCCCAATTCCATGTTCCAGTGGGAGCTTCTGTGCTCCAGCTCCTCGGCAGACGCCCCCTCACTCAGACAGATGCTCCATCGCACACCCAGACGCCCCAACGTGTGGGCCTCATTCCATGTTCCAGCGGGAGCTCCGGCTCCTGGGCATCGTGGCTGCTGCGAACGTGCAGCCTGCGCAGGCGGCCGGGGTGCCAATGGGCACCCAGTGCTGAGGAGTGAGTGGTGCCACCCACGGGAGGATGGGCCTGGAGGGGGAGACTGGGCTTGCTAGCCAGGCAGTTCCCACCGGAAGAACATAGTCAGGAATATGGAGCAGGTTTAGTTGGAAGTGCCAGGATGGCCTTAATAAACAGCATGAGCAGAATGGGTGATTTTTTCTGTTCTTTAAAAAGTTAAACATTTGGGCTAACGGGTACCTTTAGAGTAGAGGTGAAGAAGTTCTCATGTGCTGTAAGACCAGTACAGCAGATAGATTAAAATGATTTGCAGGAGGGTGCTTATTCCGTCATCTCTCACTTCACTGGAGGTCTCAAATGTGGGAGAAAATTAACATAATGGCAGTGTTTGAGGAACAACCTAAAAGTACTTGAGAAAATTGCCCGCAAGTGACTTAAACTTCCTGGGAAAGCCTTAGAAATAGTTGCAGATTTGAGCGGCCAGCCTGTGAAATGGAGCAGGGAACAGTATTCACGTGGTCCAATAGCAGGTTTCAGTGGGATAAATGATTTACTTTTTGATTTTTTCCTTAAAAGGTAAAAAGAAAATGATACCTCTATATAAGGATAAAAGTCAGCGCCTGAGAAGATCCTAGGCTGTATTTTGAGCATGAATCTCTTTGGCAGTGGGATCGGCCTGCTGGGGAGCGCCCATTCGGGGTTTGGGCCTCCGCGGCATCCGCCTGTTGCAGGGGCAGGGCTTCGGTCTGCTCGGGCACGGGGGCGGCGCTGCGGCAGGTTGTCCCGTCCTTTGGAGCGGCTCCGGAGTGGCTGGGCACGCGGAGCAGCCCCGGAGAGCCCCGCGGGCCTGCAACGGGCAGCGGGGGAGAGGGGTGAGCAAGCGGGCAGGCAGGGAGATCTGAGCTCGCTGTGCTCAGGAACGGGCAATCACTGAGGGAATTGACTTATCTGATGAGCGATGTTAAGGAAGGAGATTAAAGCGGTTTGAAATTAACTCAATATAAAATTAAGCACCCACATTCTGCGTGGCACAGATGGGAAGTAGAAGAATTGGGAGCAATAGATAATTCAGGATTGTTTTTTTATTCAATCACAGGGATTAGTTGAGCAGGGAGAGAGATTATGCTGGCGAGGATTCACAGGCCATCTGGAAGGGCCTCCCTGCAGAGGAGGGGAGCATGGCACGGTCCCTTTGCACGCGGGAGCCTCTGTGCCCTTCCACACAGGGCCAGGTCCGACAGGGGATGCTCCTGTGGAGGGGTGTCTGGAGGCTTCTGGCGCCATGTGCTGCTCAGGGCAGGGCTGCCTTGCGTCAGCGTGGGCTGCATGTCTGCAGGACTGGAGGGACAACGGCCGCTCGGGGCCCCCGTTCCGCTGTTAGACCAGTCTTGGAGGGCAGGGTTTTCCGATTGTCCACTTGCAGTTCCCTGTGTTGCAGTCGGAGTCACTGCCTCGTCCCGTCGCTGCGTGGCACCACGAAGTCTCGCTCGCCCTCCGCTCCTCGCAGGTGGTTGTGGAGCGCAGCAGGGTCTCCCCTTTGCTTCTGTCCTGCAGGCTGAACGGGAGCGGTTCCGCAGGCCTCCTGCCTCGTGCTGCAGCCCTGCCTACCCCGGCCGGCTGGGCAAGGAGCCAGGAACACAGGTGGTAGGCACAGACCCTTGGAGATCGTTGGGACTGCACCAGTAACTTGCAATTTCTCTTTTCCCTGGCATGCAAAGGAACCGTGCCAGTGTTTTCCCTATATAGAACTGGTCTAGGGTCTTCCATTGCTATCTTTTCTCTAGATCCTGTTCAAGATTCATCTTTCTTGGTGGTGGTTGAAGCCATCGCTCCTCTATTGATACCAGGCACTCTTGCTTTTGCCAGTCCCTGTAACCCGCTCTCTGCTTTGCACCACCTCTGCACATTGATTTTGCAAAGTGTCTGCCTCCAGGGTGGCCTGTGCCACAAGGTGGAGAAATGTTTAAGCTCGGAGCTGGTTTCCACATCAGCCTCGGTAAAGGGAGCCCCTGTGGATTTCCCCAAGCTTTTCCGGGCTACGGGTGGCCCTGCAGCAGCTTTTGTTATTCTTTTACGTTGCAAAGCTCATTTGTCAGTCATTCCTGCCTCTTGAGCCCCTGTGTGTGTAGGGCTGTCGCTGAAGTGTGTGCCGGGCACTGGGTGCCTGCAGCCCTGCTCGGCCCCTGCTGCTGAAGCCCGGCTGGAGGCCAGTGGCACGCGGGGCAGCGGAGGTTGTCCTGGCTCTTCTGCCTGGCTGTGGCCGTGAGCAGGTCCTGGGAGGAGCTGGGAGGAGGCACCGGCCCTGCCGCAGCTCCGGGAAACGCCCCTGCGAAAGGGGTTTGATGCTCCGAGTCACTGAGGTGTCCGTGTTGCGAATCTCCCTGTTGACCAGGAGCTGCGGCTGGGCTCGAAGGATGCCTGCGGTTGGTGTTTTACAAAAAATAGGTTTTGTCACAGCAATCCCATGTAATTGGGGGAAGGTAATTGGGCTAGCACAACCTTTATTTCTATAGCAACAAAAGAGTAGAGGGAGAAAATGAAATCTCTTCTTGAAAAGGCTTTGATAATCCTACTTGTCATATTAAAGTGCCTTCAAAATTGTGTTTTAAGATCTTTTGGTGAGCACTGTCTTTTGGGACCACTTACCTTTCACGGAGAGTTTCAGGCGCACGAAATGGCACAAGGTGACTACCCCCTGACTCCTTTCCCTTGATCCTTCCTTGGACTTGGAAACCTGGAGCGGATGGATCAGCTGCCGCCCACATGAGGCTCTGGCACAATCAGCGTTGATGGTGAGCGTGAGGTTTGTGGCCTGTTTTGTCCAAGAGGTAGGACCAGGTGAATAATAAATAGTACAGTGGAATGGTTAAAAGAAAGTGCAGCATGCCAACGAGTCTGCTAGGAAAGACACCCCAGCTAAACAGCTGCAGCTTCTGGGGCTGCTTGTGATTGAGTAAAGCAGCATTTGAAAGAGGATCTGTTTTTCTCTTGAAAGATGTATTCAGGAAAACAGATCTGAAAAGCAGGTCCTGAAAAATATAGAAACAGTCGGTCTGAATAACAGTAAAATTTGCCAGGTGCAGGAGTGCTCGTAAGGATTTCCATTAGCTCTGAGCTCTTTCTTCCTTTCCTTTAGCTGAAAGGATGCCCTGTCTCGTGTC
Organism: Nothocercus julius; assembly: GCA_013398735.1. NCBI lineage: Eukaryota > Metazoa > Chordata > Aves > Tinamiformes > Tinamidae > Nothocercus > Nothocercus julius. Next base: position 254,686 of record VZSV01000355.1, read on the forward strand.
ACTGCAGGGAATGCGTCTGTAGACAAAATGCCGGAGGGCAGGGGGTTGATGGGGAGAGGGGCGCAGAAGCCCTGCGTCTTCTGTGCAGGCCCTTGCTTGGGGCGTCCTCACTGCTGCAGCCTGCTGGCAATGGGGCTTGGCAAGTGGTACAAATAAAACCTGAAAGAGGTGACAACTGGTCACTAAACTTCCTACAAATGAAAGATGAGACTGAAGTCTCACTGGTTCCTGCGTTTTTATTTTTCAGACTGGAAGTCTTTAAAGTATCTACCTACCTCATGAAAGGTTTTGTGTGAAATATTTCACTCAGATTTTTGAGTCTTGTGGGTCTTTCTCAGAAAATAGCAGCTGGGACAGCAGCTGATAACACAGGTAGGATGTTAGGAAGTAGGAAATAAATAGAAAGTCCTTTAAAAATGCATTGCACCTCTGTATTACTTGCAGCTTGTCTTTCTCTTGAAAACTACTTGAGTTGTAGTTTAGCCATCTGAAAAAATAGAACTGGAAACGGTTCAGAGGAAAGTGACACAGTTTGTCCAAGCACGGACCATCCCTTGAATAAGGAGAGATTAAGTAAGCTGGAACTCTTCAGCGTGCAGAAGAGGTACCCGAGAATGGTTTGATAGAGTTTTATAAATTCCTGAGTAGGCAAGGAGATGTGAATGTGGAACAATAGTTATTTCTCAGCACAAAAGGATGAGGTGGCACTCGCTGGAATTATCAAGCAGAGAGATTAAAATAAAACAAAGTACTTTGTCACACAGCAAGTGATTAAATTGTAGAATTTATTCACACTACATGTTGTGGAGTCCAAAAATATAAAAGCATTCAAAAAGGGAATACAAAAGTAGTGGAGAGTAGCTGTATTTGTGACCAAGAAATGTAATGATCTTCAGACACGTTGCTTCAGACGAAAGGGCGCATCCCCTGCGATCGGTACGTTTGTGCCAGGACTTGCCCCTGCTGTGGTGCTTCCCACGCGCTGTGACTGCCTTTGGTGTTGCTGCTTTAGTGCCCTGAGGTCCAGAAGGAGCAGAGGACAAACCCGGAGCAGCTCCAGGAACTTCAGCTCCCTGAACTTCAGCGCTGACACCAGCATCATGCTCCCCTCTCCTGGACAGGAGGGGCAGTAAATGACCTCAGTGAGTCACTGCAAATGTATTCATAGCCTGCCTAAGAATCCAGAAGGATCTTGGCAGATAGAAAATATCATCTGAAAATGCTTAGGCGCAGTTCAGTAAGGGGAATACAAATTATCACACGAGTAATCAGCTGTGCAAATGCAGGATGGAGAACAGTTGGTTCGGTAACATTCTTCCTAAAAGGTTCAGAAGATAGAGTGAATCCTAAGCAGATCATCAATAAGCAATATCAAAGTGCTGTATAAAAAGCAAAGATATTGGGGTGTTCAAACAGAAGCCCAATAAACATGGGGAAGAGATATTTTCCCCAGCTCAGCACTGGTAAAGCATGAAGGGAGGAACTGTGTCCTGTTTTGCCACCACGCGTCACGAGATGCATCCAGGAGGACATTCTGTTGGGGGCCAGGCCCACATGGAGTGGGGTGCAGGAGACACGGGATGCACGAGGGGTGAGGGAGGGCGCATTGAGCAGGCTGCTCCCCGCAGTGCTCGGAGCGAAGCCTCTGCCGCCGCCTTCTCCCACGGAGCTGGGTGCAGGTGTCGGAGCAAATGGTGCGCGGGGTCCTCAGACACAACCAGAGCAAAGGGTATGCGGGATCCTCAGGCACAACCACAGCAAAGGGTGTGCGGGGTCCTCAGGCACAACCAGAGCAAAGGGTGCACGGGGTCCTCAGCCACAGCCAGAGCAAAGGGTGCATGGGGTCCTCAGCCACAACCACAGCAAATGGTGTGCAGGGTCCCCAGGCACAACCACAGCAAAGGGTGTGCAGGGTCCTCAGCCACAACCACAGCAAAGGGTGTGCAGGGTCCTCAGCCACAACCAGAGCAAAGGGTGTGTGGGGTCCTCAGCCACAACCAGAGCAAAGGATGTGGGGGGTCCTCAGCCACAACCAGAGCAAAGGGTGCGCGGCGTCCTCAGCCACAACCAGAGCAAATGGTGCACGGGGTCCTCAGCCACAACCAGAGCAAAGGGTGTGCGGGGTCCTCAGACACAACCACAGCAAAGGGTGTGCAGGGTCCTCAGCCACAACCAGAGCAAACAGTGTGTGGGGTCCTCAGGCCCAACCAGAGCAGAGGGTACACGGGGTCCTCAGGCCCAACCAGAGCAAAAGGTGCGCGGGGTCCTCAGCCACAACCACAGCAAATGGTGTGCGGGGTCCTCAGCCACAACCACAGCAAGCTTATGCCACACAGGAAATTTCTAATTACAAGGGTGGCTTAGCATTAGAAAAGATTGTCTAGACAGCTTTCTAAAGGTCTCTTGCTGGACAATCAGAGAGCATTTAGAGAAACATCTGTCAGGAATGGCCGCAAACAAGGGCCCTGTTGTGGGACAGGCCTTCTCGGAAGCACAGGCCCTTCCCAGGGGTTTCTGGTCGCTGCTCCATACCCTGCAGAGCGTTTCCAGAGGTGCGGCTGTCGACCAGGGGGCTGCAGGCTGCGCCTGGCTGTGAGCCTGGCAGTGATTCCTCACGTTTCAGGAGAAAAAGGAAGCAAAAATCGCTCTTCAACACGGAGGAATTTTAAGTTATTTGTAATTATTTCCAGAAAGGAATTAAGCACTGGCGTTACAGGAGCGTATCGTATTTCTCTGAGCTATATAGTTGCCTGCAGAAACTAGTATCATAAAAGATACAGTTATCCAGGTAAGACTGCAGATTCTAATAGCATCTTTGTAATGTAGTTTGGTGGATTTTTCTTTTGATTAGAAAGTGCTGGTTTTTGCCCTGCCAGACAGAAGGTAATCAGGTCATTATAAACAAATGAAACTGAAAAGCAGTATCAAATACACTTTTCTGCAGCATATCCTCAGCTCAGAGTAGTTAAATAGGTAAAATTTCCCCAAAGTGTTTTCTGTTTTGATAGGATGTGAATGAGAAGGGGCAATTATGCTTAATTTGACTTCCTGTATATAATAGCCCATTAAATTCTACCTAGATATCAAGTTGGAGCACAAAGACTTTCTCTACACTAGAACATTAGCACGTTTGCAAGACTCCATGGCTGTTTGCATCCAAAGCTCTTCTACTTTGGCGGGAGTTAATGGATCCAGCCTTCCAGCTCATGACAAGCATCATATTTTGCAAAGGAAGGTGCAAGCTGTTTTTTTTTAGCAGCATAATCTGAGAGATTGTTTCTTTCCCTCTGCAGCTATGCTGCTTGTTTTGGCTATGGGCGTGCAGGCATCCCCTTGCTGTGTGAGAGCGCTGGCTTGCCCTCTCTGTTGTGCTGTGCCCATTCTGCTATTTCCTCCTGCTTCACCCCCCAAGCAGCCCCCTGAGGAAGGGGGTGAAGGAGGAAATGGGGCTATCAGCATTGCAGCCTTCCCGTTCAGGAGAACCAGCTTCCAGGCAGCCTCTTCCTCTCCCATGGATAACTGTAGAAGTTAAATGAAAACCATTGCTGAACAGTTCTTCTGAAGAAGTCCAAGCAAGTGTCCAACATATTCTTGACCCAGTGTTCAATGCTTGATTACCCTCTCTAGTGGGAATTTAAGCCTTATTTCAAGGTTGAATTTCAAGGCTCTTGAGTCACATCTTGAGATTTGACTTCTTTTTTCCTTGACATTGGTTGAAATTTCTAAAATATTGAAAGTATTTTTCCTTCTGTAAGTAGCTGTGTACAATGATATAGCTGCCTCTTGACTTCCTCTTTGATAGGAACAAATCAAGATCAAGTTTCACATTGTGAGACTTCTTTTTCTGCTCCTGGGCCTCTCTGTTTATTGCTTTGCACTCTCAGATGTTTTCCACATCGTTCTTGAAGGCAGTGACTGGCCTGTTCCCATAAAGGCTTATCCATGCACCCAGAGGGAAGAGCTCTTTCTGCTCCTGCTCTATCATTCTTACAAGTCCAGAGGTTTTCCTTGCTTCGCGTGCGTGCAGTGAGAGCTCATGTGTGCCCTTCCTTAAGCTGTGGCTTCCAAGGAATGTCCCATGTGAAAGTAGAGCCTCTGTGTTTGATAGCTCCCATTTACCTGCATCAAACTTCTTTGCTGTTCTGATGCAATTCAGATGACTCCAGCAATCACTCCTGCTGCTCCTCTGCTGTGGCAGCCTCCTCTTGACCTTCTTGGTCGTGCGTTTGGAAATCACAGTTTGTCATCGTTACCCACTGGGTATGATCTACTGTAGGATTCTGTCTAATTCGCAGTGAGGTTGGGGCTGTCTCACGATAGCCCTGCGGGAGCCCGCAGCCGTGTCCCCCGGCGCGAGTGGCACAGATGGGACACTGCTGTAGGGCACAAAACTGGGCAGCGCTGAGGGAGTGCCACGAGTGTGTCACAGGTGAGGGCTGCTCCTCGGGGACGAGCTCGGGAGCGCTCCCCATTGCCCCCTCTGTGCTCGGGAGTGCTCCCCATTGCCCCCTCTGTGCTCGGGAGCGCTCCCCACTGCCCCCTCTGTGC